>JAUOZQ010000127.1:0-267965 GCA_030710315.1 Anomotaenia brevis
TCATCTATTCCAAAGTAATAATAATAATTTGAAAAGTACGGGAATATTTCTGGTAAAACAATTTTATTAAAAGACTAGTGAGCCAGTTGGAATTTGGTCTAAGCTGCAATGAGGCCAGTTAAAAGTATACATTCTTCCGGCTAAATATATGATTTTGTTTTCAGATATGAAATAAATTAGATAAAGTGAAGATATTTAAATACCAACTTTATGTTTATCCTCTTTGTGTACTATTGTGCTGGAGAATAGGAGGATAGGACCACTGACAGTTTGATTTGCCTCACTTCGCACAAAAGCTGGGAATTTTCCGGTCGCGGGCAATGCCGTTCATAACAAGCGGACAGAATTAGAGGTCTTTTGCATTATTAACGCGGCATGCGAACCCTTTGGAACAATGCAGCAAGTATTTTTAGGCAGTAAAGTTACTGCTCCTTCTACAACGAAGAGGTTATTTTTAGTGCGTAAATTATGCGAACATTGCAAAGTGGTAGCTTTGTCTCCTCAGGATAGTTTTTTATGGAAAAGCAGTTGCCTCTGGGATTGTTTATGCAGCGAATTTGCACTTTTTCGAATCGTAAACAATAAATAGTCCAAAATGCTCACACGTGGCTTTGTTTGTATAATTTCTTAAATCTGGGTTAGGATGTTCAAAGCACATGGCGCATAAGAAATCCCTAGTAAACTTCCATTTTTGCTCAGTTTTCTTCTATATAAATGCAAATTATCTCGGGAATAGCGGAATATATAGCTATTCTCATATGGAAAGTCTCTCTAGAATTACTTGGAGACCTAACCTGTACTGTATTTTGTATACGGTATATAATATTAAAGAACTGTTGATTCCCCAATGAGGTCAAATTGGGTGTGGATATATGACGTGAAAGCTGAAATATTTGTTCCATGTATCTGAAATAGAGAGTCACGAGGTCGATTTCGCCTTTGAACGAGGAATTTGTGAATATTATTAACATCGAGTCTCCCCAGCGTTGAACTGCATGGCCCAAGAAGTAGTAATAGCGATCTCTCCAAACCTTTGTAGCGCTTGCACTTGGGCCTTTCAAGGACAGGGCGCTGGCGATCGCGGATGAAACACAAATCGCTTGGCATGATTTGTGCTCGGTCGCCTGAATAAGCGTTCATAACTCCGTATTGCAGCGTCCAAACAGCACCTCACCCACCCGTGCTAATTATTTGTCCTAGTACAAGTTTATACTTCCACACTCGGTTTTCTCTCACCTTCGAGGCTTTTGGAAGTTAAGCACTTGGGGTGCAAATCACTTCACCTTCCCTTTTTCGAGCCTCAACAATTTCTACTTATGAGATAGGTGCTATCAAACTATGGCGATAATCGAATCAATGTTTACCCAGAATTACCCGCCAACGATGAATATCACTTGTCAAAAAGTTACATCATCCCAGAATGCCATACTCGGACGCTGTCTGCGTGGGCAAATGTTATGGAGTGATTGACTACCCTCTATGCAAACCTGACAATGAACGTTAAATTAACTAAAATGAGCATCCTCATCTAATTAGTCGTAAGAGAGGTTAAGAATAATTTTCAGAAATACTTTGAGCACCAGATAATTGGAAATTTCTACGATTATTTGAACAGCATTTTGCACTTTAACCAAATGCTGAATTATAAGTTTAAAAAAGGAATGAAATACACTAGCTCAAATAAATTTGTCTTTTTATAAAACTGTCGTCCTACGGAATCTCGAATTTTTCTGTCGCTTTTATTAACCATCCACCGGAAAACTTTGAAACAAGTAATTTCAAATCATGAATAGTGAATATGAGTAAAATTCGGTGGTTGGCAGTAAGGGTTAAGTAATTTATTTATTTTACTGGCGAGAAGAACAAAAAAGGGGTAGTATCTAAGGATTGTTTGAATATTGCAATATTCCTATCAGAAAAGCGAACTTCTCGCTTGAGTTGGCGATTTATTAGAATCTGCAGTAGTAAAATAGGGGGGGGGGAGGGGCGAATTTGAGCTTCTTTTGAGGTGAGCCGATCAGACTAATTTATGAAATATTCAAGCGCATCCCTGGATGCATGCCTGCTTGGTGCGTAAAGACAAAGCGAATGCAAAGGACATCTGGATTATCAATTGATTTTCGAGCCCTTAGACGGGGATATTATAAATGTCAGCGATTCCTCGACAGCCGTTATGGCACTTTGCCCAAGCTTTTTTGCTAGAGATTTTCACACTACTCGCAATGCACTGCTTAGACTTTTGCAAACAGATCAAAACATGTTTATTTCAGGACTTATCCGATGCTGTGTGGATATCAGTACATCAGGATATCAGTGTTTTTATGGGGTTTAGCCTACGGATTTTCGAGATATTCTGCATTCAGAAATAATAGTCAAGCCAGTGATATCATCATACTTTCTAGGTGCATACAAGGTGTGAACTACGTTAATTCTAGGAAAGATTTCGCAATTCTATCCCATTACTAGCCCAAAAGATATATTTTTGTGGAGTTAAAGCTGGATTTTAGACTCGTTCAGATAAATTTAGCTATTCGTAACTTTGCATTTTAATAGCTTAATTTTACTGAATAAAATTAATAATTTAACTCTAATAATTTAGTGAAATTCTACAGAAAAGTGAAATGCATCATTTTCAAATATTTTAATAAAAAAACCACTAACAGTATCTTACAACCTCGACCAGACGCCAGCAGGAACTGGCTGATTACATACTTCCTCTCTGGGGGAGTGTTTCCTCAAAACTGCTTCAACGCTCTCTTCGACTAAAAAACTGTGTCTATTAGGGCTTTTCTCGGCATCACACGACCATGAAAAATACTTAATTAATGAGCCAAGATTAGAGGAGTTTGGTGGAGACCAAGCGTTGGGACTGGTGCAGTCGAAAAAGTATCCAGATTAATAACCATCGTCGTCGTTTCTGAGGATTTGCTGGGAAATTGACCTTGGCTGCGCACGTATGAGCAACAGCAGAGTTCTTCATTGGATAAGGACTCATGATAGAGGATCAGAAGTGCATTTCATTTGACAAAGGTCAAATTGCGATGTTGTTGGGGTCCTGCTGTGCAGTTGCTCCATATTTTAAGAGAATTTATAATTTTTGTTGGTGGACCCACATAAACGGGTGCTGTTTTGTATTCACCACAACCAATTAGTCCTTCTAGTTTCTAGTTTCTGCCAGCGTATTTTTTCAGGGCAATCCGAGTCACTGTTCATTGAGAAGCCACCGTAATCTCCATTTTATTGTGACCGTCACCTCTGATGGCGTTGTCTTCCATGATCCATTAGGTGGGTTCCAATCATCCATTCTCTTTGTCATTAATTGTATGGATTAAAAAGCAATGAGCATTTAAATTAGGCCCTGTGCGTTACTATTTTTGACGCATCTGAAAAACAGCCAATTTTTTTTCCACAAAAGCATTTCTGAACACTCTGTTAGACACTTATTTTACCTCTTTGGATTAAGCAGAGGCTATATCCCTACAGGGCCACTCAGTCCCCTATCACGAGAAGTCTTAGTAAGATAGTGGCAAAGACACGCATGGTGCAATATTGATCCATGATTCCCTGAATAGGACTAACCTTTTCTTTTGTGACTGAGCTATTCGGAGCTCTACCTGTGTTTTCTTATGTAACAGTGCAGCTGTAGCCAACTATGCTTAGATTCACTTTTGTTTAATAAGCAAACGATGCTTCATAATAGAGATGAATTAAAATTTAGCTAATTGAGATGAGTAGTATTTTTGATGGCCATTAATATAAGGTATATTTTCTTAAACCCTTGGATAGTAACTCAAAGTTCTTCTTCCTCGTCGTCGTTTGTTTATGATTAGTACGTAGAAGAAGCTCAGTTCTAATGGAATCACAAGTTTCACCTTGGATTAACTAGTAGAAAAGTTAAACATTTAATCTGCTTCTGTCGACCCATGATTAACTTTCGCTTTGGTTCACTTATTAACGAAAAGAAATGCACACTCATTCCTTCTCTGTTGAAAATAGAGTCAAGGTGAGGATGCCTTAGAATCCATAATGCAACATCTCAAAAGATTTGGGACCTTGAGCTGGTTGGGTTACTTGCAGAAATATGAAGAAATCCCTATAAAATAAATGCTTATTCCAAAATAAATATGACATAGACGAGTTGTAGTGGATTTGCTTCATAAGTTACAATTTGTTTTGTTCATGCCTACTATTTGCAATTCAAGACAGGAAGTATAGAAAATTAATTCCACCAATTCTCCAATATGCTGCAATTTTTTCACAAAAGTAGAACAATGTGAAATTGGGCCTAAAATGGACTCTGCAGGAGTCTAAAAAAAATCCCCTCAGTCATGATTATCTTATCTTAATCAAGTGAGAATTAGTGGGTCAGAAGGCTAGTAGGAGAGTGCGCTGGCTTGAGCCTGAGTCGGATTGGGTTGTTGTGAACTCGCCCGAGCCTACTTCCCTAACTTATCTCCCGCTCCTTCCCGCCCCGCGGGTTTAACTCCACTCCAGCCTGTTTGTCAGACTTGCCAAAGGAATCAACTCGGAACGTGGAATGGATTGACATTGATCTGCGAACTAACTGGGTGACGGAGATGAGGGGTCGTCTGGTCTCAATAGCCACGACTACAACGACCCCCTAAAATCAATTTTCAGATGTTCTAGCAATAATGTTAACAATAAACACTTAAAAGGAATTAGTTCGGGAATTCTATTGTGATGTGGATGTGGTCCTCAGCAAAGCAGCACGGGTCTGGCCGAAAGTCGAAGTTGTTGCCTAAGTGAGACCGTCAGTCTGACTCCAAATCGGGATGTCAGAGCGGATCGCAAGACACGGCCCCTAGATTCATTGCAGAGCCCCTCAATGAACACCTACAGAACCCAGTCTCCACAGAAGCCGTTCCTCGTCAGAACCTCACAAATCTGGATTCCACCACGGAAGAGCTGCAATTAGAAAACCTCTGCTCTCTGAAAGACGACAAATGTTTCAACAAGGCGTTTAGAATGGTGGAGTAGAAACCTCCAGAATTGATCTGTCTCTCGAGCAGTAGAAAACGCAATTCCCTCTGACGATTCATCAACTCCCTTAGTTCCGACCTCCGGCCGCCGAGTGTGCGCATGTTTGGAGACAGCCGAAAGAAGAAGCATTTAGTCCAGACTGTGAGCTTCTCCCAACCGCAAAACATGGCGGGAGCTCTGTCAAGGTGGTCTGGAGCACTATTTCTCGTTAGTTAACCCGCCGCCGGACCAATGACTCCCCTTCATGGCAGAATTAACAGCCGAGAATAATAGGTTATTCTGTTTCCGAGGGAGAAGGTAGCCACCATTCAAGATGAGGATGCAGCACCAATCCATGCAGCTGGAAGTTCAGCATTTCGTCTGGCTTCCAAAATCTCCAGACCTCAACTTCACTATTGAGGGGCATTTATGGTAGATTGCGGACATGAAGTTAAGAAGTCCATTTCCGCCACCGCCACCACCGCCACCGCCATCGTCCCTAAACGAACTGGAGGGGGTGTTTTAATTGTGCAATGGGATAAATTCCCTTTAAAAAAATGCACAAAATATACATATCGGCACCTTGGTGAATTAAGGTTGCAATTGCCGTAAATGTTGGACCAACACCGCATTGCATCTATTTTCTTTAATTTTTCGAGGTGTTTCCACAATTTTTGTCCACCCTACTCCCCCCCACCCGGTGTATACTGTTGGCTGTTTAGATTAAATCTCCAATAAAAAGGCTGTTTAGAAACCGTCTCCCATAGATTACTTGGAGTCTCAAACCAGATGGGGTATAGGAGGGGTAAGGCTAAATTGTGGCCCTTGAAGTGTAATTTAGTGAATTTCTAAATCCTTGTAGAACCAATGAATTAATTTATTATCTTGGTATCAATTGAGGAGAAAATCCATTGAGGTGATACGATGTGAGCAAAATATGCCGGGTAGGTGATTTGGTTGGGAGAGGAGATTTCCAGTGGAATTCACCAATTCATGGAGAACACTTGACGCGAGAATTCTGGGTAGCCGAGGATGGAGAAATCGGTGATCACGATGCCATGGAAGGGATCAGCACAATCCAGCCACTCCTTGACTACCATGTTTGATATCTTCGCCATCTTCTCGAGGTTACTCGAAGGATTATTCATGATGTAGTCAAAGTTTGGTGACAATATCCCTTGGAAAACGAAGAATCGGTCGTCTTTATTCGTTTTAATCCACAACCTTAATGAAATATATCAAAAAGGTAAGTTAAAAATTGCACCTTTGATGGGTTTCACGTTTCGGGATATTCGCTTTTAGATTTTCTTGTCCACTAGAATAGGAGGCCATTTGAACCATTCATAGTGTGTCCAGAGGACATGTTTCGATTTATTAGAGCACCACTTTCCAGTCAGGTTTCGTTTGTCTCAATGCCTATTGATTTATTTTTTGTGAAATTCAACTCTGTTACACACTTTATTTATTGCAAGAATTTCGTACTTACCTATAACTATGGGGTGTAATTCTTTTTTTAACTCTTAGAGCAAGAAAATAACCTGATATTTGAAGTTTTCATCAACTAGATGCAGAGGAATTTCTCCAACCTACAAAACGGCCCTGGGCTTAGCGGAAGGTTTGATTTGATAGCTTTACAACAGTGTACTAAGGGCTATTTCGATTGTGATTAATGATAAATCTGAGTTGAAAAATACATATCTGCTTCATTAAAAAGAAGGAAAATATTCACCCTTGTTTGAAAGAGGCAAAATAGTCCAGGCTGGATTAGGACTGGCGCAGCCTAGCCATAAAGCGTAAGATTGAAAATGAGTTGTTGTACTAATTACATCCTTTTAGCTTGCTTGGCTTGAACTATGCTGTTAAATAGAGTCGTCAGTTAGAGGGTATTGGAATGGAGCTGGTTTTGAGTAAATGCAGCATCACAGTTCTAGAGGATTTTTTAGAACTTTTGCAGTTTCCAGCTCCTTGATCAATTACTTTCAGTGGATGTTGAAAACGACGCTACAGAGAACGAGCCGATTTTTAACTAACTCAAGTAAAATACTACAAGTTTACGTGATTATTAAAACATTTTATAATTCACCGAAACTCTTTTTAAGGAACTTTAAGTAGAAACAAGGGCTAATTAATTTCGCAGGAAGCATAAAATGTAAATTAATTAAATTAATGCTTCATGATTACGATTTAAGACTAACAATGCCTTGACTGTATGAAAAGTGGTGATTTATTGTAAAATTTTACTAAATCCATTTATTATATTAATTCACGGACCATCGTCTCCCACTTGAAAATAGGAATTGTAAGGGTAAATGGGACTTCAGTTTGAATTAAATAAGTGAATCTGCTTCAAATAGGTATCCTGAGATCATTTATTGAATCCTTAATGTTAGTAATGCAGATCAAGGATATTAAAAGATTAAGTGAACCATGTGTTACAATTAGCTATAAATAATAGGATGATTGTAAAAAAACAAAAGGGGTTCCGTGATAACCTAAATCTTCCGTGATGAAAGCCAACAGGACAAGTATCTTACGAGCATTTTCTACAAACAGCAAAGAGAACATAGAAATGGACTGCCAATTTCATGATTTCGAGGTTACATTGGTGATACTTGACTTATCAAGATTTTGATTCACTTAACAGTGCTTACTTAGCAGCTTAATATTCTTTTTCTATGAAATACCCCAGAAAAAGTAACAAAATTAATAGATTTTTGCAAGATATTAATAAAATCATTCAGTCAGTAGGTCTATTTTGGGGTCGCAAGCAACATAAATTCACTACTTTATTTCGAATTCGGATTGGAAACTGAATTATAAATTTTTTAAAGACAACTTACCTGTGATGTAGGAACTGTAACTTAAGTATCATTTGATCTGCAATTAAAAAAGGATTTTTTCAATCGATTATTAACACCAGTTTGAATGGAAAAATCCGTTTAGTTAACTGCGGTGAAACTGTATGAAGATGTAAATGCCAGCTTGGTTAGATCTACTATAGCTTTTAGCCTGTAATAAACTACTCATAAACCTTTAAAGTGCGAGGACTAAGGGTGGTCAAAACAAGCATCAAACGCTATCTAAGTGCTAACCTCGTTGTAGCTCATAGTAATCCCACATACCGTAGCCAGGGCAGGTTAAAAGCAAATGCTATTATAAACTCCCTAAATTATCGGCAGCTACCACCTTGGTTTCTACACCTATCAAGCTAAATGTATGCGAATTACTAAGAACTTCGATATCAAATTAATGTAATTGAAATTCTCAGTGTATGAAAAGTTTTGTAGACTGTCCAAAATATTGTATTGCTCTTTATCAAACAAATGCGAACAGCATGAAAGAATATAAAACGAAGTTCTAAAAATGCAAAAGACTATGCAGCGCTACGATTTTAACAAGTATTTTTTAAAATGCAGTAAAGTCGATTTAACATTGTAGCGTACCCCCATCACTAAGAAGCAGTTTTTGAACCAATAAATAAGCATTTGTCAGTAAATCAGAAGTCTCGGGCTGAAAGATGGAAAACCTTGTATTCTCAGATATCCACAATATTACTTATAATGCGCCCTCTGATTCATTCGAAATAAATTTTTGATATAATATAAAAACTAAGAAAAAGCAACATCTTTCCACAAAAATTAACGATTCTGTGTCTTCAACTTATTGAAAATGTGATCCAAGACAAATTCTTTGTGAGAGTATCAAAGCATTTGAGTGGAAAATGCATTGCTCGATGAGCTCAAGGGTAGCTTTGCAGAAGTCCCTAATTTGTATCCAAATTTAAAATTAACAAGTTCTATTCTTATTGTACCATTTTTGTCATTAGCTTAAAAAAAAAGCTTAAAATATCCCATATTCTGGATGTATAACCCACAGAACCTGAAAATATAAGAAAGATATATTAAAAGTCTAATTTGTGCCTAATTCAGGTGAAATTATCCTCAAATGGAGAATCGACAAGTCACAACCACTTAGGCACAGATAACCTTTCTGATCAAAATTCTTCAGACTTTTAATAGTTGGGTTAATGAAGGAAACATTCGTCCTGCTCTATAATTTTTGCTTCTGAAATTCCAAAAAATATCTTACTCGACAGGTAAAACGAAAATTGAAGGGCATGAAAACATCGCCTTATTTTTTGCAAATTTGACAATTGAAAGTGTCATATGAAACAGGAGAAATGATAATTATACCCCTGTTTTCAGTGACAAAGCAGTTATTCATGTTCTCTGCCTCAAATTATGAAACTAAAGAATACTCTTGACCAGTTCACAGTAATTTTTCAATCTGTAAAGCCAAAGGAATTCTCCAAAAGTGACATTAACATTATATTCCCTGTTGTGGTAATTCAGAAATTTGAAAGAAATCAGTTGAAAAGAGTTTCGAAGACATGTGGTCCAATCGGAAAGTTGGTGATTAGGGAAAATTTGAAATTGTATAGGAAAAAAGAGTACAAGCAAAACAGAATGAGACTTAATACGTTTGACACTTATTTGAGACTCTCCGAGCGCATTGGCAATTCAGATGGTGGTAACGAATTCAGTAGCACTTTAAACAAATGACCAATCTTTCAGTACTGCAAATTAGTGCTACATACCTTTAATTAATGTTTAGCTGCTAATTTAGAAATCCATGTTTCCGTTTTATGGTTCGTTTTTTTAAATTTTGTTTACTTATTTAGAGTTATCGATGAAAACCCATTCCCATTTGATTTCAAACAAAAGGCTTGTATTCTCAATTTTTGCTTAGAAGGAAACACAGGCTCCAATTTTAGCTCACATAGTGTTTTTTCGAAGGGAAATTTGGTTTCAGCTTCAAGAGCATCGCCATAACACTTGTCAGTAAAGTTGAATCTAGTGGTCCCATACAACATACTAATTGATAAAATACTCTGTTAAAAAGTGAATATTAGTTCTACGGCCGTCGAAATTTAAATTTATGTTTGAGGTAATTCAAGCCCGAATTCTGATTCGTAGCCCATCTAGAAGACATAAATTCTAAAAGCCGAAATAATAGAATCACACACGCAACTAACCTAATATATTAATATTTTGGTATTTTAGATGGAAGTTTCAAATTGAATTTAAAAGAAAATAAGCGTTTTATATAATATAAAATTCGAGACTATACAATTTTCCAAGTAAAATCAGTAATGTTCTACTTGAAGTTGTTTACAAGTAACTTTAATAGCAACTAATAACGACACTAGTAAATAAATTAGAGACCAGATACTCCCATGTTGCACTGATTCGGGATTAATGGCTGTTAAGGAACCCCAACGAAGTTGAAATGAAGAAGAATAGTTATTCTGCAAAAAAGAGCAGATCCAGAATAATTCGCAAAACCTTAAATTCGCATTTCTTCGAACGAGATGAAATCTGCTTAACACCATTATTTGCTTTTAATAACGAATTAAGAAGTTTTTCATAAGCTAAAGTGAACTTTCTTGACTCTTAATAACCTACGGAATACCATTTTAGAAAATCAACATTTTCATCTTTACGAGAAAAAATCTTCAATAGCATCGGGGACCTAGTCTCCGAATTATAATAGTCCACAAGAAACAACAGCACTCAGGCTGTTTTTTTCGTCTTACTTTTGCCCATTTCATTGGACTCATTTATGAATGTCGGTCCTCATAATATTCAATTATTGTCACAAGGAAGATAATAGCTTATCTTTAGGAGCTATTGTCTCCGGCAAATGGAATTATCGTTGGCTCTCATTAGACGAATTGTTCCACTCAACGGCGCGCTAATAATTACAAAGCCAAATATAAAGACCCACCCGTGGTGTAGTCATGATTATAAGCATGATTCATGGTGAAGCTGTAATACAGCTTTGCTGTTGCCGGCTCCATATTTTGAAAAAACGTGCTAATTTATATATATGTTATTTTCATACGGATGAAAAATTTCATTATTTTTGCCTTTGGAGTCAAATGGCATTCAGTCCTCTTCGGTCTAAAACTGTCCTAGAAAAATGTAGTTAAAGCACTTATATATATATATATATATATAAGTAGATTAATACATTAAATTTTCTTATATGTGGAAATTTCGCTCTTTTAAGATTCCGATATATTTTTCTCTATTTATGAAAAAACCGTTAAAATACTTCAACACCATTTTCATTGTTAAATTCTAATTCTATTTGGAAAGGTCATTAAAGTATAATTAAAATAGTTGCAGTATGCTATTTGAGAAATCTAAAATATACGTATATATCCATAGCTTATTTTTTCCTTAAAAATTATAGGAAGACAGGTGGAGCAAGTGTCAGCCAAAAATTATTTAGCGGACAGTTTTGAGCGCTAATTTATAGGTTTTTAAAAAAGTGCTTCTTGAATTAAAATCAGCTTTGGTAGATGGTCCAAACTATATGATTTAGGATTTGCTAAAAGATTACCACTTATAATATTTTATATTCATGCATATGTTTGGAGAGCATCTGCTTCACTGATTGTGAAATTTCAATTTATTCGAAGCAATAATTGAAACACTAGGTTGGGAAATGGTTATATGAAATAAAATATGAAATCATGGCCCATTTCGCTTGGAACTGAGGGTCTAAAAACCGAGATTTCAATTTCTGACAAAGCCATTCGAATGATTAAAGCCTCGGGTGGAACAAGGTCGCTTTTAGATTAAACTGAGAAAACTGCGGTAAATTTCAACTATTTGTCCCAAAATATTCGTTTAGTATCAATGTGATTTATGATAACATTACTTATTACGATTTACTTGGAAACATTAATAATAATCGTCGGCAAATTTTTCTGTTTTGTGGGACTCGTGTGATTGGGTGTATGAGTTTTCCCAGTTAGGCACGGATTTAATTTTGCATTTCATCGGTTCAGTAAACTGAACTTTTTATTCCGGTCTAAGATTTTCCGCAGCCGCAGCATTCTAAGAATCTACTAATGCTGAGACCTTACTCCGTTTTAAACAGAATTTAACTGCTCAAATTCAAGTAGTTTCAAGAAGCAGAATTACCATGGTTGTTCCGTCACAAGTTTTAGCCTCGAACAATTTTAATAAGGTTTTCTGCTTTGTTATTTTGTTCTATGTAAAAAGCATCTTACGTTTTCCGTTTATTCAGATAAGTTCAACTTCACTTTATGTAATATCACCTGATTATCCATAAAATTCTAAATCAATACCGGCCAGTATGACCGATATGTGTATTTCAAGTACTATTAGAGTTCATTTATTGTTTTAATGCATAAAAGTGAAAAAAATATTCATAAAGAAACTGACGCATATTGCAAAAAAGCTTGTCCCCAAACATATTCTGGAAGTAAATGTGGTCACAAATTAATTTAAACTGCATTAAGACTGAATTCTAAATACACCACTTTACGATGCTTTTGTCACAGTCCACGGTTAAAGATTGACTCCATTATATTTCTATTTTTATGGTTTTTCGAAAGCTGACAGCATTGCTTGAAATTCAGAAGCGGCTTAAATTCACTTACAAAGATATCATACTCCGTCACTGCTGCAGAGTAGCGTTTATGGATCTTTTTTAAAATGATGACATCGAGTTGAGGACTCTCTACCATTTCCCTGTCCTAAAGACTGTGTCGAATTCCAACCCCGAGGCTCATTTGCCAAAGCAGGTTTAGATAAACGATTTCGATTCCCAAAGTACAAAAAATCGCAGTTTCCGAATTGATCAGCAAGTTTCCATGGAGTCTGGACAAGTAGAAAAGGTGATAAATAGAAGGATAGTTCTCCGATTTTGCTGCCCGCCACACGTGACCTTCTGAAGTTGTATTAAACGGAAATGCGAACTATATGGCCCAGTTCACGTGATGCGTGATTCCAAGTCCAGTTCCCCCTGTTCAACGTCAGTTGGACAAGAGATAACTGAGCCATTCTCCTGGATGCTACAGAGTATGTGTTGAGTTTTTCCAGTCACTGATAATGTTGATGGGAGGTGTTGAGTATGAAAATTGCTTTAAACGAATTAGTATTCTGGAAAATACTCGCTACCAACAGTTTTCGTTTTGATACTTTATAACATAGGAATCGTTGGAGAGTTTTAACACTTATTTTGACTTGGTTTTTATCTCTCACGAACAGCAATTACTTTTACAACAAAAATATATTTGCAATTAGTTATTGCTTTTCCTAAGATTCTGAAAGTTTTGTGGAAGATGGCCACGTCTTAGCAACAATAGGTTTATGAACAAAAAATATTAACGTATTAGGGATGGAAAGCATGAGTATTGAGGACTATCACCTATTCATTAAAGCGTAAAATGCTGAATACAGGGCTGTAGTTGTGACCCCTACTGGAGGGTCAATTTGGTGTTCACGTTTAAGTGGAGTCTTTTAACTTGACTCAAATCCGCAGCAGATGCTACGCAACAGGACACGACAAGCTTTAGTTGCTTGGTAAAAACCAGGGCAGGGTAGTCCTTCCATACCCTCAAAATATAATCAAACGCTGCACTTGTTTTAAGCCTCCGCCTTTCTCTCAATATAAAGCATTTCTACCTTACTGAACGCTAGATCTTTGTGTACTGCAACTCACGTTACACACGAAATCAAAATTGGAAGTCAGCGTCCCACTAGGGATTCCAAAAGTTTATTACAATTTTTTTAAATAACCCACCCCACTAAAGTAATTTCCAGACCTATTTTTGTTATTATTAGGCTTAATTTCTAAATGCATCAGGGATTTGAAATTGAGTATAGAAATTGAAAAGGTTGCTGTGCAAAACCGTACTGGCGAGCTTTTATTACTTCAACGTGAATACCGCAAACAATTTTATTTGCCGAAAGTGGCTCTTTCATACTAATTTTAACTTTTTTCTAAAGTCTAAACATTTGAAGCAATGATGCATGTGACTCTTAGAACACTAATGTCCACGATGAGGATACAAGTGGTCACGCTAGTGAAATGCTCTTTTCAGAAGGGCAGCTGCCATTATCAGCATGAATACCAATATTCTACTTCAAAGTAGTTTGAATATCTTTTTATGGTAGGATTAATTAAAATTGCGACAGTACACAGAGTTCATTGCCATAAAAAGCCTAAGTATCTCAATTGTAAGTTAAATTTCATAAAATTTTAGGAGAGTTATTTACCGTAGACCGTAGACCACCGAAGCCTACAAATTGCTAACGTAGACATTGAAAATTTCAAAAAAAATGCTCTGCCCAATGGCCTTGATGTCCACCATTATTCCAGCAAAGCGATGACGCAAAAAAGCAAAATTTTAATTCATGAATAGGTCCTTTGTAAACGGACCATTTTATTTTTTCGTAGACATTTTGGTTATTGCACACTGAATTTCATTCTTTAAGAAAGTATGGCTTGCATTGATATAACTGTAATTGTGCCCCAGGAGTGCACTGTTTATATCATCGGTGTCATTGTCATTGTAAATAATGTCATTAACTTTCTGTTTATAATTTACTGTTTTGATGGACCACAATTAGTACCACTTCCTGTATCAAGGTCCACCAAAAACCAACTCTCTATTCTGAGATCCCTTTTAATGTGGTCGTTGAGGTAAGCTTTGAAAGTGGGTTAGTTCACATAGAGTTAAGATTGTGTGTTACAAAAACATAAATTTAAATGCCTTCAAGAATAATTTGTGAAAAGTGTAGTCTCTGTGAAGTATTCAGACCTTAATTTTGATTTAATTCCTAAATAACTTAACGCTTTTGTTGCATCTGCTTTTGAGCTATCTGGTTAATAAAAATGTAAAATTCACTATTTTTATATCAAAAAATAGTGCCTTAGAAGTAGTCAGGTGACATTTCAGATGGCATGTAAGGAAGACTAATTTAAGTTTTGGTCCGGCATTATTGAAGAAGAGCCAAATTTGGACTTCAATGAATTCCCACCTTTTAGTTATTTTTTGTCCAAAACAAAGATTGGTTGGTTTCTGAAAGAGCAGATAATTAAATTAATATCAATTATTATTGAGTTTTTAATTCTTTAGTACATAGGTCGACACGTACACGATATCTAATATTAGTTTCTAATGTCTCGATGTTCGTTATTCGTTGAAATTTTATTTGGTGGTTGCGAAGTAAACTTACAGTAATGCTGCATATTTATGACACCAAGCTCTCCTACGCCCAGATTTCTCTAGAAGTTGCGTTGAAAGAGATGTACGAATAACTATTTACAGTTGCACTTTTAATGAAATTCAGTATTTAAGTACTAACTCTATCAAGTTCATAAATCTTATAAGAGCGCTACCGAGTTGGAAGTAGTTAAGCCTACCTGATGAATAATGTGAAATCATTTATGAAGGCCTAAATAATATAATATTAGTACAGTCAGAAGTATGAAGTCCTCCTGAATGCAAAAATATTTAAAATATCCTCTCTGAAAATGAGCCACCTTCCAGATTGGAATAGGTCATATATCCTTTAGAGCCCAGCAACCGCGCCATAAATGACATCTGAATTATTCAAGAATAAAACCTGTTTGCACAAGCCTTTACATTTTATCCTGAATTTATTGAGCAAAGACAAAAACCCAGTGTGACCCATGAATTATTCAGCTTTGCTTTGCGATATTTTGCGAGATCAAAACATTTTGCGGTTGTGGTGTTTCACCCAAGAATGTGACAGAATCAGACGTATTTTTCTGCCATATTTACCAATTTTTATCAGTTTTTAAATAAAATACTGATGAATGAATATAAAGCTACCTTATATTTGAAATCAGTTTAAGAATTTTACAGATTTGGAAAAAATATTATTGTCGGTAATGATTTCTCTTTCTAGTAGTTGTTAGGGTATTTGAAATATAGGGGATTTCCAAGCACCCTTTGTAGACACGCCAGGAGTCCTGAGGTGATGCGAGAAGAACCAGATCGTCTGCTTTCTCCTGTCTACCACAACGGCATCGTAGTTTCTCCATTGCATTCACTACAAATCTTTTAAATCAGTGCATAGTCAGCTTCCTTCATGTCTTTTAGTGGTCTTTGGGATCTGGTAATTACTTGAACGTGGTTTCCGTTCCACTCCGAAATAAAATAAGGGTACGAGTCCCCAATTAACTCCATCGATAGATCAACATGTTTTATCGTTTCCATCCGTTTTGGTTATATATATATATATATATATAGTACACCTAAGCATCTATGAAGTAGGTCGGTAACAGCTTAATTGACGTATTTCATCTCAGTGTTTTTATTTATGGATTTATTATATATATATTGCAATTTAACATGCTTTGATAATCTGCACTCATGTATTTACGGAGGTTTGTATGATTTATAGTTCGCCGATCTCCTTCAAACTGTGTGAACATTGCCCATACGAGAGAGCAGTATTTATTTGATCAGACCGAAATACTGTTTGGTTACGAATGGGTTAGTGTACGGTGCATCGAGTGGTGGCACGTTTCTATCCAACAGCACTCAGAGTGTGCCCTGAATTGCAACATTCTAGCAGTGATGAATTCGACACATCAAGCTATTTGATTGGCTTGATTTTTAGGCAACGGTAAGTAAAAAGTACCGAGATTAAAATCATTAAACCCCTCACCAAGATGGAATCCGGCAAAGTGATGTTGAAAGCCCAGCTAGTGACATTGGCTGCAGTCAAGGATCTATTAGATTAGCGTAGTCGTTTCAAGTTACTTTCCTTTTAAGGTGGTGGTCGGAGGTGTTGTTGGAGGGGAAGAATTAACTTGTACAAAAATTCAGAAGTTAATGCAAATACAGTAGTTGACCAGAGGCAGGAGTGCTGCTTAGGGAGGATCCCTTAAAGATAGGAAGGTTCAGGACACTGAATGATCGCTTGCGCATCGTGGATCTGCTTGTGAGCTGCTTTAGTAGAGACATTAATGAAATTGGGCGCAGTTCCGAGCTGCCCGGCAGTTAGAAGGCAGCAAAGCTTGTTTAACCCTTGTCTTAACCACGAGACAGTACGAAAACAAGGTGGTATCCGTTGAGGATATTAAGAAGAAGAAGCTGCAGCTAGTGCCATTTTTGTAAATGAGTTTGGACTGTCTCATGAAATTGCATGAGCTCGATAAAAGAAACAGCTCCAGCCGAAGCAGGTAGAAACATCCACGCAGTACACGGGGAGGAATGTGTGAGTGATGACGGGACTTGTACGAGATGGCTTGAGAAATTAATTGCAAGTGGGGAGATCGAACCGGACTTCGTCTATTGAGTCTGGTGGTAAGCTTTTCCTGCTTTATCAGCTGAGTTGAAATTGGCAAGTAACCTTGGTTCCGACCACACTACTGATCATGGTCATCTTCAAAAACTCCTAGGAGTTCCTTACCTCGGAGAATGGGTTCCTCCTCATGGATTGTGTGAAAACAATCTTAAATCTCGAGTGGACATCTGCTGTTCTCTCCATTCACACCAGCTTGCCGAAATGGACCTTTTATCGAAACGCTATAGTCGTAGACAGTGGCGGCTTGTTAAAGGAAGAGAAGATCCTAGCCGCTGCTGACGAGAACTTTTTTTGAATCGAGGCTTTGATATTCAAGCAATATTTCAGGTATATGTTACGTGATATTTTGAAGCAATAATTGGCCCCCTGAAACTGTGTGCATCTTAACTACGAACGTGTACTCAACGAAGTGCATAAGGTCTGCAAAATATGCAGTTATTAATTGAAAGGTATAGTCCGTAATAATTGGGAATTTGTCTAAATTTTTGTGGATATAAAGGAACCTTATGAGAGAATGGTCTTCTGCTTCAAGTTGGTGGGATTGCCAGGGAATAATCCACTAATGCAGCAACGACTATTGCTCAAATCTACTGTCAGCAATTTTAGAGGCGTTCGAAACAAGCTTTGATGAGGAAAAAATAACTGCTCTAGTGAAGCTATACGTGATGTTCCATCTAGACAATGCAGACCTTCACCCCTTCGCATCAAGAATCACGACCCCACACAAGATGGAAGAAGAACTTGGTTAGGAGAAAACTCACTTGATGCATGTCAGTCCCGGTTTTTGCTCATCAAATGGACCTCTCCTGTAAGTGCTTCCACATGCATGGCTCTGACACCCGCCCGATGCTATTTCCTACATGCCCAACTTAGAGGTTGTTTTAGATAGCCCAGCATATGTGTGTTGAGGACTAACTAAAGATGCAAGCTCGACATCATGTGTTCTAGGCCCGATATTGGACTTCTTCACGTGCTCACAAATAGTCGTGAGGTGACCGTCACCCAATGACCGTAAATCAATGTGCCAATCTAGTCAGCGTTCTGGTTAGAGTACTCTCGACTACGGCAGACATAAACGAGCAGTGGCTACTCTGTTGGGCACATACGCGGGACACTTTTCGACGCGCTGCGAGGACACACTGAGATTGTGCCCTACTCATTTTGTAATTTGGTCCAGTCCCATAAAAACGTGCTCTCTCCAACCAGTCCGGTGTTAAAATGGGGAACAAAGAAAATAAGGAAGACACTACTCATATGCTCTAAATATGCTATGAATTAATGTCCAGTCTCAACTGTCCACTGGCAAGCACAAACATCTCAAGCAGCATGACAATTACTTCCCGTATGCAACCTCCACTCAAATGAATGTCGAAACCCGTAAATGAGCGCAATTAAGTAATATACAATACTACCCGAATTTCTTTTTCAGGAGAAAAAAATACGCTAAATCGAGTATGTGTACCACTCAGATTTTGGAATTTATGTATAATGTTCTTTAGAAATTTTTATAGTTTTGTCAAGCAAACTGAGAAGCCAGAAAGTAGGGAGCTGTAATAGATAAAGAGCAGTTATAGAGGGGGAACTGACGCAATTGTTAAAATGAATTTCATTAAATTCTGTTATTGCCTCAATTCAGCCTGCCTCGTAACCGCAAACAAGCCGATTTTGCAATTTACTTGGAGGAAAATGTCGCCTTAAAATTTACTTTAATTCTGTCGTCAATTAACTGGGATTTTTTAGTGATGGCGCGGCGTTGATTAGAGTTTTCCTAAGGGCAGCGCCCGATCTTACGCAAGAGTCCATCAGAGTGTTAAGCTTTAGGAAGGCGGCGGTGCCCGAACACTGGAGGGGGACTAGCAAATTTGAAAAAAAGACTAACAAACTGTTCATGGCGTATAGAAGTTCCAGAATTTCACTGCTGCCATACATACAGCCTATTAGAGGCTGTCCCTTTATTCAAGACTAAGCTATAAATATTAACAGTTTCTTTTAGGCGATCGAAATAAACCCAGGCTCCTCCATCACTATAAATAGGCACAAGTTTTAGAGGAAATCCGCTGCGCTATCGCAATCAGATCATTGTTATGTTGAAATTCTCCAGTTCTTAACATTGGTTTGCATTCATATCGTTAAGTGGTGTTATCCTTTGAGCAGCAACTAAAAATGTCACCTTATTTTGATGTTTAGCCTGTCACATAATCATGATACAAGGCAGGTGTACATGTATTATTCTAAAAATAAGTACTATTTTGTTGCAGTCAGCGGAATAGAACTCCAGTAGTTGAATGACAACGCTAAACAGTCCGTCGAAGTTATTAAATACAAGTGCTCCAATGAATAAAAAATAACTACTGATAATTTCTTCTAGGTTCGATATTATTTTCCTCTGCAAGTTTTTTGATTTATGGGGAATACAATTACTATTTCCACATTTATGTGGCTCTTCTAGCAAATATTTGCATATCGTAGGGCATTATTCGGCTCGGTAAGTTGAATAGATACTGTTTCACAAGACTAAGCAAAAATACATTCCCCGTTTTACCGGCTTTTTGAGTTGGATGCATGAAGGCCCCTCCCGCCTTGTCATTTTTTGCAAATATACCTTGTTGAAATGTCGATATATTTTCTCAGTCAGTAGGCCGATTCATAAAATATTTAGAGCCTTTGTTGAATTTTCAGGATTACTAGTGATAGGTTTTCTCAAACATGTATTACTTCAGAAATGGTCCTTACGTCAATGTAAATGATTAAATATGCCTCAAAATCGAAATACATTTAAGCATTTCTTATTTAGTGTTTCTCTCAAAAGGAATAAACTTTGCTTATGTCAAATGTAAGTCTCTTACGAAAATATTTCCTGTGTAAACTGATACTTTCGCATCACTCTTAAAGAGTTGATGACATTAATTTTCCGCCAATTTAAAACTTCGTTATAATTGTAAAAATAGTGTTCAAGGTCCAGGGCTTCTCACTAAAACTTAATTAAATAAGCAGTATTTGTGCTTTGAATATTATAACAATTTCAAGAAAACATTTTGCTTCCGTAGAAGTTGAACTATATTCTACTTAAAAAGAAACCATCGCAGCATTTCTTCTCAGTATTCAGCCTAAATCCCACGCGATTAGGGAAACTCGTCTGAAGAAGGTATTTGTACCTCTTGCGTTGGAAATAATTGATTCTATCTTGATCACTTACGGCTCAGAAGATACAAAGTGATTTCAACAATTTTAGATCAAGTGTTATTTCCAATTTATGTTCATTTTGGACATATAGACTCATCATATTGGTGTGGCCATAAATCGAGGTAGGTGTTTTGAACATTATGACACTGCTTTCCCTGAGTTTTTGACCTTATAATAAATATTTTCTCATCACTAGGTCTAGATTTCCAACTATTTCAATGAAATGGCACATCATCTCTCCAAATATCCTGGCACAATTATTAGATTTAGGTAAAACACGAGCTAGTTGAGTGGTAAATTGTTATTACAGACAATCTATCACAAATAAAAGGGCATAGTTTTAGAGCATTGAATGGATATTTGATGTTCATTTTAAAAAGCGCATGCGAGCAATTGTGACCTCCGAACCAATAGGCAGGTTTGATATGTCTTGAAGAAGTTTTCGGAGGTAAGGTACCGCTATCCCTTCGCATTCACATGTGGAAAAAATGCGAGTCTTTGAAGGAATTTTGTAGATCATCTACTCTATGGAAGTGGAAGTGGGGCACAAAACAGAGAGACACGTATGGTCCTAGTAAAGAAAGGGTAACTGAATGGCAGCCAATATAATGGGCTTCCTACTGTGTAGTAGCGATTTCATAAAATCACAAGTTTCCACCAGAGCCCTCATAAAATGTTCGCCGATTTGGTCAAATCGTGGTGTAAACATCCTGTTCCTAAGCTCCTGGAGAGAGTTAGAGCCTGACTTGAAGCATTATTATCACCATGTGCTGGGCGGATCCCTAGTAGTTCCTAACTGACAGCAGAGACAGGTAATTTTTTCATACAAGCAGGCTCGTCTCTAACTCCCCTGGGGCATTTGCAAGCAACATATGGCCGGATTTCCAACGAGAATGGGAAACAAACGCTCACTTTCGTTCCTCCACATGCACTCACTGTCTGGTCAAATAAAAAAGCAAGGTTTCCTGTGGCAGGAAACATTGACATCTATTGGAATATTTACAAAAAACCCTTGCGATTTGTCAGCAAAATAAATGTTTACTATGTCGAGAGTTGTTAAATATTTCTCTGGCATCGATCAAAGAGAACTCCAAATAGAATACAAGATAATGGCGGATTCTCAGTGCCCATAGAGATCGAAAACTATTTAATATTTATTTTAAGCTCTTAACAGTTGTTGAAGACTTAGGCAGTCGCAGAGCAGTCGGTTAGTTATTCAAGGTACTCTTCGAAATTTCATTTAATAACTTGGTGTACCCGAAAAATATCTCACTAAAAAATAAGATCTTACAGCATTCTGACGGTACATAAATTATGCTAGGTCAATTTTCAACTAAACTCCGCATTCTTTACGTAAATTAAATAAGCTCCATCCCGAAAGCAGTAGTAGATGTACAGGAGGTGGATTGAAAGGGCAAGCGATATTTTAAGAGCAATAAAATTATCAAATATAAACAAGTAAACAAATGCAAAAGTCCATAGACAAGTCCTATGAGCCGGCGATTTCAGTTGTACATAAGCAATTAGGTACTGAGCAAATTTTCATCACGGTGTGTTCCGGAAGCTTTTCGACGGCCTCATCGACAAAAAATTGTAGCTTTTCTCTCCGCCACACTACTGTATTGCTTCAAGTATATGTTCAGCATCCAGAGTCAAGTCCAAATCTGAAAATTCGACTACAAGAGTGGTGGTCATGGTTATCTGGGTGGATTCGAGGACATGATACCGATAGATTACCTTGAAAATCAAAGAACAGTTAGGCAGTTACTGTGCCGAGTTTTAAGGAAGCTCGATGCATGCGCTTAGAATGGCCTGCTAATTAAGAAATCCTGCGGAAAACAACAAGTAAGGTGATGAACTGAGAAATCTTTTAATTACTAGACCTCTCATCTTCAATCTTTCATTCCGCCTGTGAATATTTCATCTTCTAAAACTAGAAGGACCGCTTATGTGAGGCCACAGCGAAATAAATGTAAATGAATTAGAAATGGTTGCTGTAGACTGAGAGAAGTACATATCAAAATAGCCTGAACGTGCAACCTTTAATTAAATACAAGCATACTGTACTTGATTCGAAAATAAATCAGTGTGATAAAAAGAAAAGCTTGGAACGACCAAATTCCAAATTTTTTCTTATATTTTAGGAGTATTTATTCAGGCACACCATGAGCAAGTCTTGGTTTTTATCTTGGGCTATACAAGCAACACGTGCATTGAAACCTTAAAAGCGCCATGGCTTCCATTCGTACAGATCCTACCCCTGTCTATGCTAGATCACAAAGAGTGACATTTTTAGGATTTAAATATCGAAATACCCTTCAATTCACTGAGATGCGGAAAAATAGTGTATTTCAAAGTGACTAATGGAGATTCTTCTTTGAAGGATGCACTGTTCAAATGAAAATATAATTCAAATTTCTTAACACTTGGTTAAGAGAATGTACTAGTTCGAAGAATATGAACAAAAGAGGTAAACACTACTAATGTTATTCTATACAAAAAGTGTTTACCAGAATTTTAATATTTTTAAAGATTTTTATTTTAATCATGTGGTGAATTTGTTGCAATATTCACCATAATATATTCAAAAAGATATCAAAACTACTTTTTCAAAAGCGGCATAAAGAGAAGAATGAATCGATCTTTTGAGGGATTGGCTAATCTCCTTCCTTTTATAATTATCCTCACTAAACCCTATTGGCCAATAGGAGTAAGCACAGGTTTATTGACTAGATCCATTTATAAAGTGAGCAAAATTGGTTAGGTGCGAGTCTCGTTGGGTTTTGGCTACACTTTGGTGACCAGAATGTCCCCAGAATTTGTACGTTATGAGTACAAGGAACTTTAATCAGACCTCTGATTGCACAAGCGCCATGTCTATAAGGTGACGGAAGTAAAGGGTCACCAATTTTCGCAAAAGTGCTTAGCACACGCGACGTTTTGTGGGCGTCAACAAAAAACGGCCGAATAGGTGTTTTTCAGTTAGCTTATTATCAAGCTATTGGTTTGGTTTAATTGCAATGTTATCGACATTTGAGAGCAGCCTTCAGAACCAGATCTAAATCGGATGGAAGAGCTCCGCATGGTATCAGCTAAGATATGCAGTTCTACAATTGTGGATCTTTAATTGATCAAAAACTCTGGTGGGCAATGTCAATGAAACCTATTTGGAGGGATTAGATAATCGCAAATGTTCTCTATACTACGGGAGGACTGGTTAAACAACAGAGAACCCGGAGATGTCACAAATGCATTTCAGCAGACCCAGTCATAGCTTGAGTGGGATGGGGTAGGTGTACGCCTCATTGTTAATTGAATCGTCAAATTTTTGAGACGGGGCGTTAGCCCATGTTCAACCAGCTGATTGGGAGACAGAGACGATGAGTCGCCGGGCTTGGCATATTCGCTTAGCAGACATGAGGCTTTGCTAGCATCAACCAACGATGCGATTTGGACTTGATCGGTAACCAGATCAAACTCTTTGTCTGTCTAGTGTCAGAGGTTCGCCACCATCCAAGAAATGAGCTCGAACTCTTAATTTCAGAATCAAGCAAAGGTGGGGCTAGGTGGCATTGACTCGTCTGTACAGTCAAGTAACGTCGGAAATCCCTCAGTAAATAGTGGAACGTGTGCCTCAGGGGCAGTTGTAGTGTGTTACATGGACTTTGAGTTTTTGGTAATTCTGCATTCATCCAGCATGCCATACAAAGTTTCGACCATATCCTCTATTACGAGTTGCGTAAGTACTCACACGGTAGATAAATGTTTGATTGCTGAAAGAATTTTCCCTTTTTTGTTGGCCTCGTAGTGATTCCCACCAGACCTCATCCTTCGTTAAAAAAAGGTCCACTCTGAACAATACTTACATATAAAGTATAGCAGCTGTAGGCAAATGTCTGAAGTCACGATATTTGGTAAAATTTAATTCCATGCATTCAAAATCTCTTCCCTTTTTCACGTAATTAAACAATTTGGGAACAAGAGGCTTGATACCAATGAGAAATGTATATACAAACTATGACCACTTCAACCACTTTAAATGTGTGATGCATTTAGATTTATCGATAAGATGGTCATTAGAAAATACACTCGAAATGGCGATCGCCATTTTATGACAACAACACAATTATGAATAGTTTGACCAGGACCTAACGATACATTCGATATGCTCGAAATGATCTGGAAACCACATTGCTTACATGTCCTTTAACATTGTCAAATAAAAAATTTGCATTATTTTTGTGTTTTACTTTCTATGGAACAACTTTTTATGGGCATAGTTACAAATCTTTAAGATGGCAATTTCACGAAATTATTTCGAACTTTTTAACTGTCTGATTAAACGGCAAAATGTGGATTTCGTCGTTTTAAATAGCGCTTACTATGAAAGTGAAGATGGTATCTTGAGGTGGTTGGAATGTAGATTTGCCACACTTTCAAAACTACCTTCTTACATCGATTGTAAGACCTTATATACTCCTTCTAAGTAGTCACATAATAGTTGGTAGCTTTTCGAAAATTGAAATAATTTTCTTTAATGCTTAAATAAAGTGCCAAAATTGTCGATGATCGAAAATGTTTTCTTCACTTAAAGCACAACCATTTAGATCTTTTAAACATTTAAGCAATCAAGATTGGAAAAAAATCAGGTTAGGAATTTTAAAAAAGTACTTGTAAATTCAATCAATAGTGCATTGTTTTATAATCCACCGGCCCTCTAATTGGCTGATATCAGTTAACCAATGAGAACACGGGAAGAGCAACATCCGTAGTAGAGCTACTAATTGCACTCTGACCGCTCAATTCTGCCGTGAATGCTACATCTGACATCGAAAAATCACATCGGCATAAATGGCTTTCCCTGAAAGCTGCCTTGCAAAACCATGCGTCATATTGGAGCGATAGAGATAGTGCAGGTTGGATTTCTATCCGTCGTTACTTTGTTTGCCCTCACGCAGTCCCTTCGAGCACCGCCAAATAAAGATCCGTGGGAGCTTATTCAGAAGTCTGGTGAGTTTTAATTTCAAAGGGTTAATGATTTAATGGTAAATCGCTATTATGATTTTGAATAATCATTTCGGCATAACTATTTTTTACCTCCTAGTATTTGATGTCAGTAGTTTGCTTCATTTAAATGGCATTAAAAGAAATAGTTAAAAAGATTATTCTATTTTTTTGGCTTTGGCGTCTCTTTAATTTTTAGAGAAAGCCCGAAACTCAAGGCTATTTTCATAAAAAAATCAAAATATTCACATGCATTAAGATAAATGTTGATTGAAATTTGTAGGGTAAAGTCGTGTAATTTGAGCTCTGTCAGATGATTGATTGTTTTTAGACTGTCGGTGCTACACGTTTTCGAGCACAAAACGACTTCGGGGGGAATTCAAATCCCCAAATTATCCCTCCCCCTACCCGGCCGAGTTAGATTGTATCATCTACCTTTTTCAAGGTCTCCCCTCGCAGATTGTAGAGCTCTCATTCCTCAATCTCGACCTCAGCCCGCCAAGAATTGACATGTGAGTTGCAAAAACCCCTTCTTTCTCTTTACACTCGCTTTCTTTCAAGCGAAAATATCTCTAGAGTAATGGCTGAAAAGATGTAATCTCCTTGCTCTATTGTAAGAGCACAAAGAAGAAGGCGATGCTTTAGAATGGGGATATATGATCTTGGTTTCTTGGTTTAAAATAGGAGTTTAGTCAATAATCACTTGAACCCATGAAATTATTACATCGGCAAATAAAATGGTAGGAGAGTGCAGGAATAATCAAGGAAAGAAAAGTCTTTTTGTTATTATTATCTAATGATATTTTATAGGTAAGGTCCCTGTGCTATCATTCCAGGCGGATTCTTCAAAAGATCGTCATTTGAAATTAATTTTGCTTCAGTTATTCAACTTTTGTAAATAAAGAATAAATTCATTTAAAACGAATCGCTTAAATTGCGAAGCATTAACTGGAATCTGGATAAAAGAGACAAATTCGCTTCTTCATTAGAAAATTTGTACAGAAAGAAGTGAATTTTTAAATCAGCAATATGAACAATAGAAAAGTAGCTGATTAGCTAATCAGAAAATTGGCATTTTATGGTTAAATAATCTTGAATATTATAATACAGTGCTGACTGATTAACATGTAAATAAAGTGTATTAATCATAGACTACAGAAGTTTGTTTTCCAAAAAGTTACTAACCCTTAGGTTATTCTGAATGTTGATTCCATTTAATTTAATGGGGAAATTCCATTGCAAGATTTCCACATTCAATACACTTTTTGTTATAGACTTGGTCAAAAATTTGGTACGGCCCTTATCTTCTTATCGATTTCAGCTGTTTCGACTACGTGGCTGTATTGCCGCCTAACGATACCTTCGGTGATACTGACCGGCAGTTTGCATCACCGCATCACCATCTCATGGGGTACAGTGAAGCGCCAACTATCCTGTGCGGAATACTATCGATGCAAAGGAAGACCACATTTTACTCTGAGAGCAACTCTCTGGCAGTCGTCTTCCACTCCAGTGAACGCGCCTCCTTCGAGAAATTCGCGCACATGACGGGGTTCAGAGGGGGCTTTCTTTTTCTCAACGCGAGTAAGCCAATCGAGGGCTGAATTTAAACTATGCTATCCAGTCCACACGAGCACGCGAATACGAGCCCGAATACTCTAGTTCTGATGGTCTCTTTTTCCAAACTGACGATTTTATGAAAAGGTACTTGATTAATATAAGGTCTTGAATACATCACTTGGCAATAGCATTTACCGAGAGCATGCTGGTGTGGTCGTCGTTTAATGTAATTCATATCGAAGTAGCTATTCCCCAAGGATTAGGATAAGTCAAATAAGTTTTACAATTAATTGATACATGACTAGCACTCCTTTTGACTAGAATGAAGCTGTGATTTTAATATCATCCAGTCCAATGATTTGACTTAATAACATAGACTTTTGAATATAGGCACTGCAAATTGAGTTTACATTAGAAATTGTCTTGAATTGGCATTCTCACCTGTAACTTACAACATTCCAGACGATAAATTATTCCTAGACTAAAAGCGATTTGTTTATATACCCTAGACAGACCACGAAAATGCAGACACCAACATAAAGGTTCTTTCCAGAAATTAAATTGAATGCATCATGCATAAGTCCCAGTGAAATGAAAATTATAAAATCGAAGTAATTTTATTTATCATTCCAGACTTCCGAAAATACTTTCTCCCAATATATGCAGTCTTCTCCTGTATACCCAAGTTTTTCGTTGGAGAGGTTTTATATTGCTTTAAGATAACAAAAATCTTTTTAATGCATTCGCCATTTCTTCACCAGGACCTTCTTGGAGTAATAAATGTTTATGTTTTCCAAGAAAATAAAATATCTCTTCTGGCACAGCTCTTTGAAATGACAATGACGAGACATCAAAATATTCAGTACGCATTTACGAGCCTTTGATGGTTTGTTTAAACCCAATAAACAACTTTCCTTTTATTAAAATTCACTCCATTCTAGTATTGGGGTTTAATTCTCTAATTATATACTCTTGAAATCGGCGGTAGGTTTTTAATTCACTAGAGAATTTAAAGGTCCGTGGCATTCAGCTTTCAGAGATTGTAAAATGCTTTAGTGACAGATAATAAGTAACAACTGGGTGATTGCAATACTTTGCAATAATCGAAAAGGTGTTTATATTTTTCTAATGAGTTGCATATTTTCCAATATACATTGCATTTTAAGGCAAATAGTGGTCGTGGTAGCCTTGACTGATTTTTTTGTATTTGAAATTAGATGTATTAATAGATGAAGAAAAGAAATTTACGTTGAGTCGGTTGACTTAACCGATCTGGAATAGATTTTATTGCCAATATCCATTTTATGAAAAATAATTGAAAACTCATTGGACACAAGGCGTATTGGGCAGAGGACATGTCTGTTTGACCAAACCCAAATACAGAGTGGGTAGAGCGGATCTAGTTTGATCCTCAATGGGCGTCTCCTGTAGTCGGCGTTTATGGAAACGCTGACCTCAATTTAGAACGTTAAATAGATGGGAGTGTTCTCGAAACAGGTGAGTTAATTCATGTTCAGCCAGAACTATCTGCTTGCTGGTTGTGGCGAACTCATAGGCCATTCGTAAGGTTTCAACTAAATTTTATGGTGATTTTGAATTCGAAAACCACAAATGAAGTAATGATTTGTGGGTGATACATGCCTATGTTGTACCATTTACAATTTAAAAATCCTTCAGGTGACTTTCGTATCGATGGAGAAAGGATACCGAAGTCCGACTGCTCATACGTGATCAACAGTGGAGTAATTCGAAGACCCGTCGCTGGAGGAAGGATTGTTTCGCCTCGCTACCCCAACGAGTATCCACCAAACCTGCGTTGTTCCTACACCTTCGTGGGGCGAAGTGATGAACGCGTCGTTGTCTCTATCCACTCCCTCCTCCTGAGCCATCGCGACTTCCCAAATTCATCTAATACCTCAACAATGGGGTGAGTTTGTGAATGGCTGGGATTCGTTAGAGTGAACAAAAAGGGAAACATCAATCTTAATTAACGAAAATTTACGTTCTAACTTTTTGCGGAAATAGATGCTAACCCTAAATAAAGGACACTAATTTGAAAAGAGCTAATTCCATAGAGATAAAAAGAAAATTAATGTGATCAGAAGATGTTAATTAGCAGTCATCACTGTTACTTGAGATAATTTATTCCTACCACTTTATGCTAATAACTTTTCCGAAAATTTGATTCTTTATCTAGAATTTATTCGTTTAGTCTAACAATTGTCGATTACACGCACAGTGTATCTTGCTAAACTGATTCATTTTATCTGAAATTTTGTTTCTGCTTCATACAATTACATCAAATTATTCTGTTTAAATATAGAATCAGTTATTTCTGGTCTTTTAATTGGGGATATGAGGTTATCCTGCCATGTGATTCTTTTAACTTTGCCTGTAATTTTGCTCTACATTTTCATTAAGATTTTAAACAAGCTCAAATACAGTGTGCTTTTGTTTATTTGTTGCCTCATATTCAAGAAATTCCTTACAATCTAGTGAATAATTGATTCTGAAATAATTCCGAAACAATACCCTTTTTAAAGAAAATATACACCACTGATTCACTACAACTAATATTCTGTGCAGTTTGCTGCGATATTTAAGTTGTAATTCACAGTATCTTTTAGGAGTAAAAATGGCATGAGTGCTAATCTTTTCAAAACACTTGTTGAATCGTATGGTTTAACTCTGCAGGTGCATTTACGATTCCTCACCTACATCCTTTTACGATCGTCTCCTTGTGTATAATCTTACAATGGGACACCTGCTAACCACCGCTTCGCTAGTGCGAATCTGCGGCAGTGTCTCCAACTACCGTCTCATTTCCGGGGCTCCAAATTTGCAGCTCACCTTCCTCTCACGACCTTTTCGACCAAAGAGTGCTGGCTTTCTCATTGAATACGCCTTCATCCGACAAAACGTTCCCTCAACAACCCACGAATGGGACAATGTTACCCCAGTTCACTTTGAACAGCAAGCTATCAAAGAGAGCATCAGCGAGGTATTCGAGTACCTTCAGAACAAGCACAACAACCAGCATCTTGGGGATCTTTCTGGTAAGCGTATCTACGCTTGTTGAATATTTTGCTGACAATGATTAGTTATTCTAATTGATCGATTAATCTACTTTTGTTGAAGGATAGCAGTTAAGCATTTCAAAATGCTTAAACTCTGCTTACTATTTAGGTACTGTCATCTTTGCTGAATTTCACAAAACTAACTTATATCATTTACATAAATTAAGAAAACAAAATCAGATTATAACGTTGGGATTCAAAACTAATTTGGGAAATCTTTTCTTGGTAACTAGAGTTCCGTAGTGACTGATTTTTGAGTAGATAACGGTTCATATTTTTCCCAGTTCTGTAAGTTCGATCGCCAAATTATCACATTTCACGTAATAGAGTATATTTTGCTTATAGATTTGCAATTTCCCTATATATCGCGATTGTTTCAATCGCATCTGTCTTCGCTACATGAAAGAATTAAGCAGTCATTAAAAAGGTGACGAATTTCCCAATTCAGCTTCATGGGTGGCTCACGACTTTACAACGTCATAGCATTGCCGTCATGATTCCATTGTAATTATAGTGCTATCCTTTTTTACAATCCCATTTCACTTTTCACGAAATGCTGCAAAACAACAACTTCATTTAAATCATAAAGGGTAAATGCATCATCATTCAGCCTTTTAAATGTTTCCTTTTAGATGGTAATGAAATATAAGGAAAAAAAACATAAAATTTAGATACTGGACTTGATAAGTATTTGATTGTCTTTTTCCACTTCGAAGGTATTCCCAAGCAGAGATTTTTCGTTTCGTTTAGGGTCAAGATTATAACTTCAACACATTTAGTGAATTAATCGATGAATGAACTGAATCCAAGAACCCCTCTTGTCTTTAAAACCTTCACTTAATGCGTCGGTAAATTGTTTCATTAGCATCTAACGCCAATGAAATCAACAGTGATTCGGCGAATCCCCAACAACATATTTGCAAATCCCCAGAAATAAGTGAGATTACAATCGATTCGCAGAAGAGTGACGAGGGAGTGCTAACATCGCCGAGATTCCCCGAAGCCTACCCCAAGTGCGTCAGAGCAACCTACTACTTCAGAGGTAAACCCGGCCAGAGGGTCTTTTTGAAGTTCGTTCTTCTCGAGCTGGGTGACTTTAAAAGGTGCGCTCGCACTAGTTTACTTTTTTCCCCTCTGTTTGCAATGCTCTTCACTCTAATTAGGTGATGGTGTGTGTCTTATTAGAGAGCAAAATTAATTAAACTATTAATGCCTATCTTTATTAAACTGAATTGATTCTTCGGAAGTAACGTAGGTCATAGTTCGGAATATAACTTCAGCACCGTAAGGTGGATTCTGTAATATTCCCAAAGTTAACGAGCGATGGGCACATATTTGCCTTTTGCTATATATTCGTTCTAAGCAAAATACAAAGTATAGTAAATTTCAATTGAATTTATTTTATCCTCGCATATTCGTTTAAAGTGTTTGATTAAATGATAAATTGTGACTTTAATGCTAATACAGGGGAATTTCTCAAATTGATAAATTTATTTCTTTTTCATCGGGTTTCTTGTGGTTCTTTTATCCTTTTAGAAACACAAAAGGGAGAATGTAGGCTTAGGATTTTATTAATATATAATTGTGATTTATCAATGTTTTTCTTGCCATTGCTATAAAATGATCCGAATTTCCAGCCTTTTCCTGGAGTTATTTTAAAATGATTACTTGATTTAGATGTGAGGAGCACTTAGGTCAAGGTGGTGACCGAATAAACTTTTACGACGGCCTATCAACATACATTCCTGTACAAATGAACGTCTGTGGAAGCCGTGACTCCGTGTTTAAACCAGAGAGCAGAAGCCAGCAACTCCACTCAGCCCAACACCTCACCATAGCCTCCTCGGGTCCTCACTTCACCATGCTCTTCATATCAGATGAATTCGTTGGGAAATTTGAGTACGGTTTCAGGCTGGAGTACCATTTCCGGAACCTCATTACTTGGGAAACCCCCGCCGATCAAAACGTGGAGATGAATAACACTCAGGCGCCTCGGAAAGACCGGGTTGTGTACTTTAATTACGATTTAGATGCCATACACACGAACTCAAAACCAACCCACCCCTACGCACCGTTTGAATGGAGCTTGTTGATAGGTGAGTCATTCAGTTTTAGTGTTGTGTGATAAGTAGCACAATTCCATGACTGAATTTAGTCGCTTGTAGGGAAGAAAAAGCCACAACTAATAGTTCCAGTGTTTTCCTAGAAACACGAGTTAGTGGATATGCTTCCACAGTAAATAGCATTTAGAATAATAAGTATTCTGCCTGATAAGGCGAGAATTTTAAGCATAAAATATAGCTTGTGGACTCTAAGAAGAGGTCAGAGAAGAAGCAACGTGGGCTTAAATAGGCTAAGATCGGTAACCCGGGGTTAAACTTTCGATCTTCGCTGGAAGGTGAGATAACAAATTGAATTCTGATTGCATGCTTTAAGATTTAGGGCCCCTTAAAGTGTTCAAAGGTTTTTTAATTCATAAATCTGACATTTTCCCTTAGTACTATATAAGTTCAGAAATAAATGGAAACCGGTGGTAATTTTAATACTCGCCTCCATAGTTGAATGTTCCTTTTCGATTAAGGAAGACTTTTGTTTCACAGTAAAACGACACTGAAGTCACTTAGTAGTTTATAGAGCACAAAGTGGAGAGTACCGCTTAAAAATAACCCAGAATCCCTCAGGTGTCCGTGAATTTGGTGGCGAGGGCTGACCTCTTTTTGAGTCATTTACCGCGGTTGAGTGCTTTGCAGCTACACGAAAAATGCCGCTGAAATGCTTGATTTTTACGCAGTCTAAGGAAAGTACAGATTTTAGTTTATGTGAAAGCAATCCCCACCAGATCAGATTAACGTCGTATTTAAGAATACTTTACGATCTTTGTTAATCGATTTCATATAAGATTTCTAAGCCACTTGTTTCAAGCAGTATATTTATCAGTATATAAATATTACGTTATCATGGAGTAACACTTAAATATAAGTTTATAATCTCAACCAATTGTTATCGTTTTAATCGATTCATAAAACCGAACACAAAATACAATTTCCAATTTCAATTTCTAAGGACATACATTGAACAATGGTTTGAGTCCACGGTTTTTCACCAAAATAAAAGAGTTTGAGAGAATCTTTGACTAGCACAGATATTTTGCCTAATATTAAATTGTTTATCTATCGTTTTTGAAAGTAAATATTTTATATATCTGAATCATTTGAATTTCGCCTAAACAGTTTATTCAAAAGCCAGATGTAATTGTGTTTTTTCACAAATTATCAGCAGCTTCAATTTTTTTTCATTTACGTCTTACCATTTATCGACATTTCAGTCACCTACTGGACCGTCCGGCTATGTTAAATGGACGGCCGAATTGCAAAAACAATGTCAATTTGTTTATGATCACTCAGTCTTCCTACTAATTCCTACCACCCTTGAATGTACAAACTGGAATTCCTGATCAGAAATAAATACTTCACTTTTGGTTTCTTACAAAGTTGAGGCTTTGGAACTGCTTCAGGCTAATATATTTCTCACTATTTCAATGGAAATCCAGTTTCCCTTTGAATATTTTGCTACAAACAACACCAGCTTGAGACAAAATCAAGTTTAGATGCATGTCAACGTATTATGACCGACTTTTTTAGTTTATTCCATTAATTTATTGGATGGATAGTATAATATTTATTAATTTATAATTATTCCTAATTTAATTACTAATGAACAAGAATCACCTTCCACTTTTTATCTTACAAGGAATAAAATGGCATAGACAGGGCCTAAAATAAGCCATAATTACGAAAAGGTGATAATTGGTTTCCTGGACTTACCTGAGTTATCTTGCCTGTGTGATCTCGCAAATGCTCGATTTAATCCGATATTTTATTTAAAACTTCATTTTTTAATGGCAAATGCCTAACTACTCTATGAGTTCGTCAAGGGCATCATTGACCATGAAATGCCGTCACATTCCTGGTGGAGTGTAAGTGCACACTTCATTTCTAGGATAAACATCAAATGTATTTGTGCTACAATGTGTAATTGCATTGGTTCTACAACACCCGTTTATAAAATAGCCATCAGCATTCATGGAGCACGTCAAATATTTATGGAGGTGGCGAAGATAGTATATCATATCATATTTTCTAATCATTTTAAATGTGACGGCCCTATAAATGTATTTTTTCATGCGGAATTCCTCTAAGAATATATAAGATTACATTGCATTTGTATTTTAAGGAGGTTACAAAGGCGTCATTTCGCAGGAATAAATCTTTGACAACTGAAGCCGAGTTTGAGTGAATATACATTTTAACTTTGCTCCTTAATTTCTTAGATGCTCCAACAAAACTTGGGACATAGGTAATCAAAAGGCAAACTCAAAAGTTGCTTCGCTTTTATTTAGTTCTAGTCTTTTTATAAAACTAAATGATGCTCTACTTCCAATTATTATATTAATAATTTCTATAACAAAAGACCGTTTTTCCCTTATTTTTGCAAAAGGTGAAAAAATAAGTCCATTTAATTACAAATTGAGTCTTTTTTATAATTGCATGTCGGAAAATGAGCTCGAAAGTAAAATTTTAAGCTTTTTCACAACCGATTGATTAGCACGGCCTCATAAGTGGCACTTATTTTGAAATGCACTCTACAAACAAGACTTGGCGAGTTTAGCCCCTTTCCATTGGATCCGGAAGAATAGTTGATCGACACTCCTATTTGCAACCATTCAATCTGAATTTCGAATTCGTTTTAAGAAGTAATACGAAATTCCGGTGCTTCAGTAAAAATTGTGATTCTCTGTATAAAAAAATATTACCTGAGGACGTTTTTACTTGATCAATTTGATTAGTTAAAAATTTTCCCATATTTTCCAGCTTCAGTGAAGATAGAGGCTGCTCATATCTATCACAGATAAACCATCATCATATATTATTGGTAATTCTTATTAAATAGGGTTCGAGAATACATTAATGATGAGATTGTTTTGCGAGTTACATTTTAAACAAACGTCACCAGGAACATATAACCAAGTCAAATCTTGTAGTCTAATGTCACCAAACACTTGCTGTTTGAGTATTACCATTAGATCTATTCTCCTGCTAGGTGCTAGATTGACTCAGTGCTTTAGTTTGCATTTATGCTACTTGTCATTTAAATATGACATTGAAAAGGAGGCAAATTTATTAAGATTTTGAAACCACTGTTTAACGATATGAATGCTTCAAATCTGAGCATATGAAATAGACCTCTATTCTATGGTTCCGAACGTAACAACTGGAAGTCACAATAATAACAGAAGAGACTTCCATTCGGATCCTCATAATCGATTTCATGAGAGGCCCCTTTGTATATTTAAATTCACTACTGTTGAAAAACAAACAATATTCACACCTTAACTCCAAATAAATATTTTTTCTCAAATTATATCAAACCCATCATCTGGAAAATGATCTTGCAAAAATAATTGGATTCTATTGCATAAAAACTTCTGGAAAGGTCTAACAGCAATAAATTAATGAATTCTGTGAAAGAAATGACCATTTGTACATTTGAATTAAAATAAATTGTGGCTTGCTTGATTTTCTCAGCCAGCCGAGGCAAAACAAAATGGGTTGAATTCCTATTTGGAGGTTAACATGAAGTAATGTAGATTGAATTCGCAGTTCTAAATAGTCAGCCGGATTCAAATGAATCCGGCAAAAGTCAAAACGTCTTCCTTTGTTGCTCTAATTATAAAATCAAACGGTCAAATAATTTTAAACCTATGATTCAGATTCGTGAATAAAAATCCAAACTGCTAGTGTGAGACTAACCAGATGAATGATATGCATTTGGTGAATTACAGAAAAAAAGTTGATACCAAGGTAGGCAGTTTGTTAAGCAATTCTTTTATCGAAATAGGCAATGAAAATGAACTATGCAAGCTGGAAATTTTCGGAAGGGAAAAGCATTTAAATGTTTAATTAAATGATTATTTGACAAATCCAAAACTGTCTTCTTTATTTCTAAGGGATAAATGGCTTTTGCCTAAGTTAAAATTTGCTTATATTATTTGTAAATTTTGCCGAATCTTCAATTGTTCTGTTCCAGGTATAAAACGTTTTAATCCTAAAATAATAAATACCCAGGTTCGAAAAAAAGTTTACTCAAACCCGAATACTTTGAAATGTGGCCGTTCTTATTTCAAGTTTTATTGTGTCATCAAAATTTATCTTTTGATATTCCTATGTTTTTCTAACTTGATATTTATACCTATTTGAACTTCTCAGTACTGCTTTGTTTCTAAATTAGTCTTTTTAAAACTCTATTAAAATGTCTTATTAAGAAAAGTTTTTAGACCAAGTGAATGAGGAGGCTCTTGGGAGCAATAAACCCTGCATTTAATGGGGATACCGTTATTTAAAGCATCATATTCTAAATAATACACCGGTGGACGGGAAATTTCGAGGTATTTAAACGATGGAAAAGACGTCAGGAAACTTTACTGTGTTTGCCCTGCCTTTAGTCACCTGTCTTCAGTTTCACCCAATCCCTTGTACTGTTCAAATCCTGTGAAACGGATGCCACCTTTAACTCTGGAACACATATTTTGCGGTAAGGTCAACAAATGCACTTTCGAGATGAACTGACCTCAATTTCAACTATGTTGAGAAAAAGGCATATATGTACAGCTTATACAAGTGAGGAACAAGGCGCCTCTGCGTTTCCCGCTTGTCGCAGTATAAGCAATAACGTGTGTCATGAAATTTCCAGCACTCTGACCGTGAGCATCTTATTGAGATAAAATGTCACAACAAACGTTAGATTCATAAGGGGAACCTGTTACCAAAAGCTGAGTATTGCTGTGAATTTCCTTCTTTTTATGACAATCAAAGTTCATGCTATGGTAATCAAGAGCTGATAACCGAAAAACTGTTCTTGTCAACAAATGGACATGGGTGGGAAACAAAACCGGTTTAAAAATACTTTTAATTATTTTCTGAATCTGTTTTTCCTGTCTACTCAATTCAAAATCAATTGAAAATTGTTAATTTTTAACCCCTAGGTAGGAACTAATAATCCCCTGCTTGCGTGATAATGCCTCATGTTTTCGCAAAAGGTTCGCCAGCGAACCCACTTTTTGAACTAAAAGACTCGCCAACACGCTGTTGAATGTGGGCTCATCTTAAAGGCGAGGGTATTGCAATGAGCACGAGACAAATTTATTTTAACACTCGACAGTCTTTAGAACATCATTCTTCTCGAAAGTGCATTTACGATTCATTTTACCTAAATAGTTTGTCATATAATTTAGTTAAAACGCTTTTTCTATTAATTTCTAAAAGCAAATATTTTCCAGATTTAAAATAACTATTGGAAATTTTCGCCCCAAGACGGAATTAGGCCAAAATAATCATTGGTTTCAAAACCCAAAAATAAAATCAATATATCATGAATTCATGTCATGTATTTCCCCCTCAAGCAAATGCAATTTTGAAAAATAGTTTGGCTCGGTTGTTAAAAACTGAAGGGATGACTATATCCATCAACGCTCGTTCATTCTTTCCTTCCATTTATTATCGTCGTGCCACAGGTGCATAACTTGCCTCTAAGTAAGGCTTTTACCTCAGAAATTAATTTGTTCTAGCACATTTAACGACAAATTGGAGGACAATTTACTCGATTGTTATTCGAAGGCTCTTAGATTTTCAGCTAGTAAAAAATTTGAAACATTTAGGTTCACAAACATTTTCATTAAATAATAATATTCCAAGAATGCAATACTTTGACAAAAACATGAAAGTTTTGGAACTCTTAGCATGCCGTTATTTTGCTTTGGAAATTAACTGTTTCTACTTCCTAGGATACGCACATCAGATTTGGAAAAGGATAAATAAATAATTAAATAAATAAATAATTGCTAGATGTGCGGCAAAAAGCTTGATTTTGAATAGGGGAATGCCGATGAATGCATTCATAAAAATTAATCTTGAACATGAAAGGTTCGGATGTTCATTCATATCTCTATCAGAAATAAGGATTAATTTATTGTGTTAACTTGCTACGTTATCTGATTTGCACGCAAATCTGCGTCAAAGGGCGTGTTATCTGACGGTGAAATTGCGCAGCTCAGTTATGATTGTGTACGCGACCTACATGTCAGGATAGTGGCCCCATTAACCTTTTTAGGCGCTCACAAACTAGGCCTTTGCCAATTAGAACAAGTTTTGCCCTTTTGCTCATTATTAATGACGAAGTAGCATATGGCAACTACTTAACCCCAGATAATTCCACTGTAATCCTGCCATAATGTTTATTACAGAAAACTGATTAAATAGGTATCTGATTCCCTTCAAGTACGTTGGCAAATTTAGAAAATGTCCACTAAAAACGGTTTGCAGTTCTTCAAAACAAATTCTCGAAAAAGAATTAGTCAACAATTATGACACCCACTGCCAATCGCAGTTAAAAGTAAAAAATTCACTGACATTTTTGCCCTGCAAATTAGTAGACATAAAATACAAATTCGGTGTATTGTGTGCAATTTATCGTCGCTGACAATAAATATTTAATTAAGCACTCTGACGTGAGTTTTGCAGTCTAAAAATTTAAGAATGGATTTAAATAAGTGATTCTCATAAATAACGTCGAAAAATTATACGCTTTGATTGCAAAACTGAAACACGGTTTGCAATAATTTTGCTATGTCCAAGTAGAATATTTAATCATTCAACTTAATATTTCATCAAGAGCAATATATTGAAACGTGTGAATTGATAACCAATCTTCAGCATTTGGTGATAAACTTATTATATGAAGTTTTCTTCGCTTTATATATACAAATACTAAAAAAGCGAAATTTTTGGGCCGCTTGAGTTAATTCACAGCTTAAATCTGAGCGATAAGCAAATGGCACTCTGATGCCAATTTATAATACTGAGATTGTGTAAACTACATTGTTTAGTTAAACGTGTTTTACTTCGCCTTTTCCAGCCTTACTGCTCATTGATTCAATTATTATTATAATCAGCAATGGTTCTATCACAAAACCGACGTTTATTAAGCAAATTTAAATGGGATTATCCGCTGTGGACTTTCATTTCGAGGTACATATTTATCTATCAAATGGATGCTACTTTTTTCTGTTAAGCACTGGAAGCATTTGAATCAATCGAATTGCATCAGGACATTGTCTCTTTCAAACAATGGGAAGATTTTAACCCAAGAGTTGAGAATCCTTGTGTGTTTTTATTTGATGGTCATTTGTTCATTTCCATACCGTTATTTCATAATGGAGACCATGATGATGCTCGATTAGGGGAGTGATAGCTTTAGAGAACATCCAAATCTCGATCAGTCTGACTCCAAATATTGTGTAAGTATATAACAAATTCCTTTTCCTACTAGCTAATCTTGTACTATTTCACATTATGAAGACTTTTACGTAGAAATTTGTGGATTTTTAATGCCATCACCCTTACATTTTTGACTTGTTATTTAGTAGATGGTGTGATTTCAATTTCGTTTCTTGCTTGTCTGCGAACTTCAAAGATGCCGCGGCCATTTCACGAAATGCACAAATTTGCTTAAAAGTTTGAACTTCAGAAAGTGTCATGCCTCAAGCTGCTTTAAAGTGAGCATAGGAACATGGCCTGAGTTATTTATCACCTGGAATAAAACTGAACAAGGCAACTGCAGTGCATCGAAGCCCGTTTGTGAAGAACCTTAATTAACAGTGTCTTGCTTATGATGCCTTGTTTCTCTGAATGAACTTTGAGTTCTCATTCAGGACATTAAAAGATTTTTCAAGTAGGCAAAAGCTTTACTCAGTTGCAATTATTTTGGTTTACATGTACAAGGCTATTGCCAAATTATTCCTTATATTTTTTTTATTTAACAAGGAATGAGAAATAAGATACTTCGATCGCAATGTTAGTGACGTCATGGAGGAATCCAGTATATAATTTTTCGGAATGTACTACCTCAATTTTATTCACGATATTGAAATTTAATGAACGTTGTTTCAGAGCTTCTAAAGTTATAGCGAACATAATCCGCTTTTTACCATTTAAGCTTTCATCATTGGTTAAATGAACAATTTTTGTATGTATTTTTATACATCAGTTTGCCTTAACGAATTTTACAGTTTGATAGAACATGGCATTTTTCTGTCATTTATAAATCGTACATAATCATAAACGCTCTTGACGACCGAACTGAATTACTGAGGTACGATTTCGCTTTGCAGAGTGGAAATATGAGTCAACGTACTACCATCATAACATAAGTCGTTTTTGTATAATCTTTGAATAGCGGAGGATTTTGATTTTTTCTACTGGAGATGCGCTCTTTTAGCAATGCTGTTTCAGTGATTTACAATATTTTTTGACATTTCTGCTTAATAAAAAGCCCTAGAAAGCTATGTTGATGGGTCTTCTACATTTCGAAGCGCAATAACTAAAACATTTGACTGTAAATCAGTTTAAACCTATTTTAGTTTAATTATAAATCGTTACATACAACTAGAAGAAACCAATATGGACGCGTAAATTATGCGAGGTCTTATCTAGAATTTAGTGCTTAAAAATAACTTTGGGATCTTAATATTACTGAGACCATAAAGTGCTAGCATCCTAGGACTTTCCATAACAGAGAATTTATCGTTCTATGGTTATGGCTTAGGACCAGGAGCCGCTTCAGTTCTTCTCTATTTCGGGTGTAAATAAATTAACCTAAGAATCTCAAGCCAATTTATGAGCCAGCTATCAGTTGAGGCAATCTCTCTGTCAAGCAATGCAATTAAGTCTACTTTCACTGGCATTAAATGGAGACCCGACTTTATACATTCCTTAAAACTACTTAATTCACAAGAATAAGATGGTGATTTCCATAACCTTGTTACTTAAGTAAAATGCAGTCCTTTTAAAAAACAAAAATATTTTAAGTTCTGATTTGTGCTAATTTTGAAGACTTCCTGCTTCTAAACTCTATGAACTGAGTGGGATATTAGGCACATAAAGGAAAGCAAAGGTAACAGATTATGTCAATTTTTTATTTACACTAAAAAGAAAATTCCTCCAGACTGTATTTTCACCCCTGAAGGCATTCTGAGATGAGTATTGCTTGTACATTTAGTTATTCACCAAAATATATTTCTTTGTGTAATTTCATTTTAAATTGACAGTCACCCTTACAAAAGAAAGGTGTCGGCATGAAATGCATAACAATATTTATAGTACTTCTATTTACATATGTTTGAGTATACATTAATGTGTCGTTTCCGATGGATTACAAAGGTGAGCGTCTTATAACAAGTTCAACGCACCCTCAAATATCGCTATTGTTAAAATGGGGGCTCATGCATTATCTCCATCGAAACCACATGAGAGGAGAGGAGGCATTCTCAAAATATGGAATTAAATCATAACGATGTTGTTGATTGCAATATCCATGCACTACGTGTTGACTCCGTTGGTCATAATTATAGTGTGCCAAGACGCCCGTATCGTTTCTCCATAACTGGATGCTGAAATACCGGGTCCTACAAAAGGTAAAAATCTTGACCTCCCGGTGCTGATTTTATTTACATACACGCACACTGCTAACGATTGCTTACACAACAAGCAGCAGTGGTTCGGGACCGCCCGGTATCTTAAGACAAAGAGGATACACATAAACCCCATAAGCACTCCATAGACATAGAGCAATTAGAGGTATTTCGCTTCCTCCGCATTAATTAACTCGGCGATGGAGATATCATACGGTTTCATATAGCTGTCGCCAGCCCAGAAGCTTTGTGACATCGCTCAATATACAGTGTTTAGCCAAACTCGAAAGAGTAAAGTAGGAGCCTTGCTGTAGGCTCAGTTGTTTTCCAAGGCTAGGATTGATCCATCTGCATCAACGTGTATTTACCCTAATATCATGATCTTGCACTCCTTGCTAGGGAGTTACTAACATGATCATCTCAATTCTGGTGTCATTATCCTTTTCCTCATCGAATACCTCTACCGAACCGGTCGAGGCCATTCCATCAAGTCATGAACTTGGGATGTGCTCTATGAACAGAGCATTATTGGAGAAGGACATAATCTCCTTGTAACCCTAAAGTTTCTACTCACGCAAGCCTGAATGTGCGCTTGAGCAAAACCGCTGGCATCAGACTGGACAAGTCCGGGTAAATATCCTGTGCCCGTGCTGTAAACCACATTCGTAGAACGTATTGCAAGAATGATTCCCGAAGGATTTTCGTTCTACGCAACGAATTTTACTCTCTTCAGTTCCTTTTTTCAAGAAATTATTTGAAGTGAATATTTATTACAAGGCAATGTACTAAGCACTCAGAGGCTCAAACAGTATGCCACAGCGTGCAAAGTGGTATCTGCAAAGTAATGTCGCCTCTAAGGCAACTCGATTGAACGTCAAAAAGGCTTCTTGATATGCTTTTTTAATATTCCAATCATCAATTATTGGGTGTAAAGCCTACGGCAGGCTGCATTTTTTAAAACTTGAAAGAGTACTGTAATGAATTTGCCTTAGCCCGAGTGAAATCCTCACTTGACGCACTTCTTTAAGTCACTAGCAACGTTTCATGATTGCGCAAATTGCATAAAGGTGGATTGTGAGTTAGCACTGCACGCCTACGTGTTGGCACTGAGGCGCCTTTCAGTCAATTGCTGGCACATTCACCAGCCCACCCCCCTGCCCCAGTGTCACCAAAATTAATCCATGTCAATGAAACGGTCGATGACATTAAAGCTTAATGGTGGAAACCCAATTCCAGTCTGATTATATTTCTAATTGACGTTCTGACAATCACCTGGAAATGCAGTAATGAAGATGGTAGAGTAAATAGGGCAAATTAAAGTTAAACTTGATGGCTCCTGCCATAACACGATGTCTTAATAGTGGAAATCTATGTAATTTACCTCTCAACTAACAAAGCGCACGACGTAATCTAGTCTGTTAGATTAGATGCAGAAAACAAGTTGAGGAATGGCCGAATGCCTAGCTTTAATAAGAAATGCGAGTTGAAACTCCACGATTCTATGTATATCCATAGCTGGTGTTAAAGTTATCACTACCCAACAAGTATCTGAAACTGTATAAAACATTTTTCCTTATCTAATAAACAGTTCTTAGTATTGATTTATTAAAGAACATTCTATATTAAATAAGCTACTCAAGCGAGCCTGTTTATCCTCTTCCTAATCCTCATTGATCCACTGTCATATGAGAAGAATTAAACTAAGTCATTTGATCTATCACAAGGGAATTATAAACCACCCACATAAGAGGTAGCATATGATTAATATATAAAGACGATATCAACTTAGTTAGATTTTACAAATAGTGAACCAGTCTACAGTGGCTTGAAAGGAACAGGTTATGTTAGCTTCCATTTTTAACAGAGTTCTGAGAGGCGTAAGTTCAAAATCACTGTCAATTAATTCAAAAATAGAATGATGTCTCCAGAATTTACAAACAGTATGGCATTATTCAGTTTGTTTTTGATTGCGTGAATTAAATATATTCAACAGAATGCTTTTACAAGTTAATATCCTTTAGTTAATTCATAGTATTTGATTTAAAATCATTAACAAATAAAGCTTTATATTATACCAAAAAGTCAAATTTTTTCTTAAAATCACTGAGAATAAACTCACTATGTTAGAGAAAATTGCTACTAGAATAATGATTTTTCGCTGTGGCACGTTTTGACATTGCTGCAATATAATGATAAGACTTTTAGTGGTAGTCTTTCTTCACTATTACGCCAGTAAATTGTAATTTATTATTTTATTCCATGATGCTGTAAACACAGCAAAAATGAAAAATCTGAGTAATTAGGCTACGAGATGCTCAGTTTATTATTAAAAACATCAGGTGACAAGACTCACTGCACTTGAAATATCGGTGAAACTTACAAGAGATTGTCATTAAGATCGATCAAGATTGTTGTGTGACAAAGACAGTTACCTCCCTAAGGTTATAGACTGATTGAAACTAGCCATTAGTGATCTATTCGTGGATGGCATGCGACGTGACGTTGAGTATCCGACAGCTGATTTCCCGTTTCATTGAGGCAAGGTCGAAGAATCCTCTACCGGTGATTTCCACTCACCGTCACCCAGTCAGCACGCGAAAGGCTCAAGCTGGCTGAATATAAATCAGGTAGCACGTCTCAACAGCTTTTACTTCTAACCAGTATCCTGGGTGGAGTTTATCATCTGAAATGACAATTTTTGTGTCCCTCACTGTCACTACATTGCCTGAAACTTTATCAAGAGGTCATATTTTTCCCGTTTCATCTGTCCATTTTCCTGATTCTTATCTTAACACCGAATGTTTAGCGAATGGTGCTTACAAGCGTCATAAAATTAACCAATGTTAGCCTTCTAACTCATAAGACACCTTCAAGCTTCTTGATAAAAGTTGAACAATTCAACACACCGGACATAGCTCTAATTCCGTTGCCATGGTCTTCAACGCTTCTTTACTAGAAACTTAGAAGAAAATCCGCACGTAGTCTGCACAACAAATCTCGAGTTCATGCAGAGGGACTTTTTCTACAGCTCTCATGCAATGTTGTGCAGTGTCCAAAAAGCTCCTCTCTATTTTCGTGGTCTAAGCGAATCATCCTGATTCAAGTTACACTCTTGCACGATTGAGATGGGTTCCAGCCCTTCATTCTCTTCGGCAGTACTTTTATGAACGAAGGAATTTAAACCAAACTCTATGTTTCTGAAAGCCCTTGAAACATCGAAACTCCTAAAGAATATTATTCTGTAAAAATATTACAACCACATTGATATATTTAATTAAATGTGCTCATGAAATGGAGTAATGCAACAGAAAACAAGCCAATTCGTTACTTATTCGAAGGGTTTAAATAACGGTTTGCTAATGTCAAACATCCTATTTGCAACTGTCAAACCAATCATCTAACCTTCCATTACACTAACGACCATCAACTTGTCATACACTTGACGTTTTCGTCAGCACAATGGAATTGTGTTGGAATGACTGTCACCGCTCTTCATACTCGCTCGCCCACGCTAGGCAAGCGTCCACCTTTTGACCAGCTAAAAACTATTGCACTGTTTAGCAGATATGCGGTATATATATTTTCATGTTGATTCGAGTTTTCCAAATATATTGAATACCTGAATTACTAGTCCTTAAAAGCATTATTAATAAAAACTTTAATAACCAAGTCGTTTACTATAAAACTATGAACAATTTATCCTAAGTATAAAATACAGTTCTTTAACGTGGTGGCAGTAGAAATACTCCTGCGTTCCACTGTGCTGATGGGAATGGTTTACAAGATTCCAGGGTTTTATAGCCTAGTAACAAGAGCAGGCTTGAATGAAGATTAAATGGCTTCCAGGAGACAGATGCTCTACCGCAGCAAATACTAGTAGCATTTCCAAGATCGACAAGAGGGACTAAACGAATCTTCACTTTTCAATTCTCTAATGTTGCTACCTTAGCTACGGCGACTGCTGATTCAGAGTCAGAATTAGGAAGTAGAGCAGTACTCTAGAAAAAGGAACGGCATTTGTTCCTAATCTATAGACTTTTATTTCATGTTTAGTTTGTACCAGGAGTTCAGATGTCGTAATATCCAGTACGTATCAGCTGTAATCTGTCGTCTCCGTTTTCCTCATTATAAAACGAGTTTTTAAGCAAAAATCTTTATTGAAATATGTTGCATACTACATTTTTTATTGAATCTTCTTTGAAAAATCTCCTAGCTTCAACAGTTGTTTAGATGCCGTAACTCAAAACTGCAGCATATGTGATAACCGAAACGCCAACCCGTAGCCCTTGTGCACCCAAGCTGTTTACTGGCTGTCTTCAGGTGAAAAAGTAACGTCGCTCCGTTGAGTATCCACCATCCTACACAACATTTTGTTATCTTTGAGTCAGAATGCTGGTTTAAGTGCGTGACGGATGACAACCCAATCAAACGCATCCTCACACACTTGACAACTTAATTTATTTCATTTCTAATGAGCAACCCTATCTTCCCTAATTTTCATTGAAATAAGATTGCACGGCTCAAGGTTTCTTCATGATCAGTAGGATTTGGAGCATTAAATTTTACGTTATCAGCACTAATTCACCTGAAAATACAGAAGAACAGCATTCAATATGTCATCTAAACTACTTTTATAGTTAAACTTTACAGGACTCATGTTCAAAATCGACCTAATCAAAACGATTTCCCCATCTTATATGTTTAAATATTGTGTTTCATCTCTAAACTTATAAAAACAGTCTTTTCAGAAAAAAAAATTACGTATTTTCCGCTACTTGATAATTCCCAGAATCGTTTTCCTAGATATGCTCGATAACTAACTTGATGCATATTTGTTAATGGGAAATGTTTTTATCCCCCATAGCAATTACGACTTTTTCCAGTTGTGATAAACATTTTTATCCCAAAGTGGGACTCAATGAATTACATTTTTCCCCATCCAAATTCTCGATAGAACTCTATGAAATGCCATTTATTTCCGTTCGCCTTGGAATTATTTTAAATTACGTTTATGCACTGGTGCTGAAAATACCGATGCTGTTTGGTAGTGTTTATTGGAAGTTGGGAAGTGCTTTTTCTTTCGTTTCCCTTGACATAACAAATAATCATAGGTGTGTGGCATGATCTTGTTAAGTTGAAGCTTTCTATTTAATGTCACCGAGTATATTAATTTTCCTCGATTCCGAAGGATAGAATGAGTTATTCGTACTCCATGTGCACTTCTCTCTGACAGTCCTAACAGCTCAGTGGAATAGAGGAGACATTTTGGGCTTGCATGACAAAATAGATACAAGTTGTTCAAATACACTTCAAAGAACAATACCTCTCGTAGGAATTGATTGCTTCAGTTTCCATAATGAAGCTTGCATACAATAAAGACCGTTTCTACTGCTCATACAAGCCACCCAAAGGTCAACTTCTCACAGAATTCTCGGTCTGAACGAGGTGTAACATTCAGCTGAAGCTCAAGCAGTTGGGTTCTTCCCCGATGTACATTGCAGCAGCAGGACTCGGTCAGCTGCCACCGACCGAGTCAAGGTCAAAAGTGCTGGATCAGTCACAATATTCGGACAGTTGTGGGCATTGGGACGTCACCGAGCTGTATGCACTACAAAAGCCCAACTAACCACTGTCAGACTTAATTTGATTCTAGAACACCCTTTTAACAGGGAAACTACCACTCTCCTTCGACACGCTCCGAGTTGAGCTAGATTGAGGCTGTACTATAGGCCAATTGCAGTCTCTATAGTGTATAATTTTTACTCTGTTTCAATCGTCTATAACATATATAGCTTATAAAACTTTTTTCTGGCTATGGTTTAAAATTTACCACGAATTTCCTTTGGAATATACCGTGAAAAAGTATCAGAGGCAGTCGCAGTTTTCGATAGTTAGATGAGCTTGTTACTTACAAGTGCTGAGTAGTAAATACTACGTAAAACAAGAATCTGCGCATTTAGTAAAAGAAGGATTCATTACAGTTTCTCATGCCCTTGCACTTGAAGGGTAGTGTTTAAAATGCCACACTACTGTTTCTTACCACCGTCAAATTATTCAAGTCCTTTGTAGAATCAGATCCTTGTTAATATGGTACCTCAGTAGTCGAGCGTATGCATCTGACTGAAACAATAACTGCCTCTGTGAGAACTGGCGTCGCCTCTGCCTGTTCCATTTGTCTATGAAACTCGAGCTTTACGTTTCTCGAAAGGACTCCTCATTGAAAAGTAGAGGAGGGAGCTATGATATCCTTTTCGTTTGTCTACCAGAGTGATAATCAGGTACATGTGTATCGCCTGGAAAACACGAGGACGAGGCTCGTGTTTTGTATGTTAAATGATTAAAAATGAACACTTTCCACAGATTTATCAGAAGTCATTTCAGAGAACTAAAAAGCTAGCTTAAGGCCCATTAAGAATCAAGTTTCCCCCGCTCATAAAAAACATGTTTTCGTAGTTCTAAGGTCAGATAGCCTGATAAACCCCTTGCATTTCCTAAGGTCATAACTCGGGCCCATTAGTGGTGATGCCTAAATCAGATTCTTTTCATTCGGATTGTATTTTCCTTCTTGACCAAACAAATATCGATTATTTCGCCTGATCCAATAAAACTAATACTTGGATTTGATTTGTTGTATTAAATTTTGTCAAATGTTCCAGACTGGAATCTAGACTTTTTTAATACACCAACTAGCTAGTAAAGAAATCAAGTCCGTTTATATAAGCCCCCAACAAATGCGATATATTTCTGTGATGTTCATTGTGTATGATAATCCCTAAAATAAACGCGATCTAGACAATTCAATTGACTGCAATTTGCAAGAGCTTCATTTTAGGCAAAAAACTACAAACTTATGAGAAAAAACCGAAATTTTTTGCTCTAAGTTTAGCTAAACAACGCTTTTCGGGTGATTTTGGGTTCTAACACTGTCACATTCAATGTATGCCAATAAAAGCCAGTAGATTTGATTTCTGCAACATGCCCTCTACCAATAAATGAGAAAGCTGTGCATTCCGCGTGTCTAGCACTGGTGCGGGGAATCATCAGGTCAGTAGACGTCGGCATCATCAAATCGCGATGCTTTCTGCAAGCCCAATAAGCGCTAGTGCCGTACCGGGGGTCACAGACGGTCGTGTGGAGATCTGCGCCCTAGGGTGATGCATCAGCACTGGCCAGCCACCGATGTGGGCTCGTGTATGTGTGTCCTTAGGTCACGCAGTGCTGTGCCACTGCCTTTTAGACCTGTGGTACAAGTAAATGCACGATTTTATAGCAGCACGATGAGGTGACTCTTCACAACAATTAATTTTTTGCTATCTAATAGTAAGTCATTAATAATAATATGGAAAGGCAATGCATTTCCTAAAGATGGATAGGGTGTTTTTAATAAATTATGCAAAATACCATCCCTCACTTGTTCCCAGAAAAATCAATGGTCTCCCAGTACACTAAGCTTCTCTTAAAAGTTTGAACATCCATTCATTCATATATCATCGAACCAAAAGGATGCTTGGAGAACAACATCACTGAACACTGTTACTACAATCCGTTGACAGGAACATACGAATAGCAAAGGTGACTAGAAGAAGACAACTTTAGAGCAGAAAAATGCTAAATGAACTGCGATTCGAACTCGTTGGCCCCAGAAAAACAGTGAAAGTCAAAAATGCATTTCTGCAGCCAATTTTTGCTACAATAGCTGCTCTAGTGTTTGCCTCTGCAGAAATCCCCATACTACCTTGACTAGCTTGTGGACTATTGCGGATGGTTGCGAGCTGTCTTCGAGAAAGGCTCTCTTCGCTGCCGTTCCAGTACCAAAAAAGTCCCTTTCTCCAAAATAATCGTTTACGGAATCAACGCAGCTTTTGAGGAACCCACCCCTCCCCCTCCTCAGTGAAAGTGGAAGATCAGGAGAGGGGAGTTAGGTTATGATAGACGCTGCTGACAGAACAATTTTTTTCGATCTCTTATAAATCTCTAACAAATCTACATTTCAGGTTTAAAATTCAGCTTTCCGTACTGTAGTAAAAATATACCTGGAAAACTTAGGCAACTTTTCACTAAGAGAAAAGATGTTCTATGGGGAGAGACAAAGGACTTTGAAACTGTTTACAGCTCAATTTTATATTAAAAACATCTAGGAATATATAGAATAATGGACTATTGTGCTCACATCGACACATTTGAAGAGAAAATGGTTATAAGCCAAAAACAATGCTACATGTCGACACCATCCAAACTATTTAAAAATTCTTACTTTTTTGCAAACTGCTTTTTCCTCCAAAGGCCAGATATACTGTTTGCAAAAGGTCCTTTCATTGGTAAGAAACAAACAACTTAACATAGATTTTGATGTGGTGTCGCATGATCACTTTGATGTAAAATCTGCATGCCAATTCGATAAGTTGAATAAGGAGTTGCCAGATTTAAAATCGGCGAATTGCAGATCCAGTAAGATAGTATGAAAATCCTCAAATAGGCTGTAGTGATTGGTACTTAAGTGAAAGTGTTTTCCATTGGGTGGAGAGATAGATATTTTTTGCAATTGAAATTTAACGTTTTATTAATAACATCCCTAAACCAACTAATCTATTTAAAATTCTTTCCCGACTACTCTCTTTGTATTTGTTTATCAAAATCAATTTGTGAGTTATTCGTAAATCGTGTTTCTACCTGTTGCACTGAGTAGAGGGGAGGGAGCATGTTAGGGGCCTAAGTACAACTCCATCCCCTCCAATGATTAAATTATGCGTGTTTGGTATGTTCAAGACAATGTTTCATTCTGCGTCACGTGCCCACGCATTTGCATAATTCGATTCAGTGCTTAAGCTTTCTTGTTTTTCGTGCATCTCTAACGAAATCTTGCAATTTCGGAAATTCATTTAAAGGCTCATAAATGGTATCAGTGTAAGGTTCAGACTTGGTACTATAAACTATCTTATAAAAGAAATAACATAGTAAGATTTCATAACGTCGTTATTTCCTGTGGGCACAAAGACTTAGTGTAGATTTAACTAACATTTTCCGAATTAGTAGAGACACTCGAGATAGAAAACGGTAATTACGAGATTCTGAAGTTAGCAAAAGCAGTTGATGGTGGCCATTACTTATCAAATACTAATTACTGCGACAGAATCGAAGACTTCAGTGTAAAGCTGTTATAGGAGGATGAGTAAATTGTCCCAAAGGTTGACCTCTCAGTCGCGAAAATGGGTCTAGTTAAATAGAATTTAAAGTTAGTGATACGCTACGCAAGACTAGGATTCAAGTATTCATGAAAAGTTAGTCAATTTCCAGATTTATAGTTCTATTCATCGGACTCTCTAAAGAAATTAGACACTTATAAATCACAACTGCTTCTCTTATCTAATCCCTTTGATCATGTGACAACTAAATAGGGTCAGTTAATGGTTTTGCATTATTTTTCCCCAGTTATTTGCTTGTTGATTTCCTTCGTCTGAACAGAAGTTGATGTTGATGAGCCCAGCCTGTTCAGTTTGACCTTCATTTGTCTCTCAAAGTGCACCAGAATTGGGGCAGAAAACAAACGCAATAACCCACTACTGCCAGATATGCATTCCAATCGCTTGTGTGCGCATTATCTCATGATGCAAAAGTACAGCACCACCTTCTCCTTCCTCACCGCTTTCATAGGTCAATCGGTAATTGCAGGACTATCCCCAAAATTCGCCTTTGCAAATAGTGAGCTTAATTGGGCAGCTTGACACCCTTTTCACCAAGTGTGTTATTCTCTTTCATCACCACTAAAAAATGCTCTTAATTAATATTCCAGCAGCACCGAGTCTTAATACCCGATAAAAATTCGGCTTTGATATCTCATTGGGACCAAATGAATGATCGAAGAGTCAACATCCAGTGTTTATTCTCATCTTCGTCCAACCAGCAAGCAGATCGATTATGTTCGCTGAATGCTCCCATCTACTCCATCACACTCCTGTTTTACTTCCCCAGACTTTTCATTTCGACAGTGTTTATGCCTCTTAGTCCACCTTTCGCGAAATGCAATTGATTTCTAAGCAAGCACGGAGGAAATATTTCCTTTGGTTGATAAAGTTTGCACGCCATATCTTCAGTGTTATCTTGTTGAAGTTTACTTCTACAGCCTACAGCAATTTTCCTCAACTTTCAATAGCTTATTTTAAGCTATCCTTAAGTCAAAATCGTGTCGATTCTAAAACTGTTCGACCGAACAAAGTACGAGAGAAATTTTAGTCGACATTATAAAAGCCTTGTTTTTCATTTCATTTGTCTGGCTGGAAGTACAACGAGTAAAGCAGGATGAAGAACGCCTTGCAGTGTACCTTGTGTCAATCTGGGTGGGTTGCATTCCATTTAGAGCTGCGCAGGGTCGGGAGGGGGAAGGGAGGGAAATTGTAAACACGAAGTCATCTGGATGTTTCGTCACACAGTTCTATGCCAGGGTTTCACAGATCTATATACACACTCACACGCCGAGTCGAGAGAGCTCTCCTGGGGCTACTTGTAAATGGAGAACTTTTTGGGCTTGGCGTTCTTGACACTGGTCTCAGGGGTGCTGCTGAAAAAGTTAATTCGATCGGCCACACTGCCACGGGGTCTGGAAAGGGTTACCATCTTCACGAGTGCGGAAGCCTGGTTACCTGCCACACTTGAACGGCCAGGTGTACTCGTCGAAGGTGCTTTGGATGGTCGGTTATTCACCGCTGCTGGTGATGCTGCTTTAGTTGGGGCCGCATTAGCTGGGGGCTTTTCGTCAACTTTAGTTGGGCTTGAAACTGGTGGTTTGGGTGAAGTTGGGCTTTGGTTTTTATTTGGTGGGGGTTTCGGCTGTTGCTCGTTGGGGACAGTGGATTCAGGCGTTTCTTTCTTGTTTGAGCTCCCAATCACTGATGCTTTTGTCGCTGGAGACGAGTTACTAACCTGACTTTTCATGTTTTGAGTGACATCACTGGCTATTTGCCACTGATTACTCCTGATACCAGAGCCCTGGGGTGTTTTGTTAGCAGAGACTTCAGGTTTAGCCTTGGCATCATTAACCTTAGGCTCCTTTGAAGTGGGTTTCGCCTGGTCAGTCATTATGGCAACACCCTGAGGCGTCGATTTCACCTCACTCTTAGGAGGGGCTGGATTCGTCTTCTGGGTGCTATTAGACTTGGTCGCCACAGTGACGCTTGGCTTCGGAGTGGGAGGTTTTTCGGCACCAGGACTGCTTGGTGGACGATCCTTCGTTGCCGAATCTTGAGCTGGTTGTTTAATGTCCGGTTTGGTGGGATTCGTGACCATGATTTGAGGTGATTTCTTGTATTTTTCCACAACCAATGGTTGGAGTATTTCTTGTCTTTGAGACCTCTTTCTGAGCTCGCTTTCTGTGGCGAAGGACCGATTTCGTTTCATGTTGCCATCCGGAGTGTTATTGGTCTGGCGCTCACGAACCGATGACTTGCTTAAAAGGGCCTGTGTCTTGGTACTCTTCGCCTGGAATAGTTTGCGATACTCATGCTCCTTGTTTGGCTGAGGTGTTAAAACCACGCCCATACGGAGGAGGGCGATAATGATGTTAATGGCTTTCTGGAATTTGAATAAAGTTTGTGAATTAGCGTGATTAATGGAAGTGGCTGGCGAAGCAGTTCTAACGCCTACTAACCTGCCATTTTCGTCGATATACGAAATGCCGCAGGCGCTTTTTGCTGACTGTTGCAGTTCTTTTTATTCGAGGCCTTTCCTGAAATAGGAAAATGTGGTTTAAAGCACAATCGCTGCCCCATAAATAAAGTTTAAATGCTAAAGTGGATCTTGAGGTGAAATTCAGAATCTTCTAAACACTAATAAAATATTCAATTATGCGAAGATATATCTTTGAAAAATGTAAAGTTAAATTTAAAAATATTAGATTTGAAATGCAATAATTATCACCGCTATCATACCTTCAACCATGGGTGAGATAAGCACTGGGTAGCCGTATTCCGCTTTCTAAAAATAGCAAAATATCGAGGCTTGATTAGATAACGTTTCAGATAAGCACACATTCTTGTACCTTCAAAAGAATACCTTTTTAACACATCAGCTGCCTAATTGTTCAAATCTTATTTACAAGGACTAAACTACTCCAAATCACCCTAACTAGAATTTGCATGTAAAAGTTGTCGATAGGATACATTAAATTTTATTATATTTCCGATTTACTTAATTGTAACTTGCAGTCGTAATTAAAATTCACTGAACGCACTTGCGAAGGGTTTTATAGGACGTTTATAATGTGGCATGCACTCAAAAATATTCCAGACATTATTTTTTTAAAGTGGCTGTTAGAATGGCAACTATTGCGTTCATTAACTCACATTCCGTTAAAAGTTCCATGAAAATACTAAGAAAAGAAGATTTCTGAAACACGTATTGTGTTTCAGATGTTTAACATTTTATTATGGTCATTAAAGATAGAGGTAGAGATAGCCGTATTCCACTTATCTTCATGCACATAAAATTAGCATGCCTGACATAAAACAGTCAACTTTTCCGTATTAATGATCTTATTACTACTGATTCAGTATTCTTCTCTCAGGTAGAGAGCTTAGCAAGTTTTTAACAACTTCAATTTGACTTGGTTCATCCTCAATGCTTAAATGTATAGTACGTCTATGAAAGATACGAGCAAGCCGTATGACACACTAATCCTATTATTTTCATATCTTTGGGGCACATTATGGTGGAGGTTTTTCCGCCTCAGAATTTTTTAACTATTCATTTGAAAATCGGACTAGTTTGAACAGCAGAACCATAAATCTTAAAATTTGGAGCAAAATTACTTGGAGTTTTTGTTGAGAAGGTTCTTGATAAAGTCCTTCGCGTCATTGGAAATATCGTTGAATTCGGGGTAGTCGAACGTGTAGTTGCAGCTCACAATGTTGGTCAGTGTTTCATTCTCACTGTCGCCCATGAATGGCGAGAGACCCGATAACCTTTAAGACAAAAACAGCCATTTAAAACACTAGAATCTACCATCTTTATTGTAAACCTGAGCAGAATCTTTTGTTCAGGATCTGTTGTAGCTAAAAAATAACCGTTTTTCAGTAAATCTTCAAGCTTAATAGAATTTTTTTGAATTACCACATACTTACAAATAGTCTTTCATAATGGAGTTGGTTGAAATCATATTTGCAATTTGTCGACGACTTTTCTTTTCTGTTCAAAAATGATGAACATTTTCTTAATCACTGCTTTAGGGTTCTTGATAAGTGAGTGGAGCGTTAGATGATTTGTGCAAACCGAAGCATGACTAGATAACCAGGAATCTGGATTCACATTTACTGCACTCTGAAACATTCTGGCGTTTTTATGCGGATTTCGCTCACGTGGGAGTTTTGAATACAAATACCATAAAGAAATGCCAAGTAGAATAGTGGGGTAATTTGTTTTAGAAAATCAACTACAAAATTGAGGTTCTTAGTGTAACAGTGAAAAGATGAATACCTCGTCACTTCTAAGAACGAATTTACGAATTCCTGGATTATTTTTAATATTCTATTTCAAACTTGCAAGAGAATTGACATTAAATATCAGGTTTTACTTTTCAGCCCTGATATATCTTGTTTTATGCAATTGAAGCATTTTCAGTCGTAGACTATTTAAAAAATTTTAGGCATTTCAACTGTGATTTTTAACGAAATTTCCATATTCAGAGCCATGATCCTCATGAACACAGGTTTTAGCATATTTCTGCCTCTCAAGCCTTAAGTATGCAAAGTGTCAAAAGTGACTTTGAACGGCGTACATGCTTGCTGGGAACTGTTTTAGCTTTCTGAAAATTCTCCCCAACGGAAGACGAAATTCTCTGGAATTGTTTTTCGCATCTACAGAAAATTTGCGCTTTAAATGGGCTGGTTCTACTTTTTCTTCTTCTTCTCCCGCTACAGCTCGCCCTTCTTAAATGGTGCATGTTAGTGCGGGTCTTCCTTGGATTTCTGGGGCTGGATTCATTTTAACCGGCACCGGTTGTTTTAAGAGGAATTCATCGAACGCAATTACTACAGAACCAAGGAGTGTTTCAAGTATTCGCCAAACATCCACTAGTGAAAATATTTATCGACACAGAGGTTTCATTAATTAGCCATGAAGAGGACTCTCTTCTCAAAATACGTCTAACAATTTCGCACACAATCTAATGAAAATAAAAGTAACGAGTAATAACAACGGCCAATAATAATAATAGTGACATTGGTAATAACGAATAAATAATAGTATGGAAACTGGCTATATTAAAAACAAATTGCAGCAGTTTTATCCATTATTCAATGGTATCTAAGTTACAGACCGAAAAATTCAAGTTCCCTTTTTACTTACATATTTCGATTTTCATTTCCACGACTTGTTCAGATTTAGACCGAAATCTTTCGCAAATTATTAAAAGCCATTATCACATTGATTATTGCATTCTGAACTAATTGGGATGCACAACATTTGTCCTCGTTCAAACAATTTTACCATAAATCAATACAACCTGCTGGGAAAAATTCGGAATAAGCACATCTGGTCTCAATTATTTTCTTTGTTTCGAGGATAACATTCATTATTCCCTAAAGTAGATCCTGAAACCATTGATGACTTTACAACCTAGTTGAAAGAATGGACTGTTGATCTACAGCGAAAATGGATTAGTCAAATCAGGCAGTCGATGAAAATAAGTGGAAAACGTACAAAACATAGCAGACGACTCCAATAGACCACATATCTGTGGCGTAAGAGACCGGTTCAAACGAGATGATCTCAGGAGCAACGAATTCTGGAGTGCCAAACATCACCCTCATGTCACCGCTTGTCACCTCTCGGGCTAGCCCAAAGTCGATTATCTTTATCTGGAACCCGGTTCTTGACATGCATAGGATATTCTCAGGCTAAAAGTAAAAGAAAACGCATTTGCAGCTTACTTTTCAACCCACTGGACTAACGAGAGTGTTGGACTTATACTTCACAGTTAATCGGATAATCTAAACCACTTAGGCTTTATCAGTGTTATTTAGCATCCCACAGGAATCGGAACGGTGTTTTAACTATTAATATGGCAATGGAGTTCTGCTGGAATCTACTTATTTGAAACCACGTTAAATGTAACGACGTGAGGTTCCGTCGTGCAAAACAAAGTTCCAGTGCTCTAGTTTATTCTTTTCATATATTTTTAGCTGCTTGTCCATGTTTATGCATTAAACATGGATTATTCGTATTTTATCTGGAGTACACCTGTAAATAACCAATAAATTTCCTTTCGCACGATATGATTGACTTCACCGTTGATCATCATGGTAGTCTGATGCCTTCACACAAGCTAGTAATGCTACTCATTGAAAGCCCATCTCACATCAATACCTCTTGTCTCTTATTAGTGTCTAATTCTCTCAAAACGATGGCGAACATCTTCGATCTCCTCTTTTCCTAGTTCTTCGTTACCACGCTGCTGCACTGCACTTGGAATAGTGTTTTCAGTCTTCCTGGCTCATCAGCTTTGCTATTCACCTATCCACTGTGCGAAGGAAGATAAAATCTCACTAGCTCAACTGTTAACGAATGAATTCTGTCTACCCAAACAAGCGCTCAAATAAGCATGTAAACGTCTCCTATTCTCTCTCTCTTTCTCTTGTACGGGGACTTCCCACCCTATCTGGGGTAGCTGATTTGTACTTAAAACTCCTTGGTACTTTACAACTCTGTTGGTGAAAAACCCAACAACGTATTCTCGTAGAGATGAGGACTGCTTACCTTGAGATCGAGGTGTATCACATGCTGGGAATGAATGTATTCGACGCCTTTGAGGATCTGTCGCATAAATTTCTCACACATGGCCTCGTTCAACTCGAAGTTCTTGTCAATCACGCGTTGAAAGAGCTCTCCACCAGTTATTCTGAGATTTTAAACAAAAACCCAAATTAGTCCATTAAAATTAAGTTGGAAAATGAGTAAGTGCTTTTAATTTATATGGCGTTTGCAATAATCTAAATTGTATAAATGTTTCCAAATTGCTTAAATTACGATCTAAGCAGTGACAAAAGTGCAGAATTGTTTAAATATTTGTAATGTTATGAGTTCATTTTAAATAAGAGCTATAAAAAATTGCACTTCGAACAAGTCGTAAAAGCAAACCCCTGTTCACAGTCCTAACCAGCTAGTCAAAACGGGGATAATTCTCGCTGAAGACTTCCAGTAATACATTTGTCAGTTCAGACTATTTAATTAAACTGATAGTATTTCAAATAGTGTTGTGGCATGCATTCTAACTAATGTTCCCGTTTGGATGGCTTTTTTAACGTTTTTATATTTTCGATAGCTTAAACAGTAAAATTTTGACAAATAGGACATTTTCAGCTGAATAATAGTCCAAACTCCTTGACAGACGTATTTTTGTGGTCCTGGTAATGTGATCCACACTATAAAATTTTAAAGTTCAATGAAAGGGAAAAAATTTTTTACAAAAATTGTTTGATGTGATTATGTCAACAATAGGAAAGGGGTTTCTTAATATAACATAAGCTAAATGTTGCCAAATACTTCAAAGTTTGGGATTTTAACTTGTCTCGCAGTAGAGATCAATTGTTGACAAAATTACAATGAATGATTCCGGTAGACTTCCTAATTGAATAATCGAAAAATAGGTACTGTTTATAAATATTTACGTGTCCTCAACAAAATGGCCAAAATTTCCTACTCCACACTTGCAAAACACCATTTTTAATAAGAAAAGTTAATTTAAAAATTCTATAGATTTTAGTTTTTGCTTTCATAAATGTTCGCCTTAAATCTAACACCATAGACTTTAAAAATTAATGTTGATGAATAATGACTCCTGATTACAGTAAATTTGATGTTTTCAATAATAGAAAAGTTTATTTATCAAGGTTGCGTAGATCAACAGAGCATATAAACTATCATATTTCAATTCTCACCTAACGTTTTAGGTATTATGATTCTCTAATTTGAATTTCCTATCGACTAATTTTGAAATCGATTTATAAACTCATATTCCTAACTTCGAGGAGTTTTTAAGAATTATTTTTTGCCTTAGTGAATGCATGTACTGATAGTAGTCTACTCAGAAGCAACCATTCCATAACAAAAGCTACTAAAATTCGTTGTCATTATTAAAAGTTCAAAAATTCAAATATTTGAAATGAATGGAGGACTCACAGCTCCATGATGAGGGTAATGCGGTCGGTCTGGACAAAGACGTCGTAGAGTTGGATGAGCCGAGGGTGCCGCAGTTTATTCATGATCTCCACCTCGTTCATCACAGCCTCCTTCTCGTCCCTGGTGCTGTATGGAATGAATTTGGCCGCCAACTTGTAGCCCGTCGCCTTTTCCTCACACTTATTTACATCACCGAACTTGCCACTGCAACGCAAATACAGTCTCCCCAGTCATCTGCTCGAATAAACCTCGTTCAGGTTCATTTCGGGGTTAGACCTTTAAATTTGGCGAGGACTACTACTTCGCTCAAGCAGGAAGTTAGACTGAAATACTCATTGCCTTTTTTAAAGCCACAAATAAAAAGTGAGGAAAGGGACTGAAATTGCATGCGAGAGTAAATATGACCCTTTTGCAAGCTGGTCTAAGTTTGACTTTGCGAAGCAGCATTGAGGTAATTAATGTCTGTGCTTTATGGTGGACTCATTCATCATTTACCATTTGTATTCTCAATTGATCAGCTTTGGTCCTTCAGGTAATAAAAACGTTTAATTTGTTTGCGAAAAGTTTAGTTTTCGATAGGCATCTCCTTTAACTTACTAAGAAAACGGTAACATGGAATAAGCATTTGTAATCCTCGAATTCGACAATAAATTTCCAGCTTACATGTGTACTGATATCCGTTTGTGCTGTTTATTCAGTTATAGGCTTACTAAGTCTAAAAACTATAAAATATTTTCGTATATAATTCATGTTTATTTCTGAGCTAAGACTGCATTCACAATTTAAGTTGAACGAAGCTATAGATGTTAGCCGTGGCTATATGGTTCGTAACCTATGGCACAGTCATGATTGGATACGGATGTGGAAATGTCAATACCACGGTATGACACATACCGAATGCTGCCAAACCGGGGCTATAACTTAACTCCGTAGTTGGTATTCTGACAAGTGTACATAGTTTGCTCGATTTATCGCACTTTGAAGCTTTTTTGATTTATAATAGTGAAAAACAGTTATAAAAGCTTATATATGAATGAAATCTCGACAGTGTTTTATTACTCATGAGATCTTTTGAAATAGTTTGTTAAGTTTATTTGAAAGTGGTTGTGGATCATATTGGATTATTTAAAGCAGATTAAATTAATATTCTAACATTTTTACAAATAAAGGGACATTTGATTAGATGAAAACCATAAAGCAGCCAAAATCTCAATATGTTCCTTCATTTTCAAAGCTCTTTTCTTCATCTCCCTCATCATAATTTGAAGTAAAATATCGCCTTGGTTCCACTACCATAAACAATGTATCAGTGCACATTTTGACTACCAATATCTACCACGTTTTTTCTAACTTGAAATATTTGAACAAATGTTCATGAACCGAAGTCAACCCAATTAGGGAAATGAAAATGCATTTGGTTGTGATTCCCCTGATTCCGCTTTGGCCGGTTAGCAGTGTTTCATAAAACAAGGCTTGCGCTTTCGGAAATGCCGGTTTTAAACGTTTTTTTTTATTTTTACGGGATTCAACCCAATTGGTCAAATGGTCCCTTCTACATGCAGATATTTCATAATTCATGGAAGCAATGAATCAAGAGGGTTTTTGTATTTTCTCCATAGTTGTCTAGTGTGGAAATACTTAAGCGTATATTTGATTACTTTATTTTTGGACCCACGTATTGTCAAATAAAACTAAGGAAATAATAAGTTGCTTATAAGGAGTTCAACCAAATACGTTTACTACTTGGGAAAGGAATGCAATTTAATAGCCTCTACATGCTTCAGACACGATGATGAACCAACCCTAATTCTTGGGAAATAGTCTTTTCAACTGAGTACACTTTTCCAGCATCTTCTGCAGCAAACCATCGCTTTGTTATTTCTCATTAGGAAAAATCTTTCAAATTCCTCCATGCTACAGCTCCATAAATGTTAAGATAATTGTGACTTAAAGAGGAAGTTAGAACTTAACTTTAGACTCAAAAAAAGGTTAGACAACAATGGAATTGATAAATCAGCCTAGTCATTTCTCACAATAATTTTATATAGCAACGACTCCTTGCTTGAACATAAATACTAACTTTTGTAAGTTAAAATCTATTTTATATTTGCTATTTCATTCACTACAACTAAATCCATGGTAAAAATAGCAAATAATTCGAATTACCAGTTTTAACCGTGTAGCAATACTTATGTTTCAAGAGAACCATTTTTGGGGAAAAGAATGCTATTGTTGCCTAATAAGACATGGGAAAAGCGCCCACGCCTGGGCAATTAGCTCTGTGACAAGCCGAAAACACTTGTTGTTGTAGCTTTGTAGTTTAACGAGGATGCTCAAACTGCATTTTGGGAGTTGTTTCCGTTATGCTAATCAAATGATAGCATTATTTCATAAAAAGTGATCCTTCGTGAACTGAAAAAAAACCAAAGGAAGTTATCAAAAACTATTTCGAAACTATGGTTCCTGATTTATTAGATTCGAATGGGAAAAAATTCCATAATTTTTATGGGAATTTAGTGTATGCGCACATTTGTGAATAAGAATAATTATCGAAATATTCTTGAAATTAATTACTTCCTGTCAATAATCTTTCAGACTGGTTGATTAATGAGAATGAAGGTACTTACCTGCCAAGAAACTCTCCGATGGTATATTCCTTTTCTGCACTACCATCCTTGATTTCTACCTTCCGATTGAGCAAAACCACGTTTTGAGAATCCTCTTCCTCCTCCGCATCATCTTCTAATTTAAAAAGAGTCCATTTTAATGTTTAAAACCATTAGTGTATTAAGATCCCTTAAGAATATGCGATCGTACTCTTGCGCCCAGCCCTGTTTCGATTTCGAATCTTGGAGAGCATTTTTTAAGTTAGTCCTTTTTCTCAACCTGCTTCACGAGAACCGTAGTGCAGAGAAGCACAGAAACATCGTTCCTCGTCCGTTCGTCTTTCGCGCGCAGAAAGCCGAGTAGGTATGACGACGACTACGGCGTGTCTTCCCTGCGTATGTGTGTTAGTAATTCCTCCTCTCCGCGTGTTCCTGCCTTCCCTGTTCGTTCACTGCTGCACACACGTTTGCACGCGGTGGCACATGCGGCAGGGTTTTCTGGGCTGCATTTCCCCCTATCCCACCACCCTCCTCCGTCCGCCACCCATTGATCCCCTTCTATGTGTGTGTATGTGAACCAAACCGGGTGTGCACGTGGGTGCAGACGCACACTACCAGAGCCTCTCTGATTGGTGGAGAGAACATTATGGGAATGTGTGTGTGTATGTGCGTTCACTGAGAGGGAAAAGCAGACATGAGGTGGGGTGATGCATCCTCCCCCCTCTATCCCCTCTCTGCTGACCTTGGAATTTATGCGAACAGGAGGAAGAGATGGAGGTGGAGGAGGAAGAGGATTGTCAGTGTGTGAATGGGCGCCTCTTGGCTAGTAGGCACTCAATTTCTCTCTTTCGGAGGCTGGTGAATCGTTGTTATATCGTTTGTATCAAAACTGGGGTCTAAGAACACAGTTTTTACTTGGCGTCGGTACACTCGTAACACAGGCTACACATTCCATTAGCCAAACCTGCGTATTCAATAGATCTCTTAGCGCATTTTAGGCTTCAGCAGCCTTATATATATATGTTAATTAACTCATTTAGATGGCTGGCAAAGCTTGCTGGTACCCACACTTCGAATAATTTTAAGCAGAAATAAAGAGCTAGAAAACTTTGATGTCTAGATGTCTGGAGTTTTACCGATAATAAGAGAAACTGAAAACAAATTTATTTCACTGGCGTAATGAAATGAAATAATCTATTTCTTCCGTAGAATCTGATATAAAGTTGGCTTTTCGTCTCTTCTTCTTTTATGATAAGTCATGGCCCTCCCAAGTGGGCAGTACGAAGCAGTTATAAAAGTGCATTTAAATGACTTACAGCTGAGAAAACCCATCTAGGCGTCATCATCTAATCTAATAGTGAGACTAATTCATTGAGAATTAAACCGAGATCAGCCTTTTTACTTAAGCCTGGAAGATAACTCTGTTGAGTGCCTTGGCATAATGCATCACAATATCCGGTAGCTGGCATTTTTACGATAAAATAATGATCCCTACTCGCATTTCCGGTAGAAAATTAGAGAAATATGATATAAATTGGTCACCCGAGTCATTGGAGTAGAAAATATACTTACAGCAGCGCTTCGTTCACCTAAGCGGCTGCATAGATTTAATTTAACGACGATCTTGAGTTAAATATTTATTTTTGCTTAAGCAATTTTTGACTACGAAATTCAGTTCATATCACCATTCCTCCAGCACAAACAAAGCCTCTAGAACCTAAAAACTTCGGAATTCACAAAATTGTGAAACCATTTCCCACTTCTTTTGATGAGCATCTGAAAACCCCAAAACTGCGTCTCGATGTCAGTTAAATAACACTTGCACAACTCTATTGTGTGCGCTGCCATTATGAATCACAATAGCTGGCATTTTTGAGATAAAATAATGATCCCCACTTCTATCATATATTGTATCAATGATTGGGCAGAAACTATACTTAGAGCAAATGAATAAGGTTACTTTAACAGAAATATTAATATTAAATTGGTATTCAGTGTTCAATTATAAGATAAGTAATTTAATTAATATTTCAAATCCAGTATATTTTAAGGTAATTTGTTTAGCAAAATCTGTAGGTTAACAGTTTAATTCATCCCTCAATAATGAATTAGCTTTCAGGAAAATCGAGCAATAATACATCTTAAGAGGGGAGACGGACAAAGCGGGTTTTTAAATAAATTCCTTCTGCCATTTCAGTGATTGCGATCAGTTCAGACTACTAATTTTGCTGGTATCTACCCCTTTAAACCTTGGCTGTTGTTAATGCACTGCGCTCTCTGTGAATGAAGGCCCTAATTGCGCCTACCGAAATCAGCAAGTTAGTCTAAATTCCCCTAGCTCATTTCCATTTTTTCACACAAGAAGCTTTACTGTGGTTTCTGATCGGAGAATGTAACCACTGTCCCCATCCTACCGTTTATTGTCCTACTCTCTCATTATCTGTTTGTTTCTGTCTTGATTTGAAGACTCTTTGACACCACCAACGTCTCATCGACATCATCTTTTAGAAAACTGCCTTTTAATAGCATGCTTCATACTCTATGCAAAAATCCGTTCAATTACCTTCGTCTAGGCATATCATTTCACCCTGATGTATTTTCTTTTGTTTTGATGTAATAATAAAATATACGCCATTTTAATGTTATGGTGTCTTGTGCAAGGTGTTCAGGCAGAATTTGAGTCTCATTAGAGTAAGTAAAAGCTGTTGCTAACTACCAAGTTAGTCAAGTAGAAATTATCCTAAAAAATCATGTAAAATGCACGACTGTTAAATAGAATGGCTTAGAATAACGGCCATCAGCGTCTACTACAGCATCAATCCGCTCCCTCGGAACCTGGGTCAAGCCGGTTTAGTGGTGTCATCGATTGACAGGACTTTCGTGCTTTTTTGAAGAGAGAGCCCAGGCATACACAATAGTCCGTCTGCGGTAGAGATCTGAGGAGTTCGGCGGCGGCTCATCACTAGGTGCAATCGTAAAAATGAACTAACAAGCATTTTGACTACAATCTTCCTGTTAGGTTGGTTGGAGGCGCAACTCCCCTCTTTCCTGACTCAAGTTGGTTGATTCTAGTTATCCACTCTTGCCGTCATCTCCTGTTTGGATGACGAAGAAGGGTTTTAACATTCGAGGAATGCTTAGTGGGAGTGAATGCTTTATTACCAAGTACATTTCTGCTAAATTTATTTCTATCAACCTGCACTTAGTCCTGTGTTGACCTTCACGAGACACTTTTTTCTTAAAAGTTTCTACTCTCTTCCTGGGGATGGCGCACACTATTTTAGGAGTCTTTTGTGTGATTTAAGCCGCCCACTTTCTACCCTCTACCTACAGGCCGCGTGAAGGCAAAGCAGACAGAAGCCCTACACGTGAATAGCCTACGGTTCATTCATCAAGGTAACAAGGATAACAACTTAACACCAACGTTCAGAATTTGTCCGTTCCCGATAGAGTGGAGTCACAAGACAAAGGCGGTTTCATTGGAACTATTAATAGTTTTAAACAATCAAATACCTTTTTGGGCCAAGACCGGGTAGCTTTAGTACAGAGGACGAATTCTGGTGTTATCGCGTGTTAATAAGATCAAAAATTGGTTTGAAGTGGGTTTCACCATTGTTGGTTTTTACGCTTCGAAAATAATAAAATAAATTCCAACCTCTTCACTGAATTCCATAAAGGACTCTGTGTTTATTTTTGCTGACCTGAAATTCAGTTTCTTCAAACACATTGAAGACATAAATTGAGCCACCCTGTTTGCAAGTTGGAAACTCACTATTGTAGTGCTGAATTCATAAAATCCAACTGTACAATCTTATTCTATGTTCCTTCTGTATAAGATAAGAATATGCTTTACTTAGGAAATTAAAAACAACTGTAGTTTCAAATTTCTCCCTTAATTCTTGAATTTCAAGTAAAAAGAGCATTTGTAAAAGGATTTGAAGGAGAGAATAAAAAACATTTGAGCCATTTTAACAACTGTTTCTTAATTGACATGCTCATCCAGGGTCAGCATAAACAACTTTGCATTTTGACCACAACTAACTAGGCGGTAAGTAAATACAACAATTCAAAAGGATAAAACATTCTTTTAAGTATCCACTGCTTCTTGTAGATAAAAAGTCTGTAATCACTAGGGCTCATAATCTATTGGCATTTTTTAAGTAAATAATGCATTAAATGAACAAACTGTTCGCTGGTTTTTGGTCGATGATTTGCGAATTTCTTATCAGATTGAGAAAATGGCTTAAATTCAAACTTCAAATAAACTCTACGACTAAATTAAGACTTCATTAGCGTACACTTTTATCATGATTTGCAATTATTTCTGAAAATGAATCAACGTTCATTGTATGATTTAAGATAATATCCCGTTGAATAGACTTTGAGGAACTATGCCTGAATTAGACACTCTTCAACTCTCTCCGAAATTTAACATCCCTGCTGTCTTTCATTCCCAATCCCTCATTGCAAAAAATGGCCTTACAGACTAGTTATTTTGACCCATTGGAAAATTTAGATGCTTTCGCTTAACATGAATGGATACTGAAGGTAAACCACTTTGTATTTCAACTCATGTCTCGCGATATGGCAGCCTACAGGGGCGCATATTGTTACAGATTGTAAGCCGTCGTTCTACTTATATGAGGACATAATAATTGCAAATCCACTAGGAATTTGAAATACGAAATCGGTTAAGTAAATCGAATTGCTTCGTCAAGAGAAAATAACTTTAGCAATTTCTTATTACCATTGACATCTTAACATCATCTAAAGTCCCTCCTTATTCTATGAATTTGTATGCTAAATTTGTATTAAAATTACCTTAGTCTATGGCATTTTACTGATGTTCCAACACTCCTCAAAATCACTCTACCAGCTAAAGGTATTTTTTTATAAATAACCAAGGCAATTTTACGAGACTCTAGCTGTTTTTCACTGATGAATTATTTCTAAAGCAGTAACAAAATAAAGCTGGAAAACCAAGAGAGAACTCTACTATAATTGCGGGTAAATAGACCTAAAGCGGAGGAGAAAGTGGCCAGTCTAGAACCTAGAGCGATATTGGGAAAAATATATATCCAAAGTGTTCGGAGTGTATTTGACTTCCCCAAAGGCAAATAACTCGGTCAGTAAGGAAAAATTAATATATTCAAAAGAAAATCAGCTGTCATGAAATGTGAACTGTTATCGTCATGTATTTTGCTCATTACCGCCTTTAGCGGCGTCTATCAAAACATCAATCCGCCTTTGCCTCCACCATGATGCAGAAGGAAGGCTATTTTGCATTGATTTTATCGTCGTTATTTAACTGGGCTAGTGCAATACTGGCAGCATGGTGGTGATTCGTACCTTTATCGACGTCAGGGCCATACCACCATCAATGGCTCATCGAATGGTTGATATCTAGGCAGTACTGCGGAGGCCAAGCATTGGGGGTGACTAGCGTATTCACTAAAATTGGCTGTCTACCTTTCCAGTGTGCAACTGACCTTCGCGACGTTTGTATGAGTAGTTGAGGATTCTAAGCCTCGTGATTGAGCCTGAGTCAAATCACAAGTTTCGATGCCAGGTCTCCCAAGCACTGTTTGAGTAAGTCTACTCAATGAGTGTAATTGAATTATCTTTCATGTTGGTTTCTTCTAGTCTCAGACACCTCATCTTCTCCATTACCAGATTTCCCCAGTTCTTTCATAATCTCTACCTTAGTAGCTTGTTATTAGAAGCGTCGAATCATCGTGATACAAATTATTCTCCACTTTCCTGATGAAACAGGTGGGTTCCATCCCTCATCCATGGCCGTAGTTATTGTATTTTCAAATGAATAAAGGCGTTAACGCTTAAAGGAGTCTGGAAAACAGCCCATAAACACATGATTTAAAGTGGGAAAAACGAATCACATGTCTGCATGTTTCACTGGTGAAATATTTCAGCTCTCCCAGTGAGTATCAGTAAGCACGAAGAAGCCCTGTGCTGCGGTGTCAAGGGACTGTTTACAGCCTCTTAATGGTAATTAGCATCTTTTATGGATCCCGAAAGGCCTTCGAGCCTACTAAGTAAGCACTAGGCCTCCAGCAAAGAACTGCTGCAATGCATATGCCTGTCCTTTGATCCTGGCCAGGGGAATTACTAGGCTGTCATTTACGATAACAAGACAAAAACGTGGCATCATTTCGTGTAGAGCTGTGATGCAAATGGAGCGCGTGGGGTGTTTATCTGTCATTCCGTTTACACAGCGCCTCTAATTGCAGAAGTAGGAAGGGAGCAGAAGGAGGAGTAGGAAGAAGAGGAGCCAGCATCAGCTGCCAAGGCACATTTGCCAAGCCTAAAGCACAGCTAGGAGTAAGATGGGAAGAGATTACGGCCTGGCTGCCTCATTAATGACACTTCTAATGGTCTTCTTTGGGGGCACGTGCTGTTGCATGCATACTGACACAGGATTTACAAATCTATTAATGACTTCGCTTTCTGTATTATTAAAGTATTTATGTAAGGAATGCTAATGATTCCATCTCTAATTAAATGAGAGTGATTTATAAAAAGGCTAATTCCATGAATTGGATAATTTGTCACGGGTCATCTTGGCTACTAAGCGAAGGGATGCCAATCTCGTCAACTCAGCCTTTTTCTAGTCTTAGTTATTAGGTTGGAACTCAGCGAATACTACAAGTACTCTGTTTCCCACTCGGCCATTAACTTGACATTTTCTGGACTAAAAACCTTTAAAGCTCTCCATTCACGACTTTCGACTACAACGAAATGTTGTACCTACGAAAGGAAACTACGTAAATGCAAGGCCTGATTAAGAGCTAATACTCATGTTATGCCTTCTCATTTAGTCGAAAAATGCAACGTTCTTGCAGAACCTGAAAGACGCCTTATTGATCACCTTGAAAGTGACGCACTGGAACTCTTACTAAGTAACCTCAAGAAAAATAACCCCTTCTTTCTTACAATTGATGTGGAGATGATTTACTAACAAATTAACAAGACTCTTTGATGTAATACTCAAAAGTTCAGCACTGATGAGAGATAAAAGTTGCTTTCAAGTTGATGTTTGTACTCAAAGGAAACCCAATCAGTGATAAATTTAAACTTCAGACTTTGGACTTCGGTCGCGCTACCCCTTAAAGTTCCAATACCCTTTACTTCAAACCTTTATATCCACACACACACATTACACTATTGGTTTCTATATTATTCTATTTGAAATTGACATGTCTGCATACTACCGTAAATCCATTATGTCGAGCTCCGAGAAATATAACTTAAAAAAACTATCGAAAAGTAGTACACACATCTCTCTCTCTCTCTCTTGGTCACTTATTTCACACTTACATAAGTATAATCGGCCAAATCGCATATCGACAATACGCTTTAATCTCCATTTCAACAAAACGCCGTTTTCCCGTCATACGCTACGACTTTTTGAACACTAAACCTACAAATTGCCAAGCTGAAATCAAGTGCGTTGCAGAATAATTTCGAGAATTAATCAATAGTCCTTACTCTTAGTAATCAAAGACTCGAAATGTTGTAAATTCTGAAAAACAAAAGATACTTCTACCTATCTCAGTATCTTGGCCCTTCTTACAACTATGGTGCTCATTACGACCTAATGCAAAGATCTTGGTATACCTTCAGTACGGCTGATGAAACAAATGTCTGTCGAATAAGGGGAATCATGTAAAACTCTAGGAACCAGGTTTTTAAAAAGAATGAGGACTTCTCAGATAAAAGTAACCCGATGTAGGCAGGCACTGCTAAATGAATAATTCGATTTACTTCAGCAGAGCACATCACCTATCTCGACTGATCACCATAGTCCCCTTAGAGATTTGGCACTTCGATGATATTTACGTGGATTAGTAATGCCCAGAATTCCTGTTTACCGCCACCACGTTCGTATTACTGTCTAAAAATGATTTCAGCACCTACTAACCGACCAGCAAACACGTCTGGCATCATGCCCCAGGCACTAATGACCACCACTTGCATTCGCAGGCTTCTATTGCGAATACCTCACATGCCTCATCCTCCTCCACCTCTCTCCACCAACATATGCTTTTTCACATCCAAAATAGTGGTTAAACACACTGCAAAAAGCAGACATGAGGTATTCGTTTACGTTATTAATTACAAGGAGGCGAGTGTACACGACGGGTAACTCATTAGTTTTACTTTTCTAGGAGGGAAAGGTACATTTTAAAATTACAATTATTTATTATTTTCAATATACAAAGATAAACATATATTCCATTTTGGAAACTTGGTGAGATAAAAGGATTTCATTTTACACTCAAATCGATAAAGGAATTTTAAGTTTGACTGACCTCTTCTGTTCGTTCTGTACTTCACAAAGAGGAGCTTTTTCCAAGTGGAAAAACAAAATAAGTATTTGAAATGAGGGATGGATCGTGGGACTTGGGAGCGCACTAGTTGTAGTCCAAGTACTACAAATGCCTTTGCAGTTTGTACTCTGCATGACTGCAGAGGGTCGTTCTGAGGGGTAAGCCGTGCATTCTTGCGGAAATGGGACCCAGGAATATCGTGGAAAGGAATGTGTGAACACACTGCACCTCTTCCAGTTTTTGACTTCCTGCTTTTAGAAATAGATAAGACTCACCGCAAAGGTCTAATCATGCTAATTTAAAGCAAAGCATGTTAATCTGTATAACTTGTTTAGAATGTACAAGACGATAATTCACTTCGTAAATACGATCTGAAGACATTCTCTAACAATTAAGCATCCCAAAGCCATTTATCATCAGTATGTATTCAGTCCGGTGGACAAATTAATACTAAGGACCTTTGTCCGATTTTATTTTTGGGAAATGGTGCACACTAGAACATTTCGAAACAATAAATCAAATATTCCAAGATTTTAAATGTTAAATATTTCATCCGTTGGGAACAGGCATTTTGGAAGGATTCTTGAATATGCTTATAAACAGATGTCGTGGCCTTTGATCTTGACAGAAGCAATCGAGATGCCTTCACCGAAAATATTATTACCAATACGGGGTTTGTATTCTTCTGCCATTAATGGCCCCTGCTAACTAAGCCCTAGTCTTCAGTGCGACCTTCAACAAATTTTATTTTCCGACACTTACTGAATCTTATTTATTTCACGAACGAGATCCGTGGAATTTCCTGCAGTCCGATATGGGCTGTAGGAATTGTGAGGCGTTCGTGATAAATTTTTCGACGTCATAAAAAGTGGCTAACGACTACCAAAGTAGGTGCATTTAAACGAGCTTCAGTGAACGAGAAAAGCACCGTGATGTAGTGAATGTGTTTCACTCGAAATAACCTCCACAATTAGGGGCGTCAATTGCAGCCTTAATCCGGCGCAAGCTAATTTTGCACTTCCCCTGAGGGAAGGGCCTCCTCAAAATTGCTTTGGTCCCGCCGTCAATTGGCTGGGCTCTTGGGGCCATTGGCGCCTTTCTCAACTGCGCAATTCTTAACGATTGGCGGGTTGAGATCTGTGAAGCTGTGAGAATTGGTAAAGTCGTAAAAGTTGGTCTTCATTGAGAGTCGCAAGCTTTACAGTGGAGCATGAGGCATTCAAAGCCTAAATTCCAATGCCAGGATAATCTAACACTTTCTCCGTAGATTTTAGAGGAAATTTGCTGTGCAAAAGAGCACAACCAGATCCTCTGTTAAACCACCTTCTTCTAGCCACATCCAACTCGTTATCTCCAGTTCATTCCATCGGAATGTGTTTAAAGAGTTGAGAGGAGGACTGAACCATCATGATACAGGTTATTCTCCTCTTTCCTGTTGAAACAGGTGAAGGGTCCCATCCACCCCTTCTCCAGGTTGTCAACACCCGCATCGAGTAGGAAGAAGGGCTAGAACTTTTAGAAAATGAGCATTGCGTGTAAACACCTTCAATACATTTAGAAAAGACTAACCATTATGCCTTTAAAAAATTCCAAGAGCTTTGTATTTCTGAAAATACCACCAATGCAACCAATAAATGCTACAATTGACCAGAATAGCCCCTTTTTCAAATTTTAATGATTCCTTTGCCGAGAACTGCGCTAACTCTTTTCTTGTGTTTAGTGGGTAGCGTTCTTCAAGCCTCCATTTGACGCAGGAGGCGCTAGGTAGGCTGGTCGCCTTCAAAATTAATCATGGTAATCCCAGACGAGCCTAGCTGACAGACCAGAAATACTTTCACGCTCTGACCCAAATAGTCACATCAGACAACAGATACTGCCCCCACCCTCCCTACGTTACCTTGCACTTGTGATACAAGAGTTTCCAATAGTCACTTAGACATAACTAAACAGCGTTATTGATTTTCATAGCGACGACTCTAAACGAAGGTTACTCTATCAATAAGTTGGCTAAAATCACTCTCAATCAGCACTGAGCGCAATGATAGTCAAGCCATCCAACTTGGATTTACATAGCATCTAGCCTCGCTACTGACAACCTAGTTAGTAGAAATGCTAAGGCAATCTATCATGAAGTCAACCTGACTATACACCACATAAAATTACTATCACAAACAGTCGAAATACAATTTAGTGCTTTAGAACGTGGCTGTTACCTCCCCAAGAAATTCCAAGCTCCCGTCTTCGGCTTGAAGACACAGGTAGTTTATCATTGCAGACCGATAAAAACCATTAATATCCAATAGTGTGGTTAAATATTCGCCAAGAAAAAAGGGAAGAGGAAGAGGAGAGGGCGCAAAGACCTCTAAAGATGGGGCAAGGTGGCGTCTACTCCTCGTTCCTTGCCTCAGCTGACGTCGCTGTTTGACCTGGGTCGGATTTGCCAATCATGGCCAGCATCGTGGAGCGTATCACTGACACAAATGGCCGGTCGGGAGGATTAAAACTGTCGCCAATCTTCTCCACAAACACCTGGCGCTCCGTCAATGCATCTCTCCCGCTGCCTAAAATGCGTTCCAAACAAAGCGTCGAGGAGTTGAATTCCACCAAGCAGTTGAACCAATTACGAGAAAAATCCATTAGAATGCACCCTCGCCAAGCTATCATTCAAGCTCAGAGAGTCGTATCCCATCTGATTTTCAAACGGCACCATTTACTGGATCAATTGATTTCAGGAAATCGGCCCAACACATTCACACCAAGTTTAACAACCCCGTTTTTCTTGAAGCACGTGAGCAAAAATTCACAAGAAGGTGGGAAAACTTCCAGCAGGCAGCGCAAGAGATCGATTTGAGATCAAAATAACCACCTGAACCAAGTTTTGGCAAATTAGAGCAGGGGGATTTCAAGTTTAGCACCTCTAGAGACGCCTCGGGACTACGGCAAACACGTGGTACTTTTGGAGTCCTAAACCAATGAATCAGAGTTAAGCTAATCCATGGGTTCAAAACCAGTTTTAGCACAGGGTTTTTCATGAATGCATACACATGAGGACAGCATCGGGATGAACCAAAGAACCGTATGCACTTTGCAGGCACTCCACTAAGTACCGTGTAAGATACACTTCGACTCTTAATTAAAACGCTCGGTGAATTAAAATCACACTTTTGAAAACCCCTCAACTCGCAATGTAACAAAAAAGCATCACTAATACTTACCTAGCATTAATGACTCACTTTGAAAAACGTCGATAATCATTTATCATTAAACAAAAAACTTTTACGTTGTTAAAGTTTGTAGATTCGCCCCAATGAACCATTCACCTTTATGGGCCCATAAATCACACCAAAGAAATACAGCATAGGGGCTACGTGGTGCCCTAAAACACCAGAACAATTTTCGGGGAAATAAGACGCGTAAGAATAAAGCATTTCCACCTAGCAAGCAATGACGTCCTCACCTCTCTGCTACATACATACTCATCCAGACTTCAGCAAAGACCTTCAGAGAACAATTTTTGCCTTACCTTGTTTAAACTATTCCCTGGAACCAAGTTTGAATACGGATACCACAGTTCAGTGAGGAATTCTCAAGCACCACCAGTTTTGATCACACTCACCAGCGCACCAGGCACGCATATGATGGGACAGGACATTGTTCTTTCAAGGTAAAACTCCGAGACAAAAAAAATATCAGGTTATGTGGGTTGCGCCATAAAGGTGCAACTGGCAGGCGCCGAATGACGCAATGACTCCTATAAGTTAACGCCCACAGGTGTGGCTGCTTGATCGCAGCACGTTTCGCAATTAGTGTGGCAGCAATGGGGTAGTTGGTTTCGCTACTGGCAAGTGCCATCAATAACTCGGTAGGGAGGCCACTAATTCCGGTGAACATTTAGGATACGGCTGCTTCGACATATCGCATTACGACGATCAAATATTTCATGGTAACTCCGGAAAAAGGAGACAATACCGTGAATCATAACCATCTAAAGCGGAAAAGTTATAACGAAGCCTCATGTGAGGGGAAATGTACATGTGATAGCTCGTGCAGACTCCTGAAACCATAATGTGGATAAAAAACATCCGATCAAATCATTTGACTGGTTTAGTAAAGAATTTTGTCCAATTATTAATTAATGACCACTTCATACAAACAACTCAGGACAAAAGGTAACGAATACTGGTCTAACAGCATCTATACAATCGATTTCAATCGTGCCATCTCCTACTGAGGCACAAACGTTATTACATGGCTATTAACGACCTTCCACAACTGCTCCGTTTTAGTTCGGAGCCCACACACACTACATGTCATTTTACCAAGGGACACTTTCTGGTACTTGAAATACTTGGAATTAATAGTATTGCGAAGCCACTAACCTGGAATTTCAAAAATAAAAATGGAATTCACAATGAGAGTAGGGTTACGGTCTAGATAAATACTTTCAAAACATGGTCAGTAACTCTGCGGCTTTGTTCGAATTGAAGCGACAGGTTAAAAAGCAGTACTATTCTGGATAAATATGGAACCTGTTTGCTTGAAGTCGGAGAATCTGCGCCCTTCACAGGGTAGCATGATTCCACAACAGGATCGCAATAATGCGGCAACCGGATGTCAAGGGAAGCCAACAAAATAATATGGAGTGCGTGAAAAATCGATAACTTTTGAAATGGGAGAATTCTTGCATATTTTAGGACTACAAGAAGTCATGGATGTTACTCATGCAAAATTAGCACTTTTGGATAGCGCTAAGCATCCTAGCGTATCATACGCAACTTCACGTGAGTATACTGCGATGGTAATGCGTTAAAGTTAAATAAAGAGGGATTTTGCACGCTGAAGTTTCAGTCCTACCACAATGAAGTGCAAATTCTCTACAGCATTCACAACTCAAGAGTTTTCGGGATTACGTGGCTTCAAGTAGAGAGAATTCGAGTAGAAACAACGAAACACAGCCCTTTTTCTTACCTACAGAGCTATCCACACCAAGACTGGACAAACAAGTAAGGCTAGATGTGGATGAGAATAAAATAAGCACACTTACTGAAGGACCTCAAACCGAAGTAGGTGGCGACGGAGTGGACGAGCATTCTCTGGAAGCCACTGAGAGCCAGAGGTTGCCCCCTGACCCACTGCTTGGCAGCATGTTCCTCCGTGGAGGTCTGCAGGAGGCTCGTGGAGGGCGTCCACACGCGGACGCGCGATCTCGGGAGGCCAAATGCCCGTCGCAACTCTGCGTCAACCCGCTGGATGAGGAAGAGGTCTTGCAGGTAGAAGCATCGCTGCTTCTTGCCTCGCACTGATCTCGCATTCGACTGGCTGTTGGTCTCAAATGCAATGCTGGAGCGAAGGAAGTCGAGGAGTTTGTCTGAGAGTGTGCCTGGTACGGGAGCTGAGAAACTGTCGTCGCCGTAGAGGTCGTAGTCGTTGACGAAGGTCGTCGACCGAGTGGGAACGGTTAGTGGGGAGGGAGATGCCTCATCGTGGGGAGATACACTGTCGCCCACCATGGTACTTAGGGCCTCTGTTTGCAAAAGCTCAATGTGTGAGCACCGGATTGGAGACAAGTAATAGTTGATAATGGCAGACTGGGAGTCTATTGAGCAACCAACAGATTGCCCGTCATTGTAATGGACTGAAGTACCAAATCTTTCCATTTCGAAGCTTAATACTGGATAGATGAATCATTTAAGCACTGTTGAATGACAAGATTTACAATATGACCCCATTACTACCCAGAGACTAACAATAGAACCACATATACTTGTTAAAATCTCAATGAACCCATGTTGGTCTCGAGACCTGCCCTTCTTATAAGGGTTAATCCGGTGTCTCTTTATGGTATATGGAAGGTCCTGCAACAGGAATCGAGAAAGAATTAGCTCAAAGACTAATTACAAAGGATTGACGGTGGCGTTAGAAGTTGATCCCACTGAATTAAATCTAACCTGTGTTTACGACAACACCGATTGAGTTTACAAAAGGGTAGTAGTGTGATAAGTGATTGGCAAAGGGTCGAAACTTTCCATAAAACGGCTTTTTCTAATAGTCAATTTACGAAGTGCCTCTGAAAGAGGAATAGAAACCTGGAAAAAGAATACGCTCCTTTTCGACATCATATCATACTACTGCCATTGATTAAGACTTATTTAAATTTCAAGGTACATTCAAGGAATTAAAAGATGCATTATAAGCAGATTCAGTTAGCGAGCCTTCCCAAGCACATTCTGTAATGTCTCATTGTATCCTAAAACTCATCCAATACCCCTGTGGTTGAGATAGAAAAAATTCAACGGATAGTGCAACGAAATGCAAATTACTTCCATGGTGATGTTAATGTACTTTCAGGTGGTACATTAACCAGTACATAGTCCCCAAGGAACGAGAGTCAGCGGCTATTGGTAAAGATAAACGAAACTCTCAATACCGAGTAAAATTTGAGTGAACTAGCAATTTGGTAGTAGTTTAATAGGGATCATGAATTTCCTAGGCTTCATTCATTTCCTGAATACATACTACAAACAATAGAGCCATGCAGTTAGATACCTCGATTGTAACCGATTCGGGGATATAAACTAGTAAGTCCAGTTGAATTCATCAACGAGGGGCTGCTGACACACCTGTGGACGCAATGCACTACCGAGTGCATTTTTGCACCACATAAACGTTTGCTTTTTCGAAACTAAAAAAAAGTTTCAAGAAATCACAGAAACAATATTTTTTCACAAGGCTGCAAGTTTTGGTTGGCAGATTTTAGGAAAGGATTTCTACAGGCTGGAGCAAGGCACTTAGAGTTAAAGATTCCTCTACAAACTATCACTTTTCTACCAACGGATGAGAATTTTCGAAGCTAAAACTTCCACCCAGTGCGACCTTCATGTTTGGAATTTTAATTCAGAATATATGTGTATGCGAGGGCAACTTCAGCACATTAGACATACCAATAGTATCAAGTGTGTTCTCTACAGCCTCTTCGTCAATGGGATCCAGAACATGGACTGGGCGCCTTCGTGCTTTCCCCTTCTTGCCATGGCGTTGACGACGTCCCATTCCTCTGTTACTGTTATTGCATCCATCAATGAAATTGCCAACGTCACCACCAACATGGTCATGTACATTCGTGGGAGTGTAAGCAACGCCGCTTAGAATGGCGATTTGCTGACGCTCGGGCAAGGAAATGAAAGTTTCCCAGAGGTCACGGTCTCTAAATGAAGGAGAGGTTTCAAGAGAGGGCACCCAAGACTCACTGGTCGTTCTCGAAAAGGCGCTTGAACCCCGTATCCTCGGTGCAGTGATCAAGCATGTTGTCGTCGAATTCGCAGCCAACAGCATCCGATACAATTGTGACCATGCTTCTCAAGAAGCATTCTACGGAGTACGAATTGAATGAGGTTGGGCAACTAACAAACCATTATTCTCTCGGCGAATGGCTCTTGCGCCGGTTTTTCTACGAATTTGACCATCAGATGATCTATTAACCTTTCTGCTGGCAGGACGTGGATTGTAGGGCAGGACGAGTGACGTCACAGACTCACATTCGGAAGTGCTGTCGAGATCGGAGTAGTGTGGGAGAGGTTGCGCCAAAATACTAAAATCAGAAAAAAGCATGACTGACACAGATTTCCGTACATTTCATAAAAAGGAGTTAGACAAAAAAACAGTCTCAGTAAGATGTTGACGAGTACATCAACAAATTATTCAACCGTCCTCAAAGATTAATGACTAGGCCTTTTAAGAAATAACAATAACGATGCTAAAAGAATACGTTAAGAAAATAAAGGAACGTGGCTTCATAAAAAAAGATCCTGAAAAATTACTTCATTGTTTTCAGCGGAGATTCGCAAGAACGGGTACACTAGATGCGGGTTGAATTAGTACCAATATAAATGAGAGTTAAAACAAATAACTTGTTTAGAACGACTTTTATAACTAAATTTTTATTACATTGCCTAAAGCGTATGGGTTTATAACAAGTTAGCTGTCTGAGTTGTATATGAGGTATAATACATCACGATTCGTCAATCATTTGCCGAAGCGGAACGGAATCATTCATCATTCCCAAAATATGGTAGAACTGTGCTAGATTTCACAATTTTTACGATCTAGATTTAAGTGAAAAGTGGACAAACAATGGAAATGATAAGTATTTAATGCCACAAAATGCTAAACGAAGTTTACGGAAGGGCAAATTACTGAATTTCTATTTTAGGCCTTTTAGAGTAAAAGAGATCCTTCAGCCGACCAATTCGATTGGGACAGCAATTGTACAGCAAGATAGTTGAAGCACCAAAAGTGGCCCATATACCAAAGAAAGTAACATTTATTTAAGCCGAGTGTTACAATAAGTGAAGCCACCTTTATTTGTAAGCTATGACTTGGATGAAAATATTAGCTATATTCTTGTGGTTTGGATGGGAAGAGTTAAGTATAAAATTTGTCAGCCATTTAAGAGGTATGCATTTTTATATCATTAATCAAGGTCACCTGGTTTTCTATGACCTGAGTATAACAAATTCTCAGACTTGTTAAGTTATTTCCTGAAATTGCGCAAAAATTTGTTGCCAAGGATTGGCGTTATGAACATAAATTATTGTGAGACGTGTTCGCTAATATCTAAATCAGTTTGGGATATCTATGCGCACGGATATTGCCATAAAAAGCAAAGTTAAGCCAATCCGCGTTTTGGATATTTTTGTGGCTATGAATAAAAACCGGCTTTTAGTTTTATTAATTTCTCTTCGCCTCTGTGAAGCTTAAAATTAAGGACGGCTGAATCAGCCGCAAATGGGAAGACGCCACAATATAACAGTAATTTCTCCATTTGATCATTAAAAATATGGGAATATAATCATTAAGTGGGACACTCAAGATACTAAAAAAGGGTTCGGTTTTCGGAAAGCTGCAGTCGCCTGTAACTATTTCTCCACATTATAATATACGAATAAGAGCAAACATTCTTCAAAAAGTTAAATTTAGTTTTAATTTATAATTGGTGTGGACTTAATTAGCCCTTAATCAGATCATTATAGCCTTCCAAAAACCTGCATTGAATTTTGTGGATTAATGATAATTGCAAGCGTTTTTTATTGATGACTAAGAAAATATATATTTTAGGAGGCTAGCATGAGTTTAAATTAAATAAATTACACGTAAAATTATTGTACCAAATGCCAAAAAATCCTCAGAAAAATATCTACATATTTCTTTTACACAAAAATAATCTTTTTGTGTATAAAAAGCACGTGATTTTTATTTTTTAGCTAATGAATGATAAGATTGCAAGGATAAGATATTTAGAATATTTTCCTTACTATTAGTTTTAATGTTCCAATGTGTAGAGCAATTCCTTCATATACGTCAGTTACCGAAGTAGACTAGTGTCATGGTCCGTTCTGGGAGTTCTTCTTACTTCGACCCCAACGTCTTGTTTAGTTTCAGAGATATGTGAGTTCTTTGTTTTATTTCTCTCTTTTTAATGGTCTTCATTGGTTGGATTCGGAAACTTTGCTTATTAAGAGAGAAACCAGTCCAAATTCATCTCAAGAATGTCTACAGTCTTCTGTCAGTCGGCCTTATTGCGGCAACTATCGGGTCGTACATCTACACTGCATCGTCTCTAATCCAGGTTAGCTACATGCTTATTTTCTAATTTTAATAGTAATTGCGGGGTCTCTAGTGATTTGTTTTTCTTTCTTGCAGTCGATGGCCTTTGGTATACTATTGTTCTCGGCAATAGCCTCAATCGCATCATGTTGCTACATAATGTTCACCAACCACACTGAATCGCAACTATGGAACAGAATTGTCGCGTTTCTGGTGTTCACTTTTTCTTCTGGTTAGTTTGTTTCCATTCATTCGTCGAAGACACCAGCGCAAGTGGTTTATTTGCTTATTTGTATCATTAAGGGATCGGACTTGGTCCATTGGTTGAATTCGCCATAAACGTGAATCCTTCCACTCTGCCGGCGGCACTCTTGGGCACAGCGATTATTTTCGTCGCCTTCACCTTCGCATCTCTTCTCACCAAGAAGCGCGTTTTCTTCTACCTGGGTGGTACGTCCGCCTCTTTTTTATCGCGATAGTTTATTCTGGCTTCGGATTTATTTTTACCCCATTTTTCCCCTGTAAACAGGGATTCTGGGAACCGCCCTTGGAATTCTTTCGACATTTAGTCTTATGAACATTTTTATTCGTTCATCTGCACTCTTCCAAGTCGAACTGTACCTCTCGTTTTTGATGTTCTGTGGCTTCGTTATCTACGACACTCAGCTGGTCGTTTTCAAACGTCAGCTTGGCGATACAGATTTTATTAGGTACTAGTTTTGTTTCGAAGTTGTCTGATTGACTTAATGTTCTGTATTTTGAACGCTTTTTCACTTCTCAGGCATGCTTTGGATCTCTTCGTTGATGTCATTCAACTATTCCGTCATCTTTTGGTTATTCTTAACACCAAAAAGGTATGTTTTTCAGTTGCTAAAGCCATTTTATCCCTTTAAAATTCACTGGCGTCGCACCTTGTCGCTAGTTCAATTATGATTTTAACTGGTGCTTTTATTCTAAATTTAGGAACGCAACAACCGCAGGAATGATTCCTCTTAAAGAACCTCGGTCAAGAGTCTGTTCCTCGCATTGTAGTGTCATACAATAAACTTACTGTCAACTCACCAACGCATAAATGCTCTTGTAACTCACCATTGTCATTGACTGATACTTACTGCTCTTGATTTATTACCTGGCATCTTGGTGTGGACTGGTCGCCGTTGTTTATTGAATTTTGGGTCAGTTTTATTAGCTGCTCTCGGTCACGTAAGAAATGGGAGGCGTGGATGGCCTCCATTAAATTTGGTCATTAGCTAATGTAATCGGCACGGTAACTAGTATGAAAACATTCTTAGTGGTGCATATTGGATTTTTTGGACCTTTGTATGGATAGCGATCCTAAAATGGAGTCACCGATCGGAACCCTTATTATTATGGAAGTTTTCATCATCTATAGCACTTATCATTTGTGAATTTCATGGTGTAAGGCTAGTGCAGTGGCTAGCTTATTCGCCAGGTGTGCATCACTAGCTGTCGCCGGGTGTGCTGCTCGTTCTCTGCTCCATTTTGCATTTCTAGGTGAATGGGTTGGACTATTATTTGAGGGAAGCTTAGGTCCTAAACTTCTTTATTGCCTATACGAATCGTCTCTAGAAGAGTGAAGAAATAGTGGTACTTGTACAGAATAATCACCGACTGATTTTTGTGTTCCTTTGCAACGATTTGGGTCTTTGTGCCCCACAGTAGAGTTTACAGGATTACCGCAATTACATCCTGTGGTGGTGCTTCAGGCGAGGAATTGAAATTACTGTTATGGAAAAAGTGCGCAATGCAGCCCATTCTTTAGAAACCTAACCTAGTTCTCCAATTCCATATGGCAGCGCGTGAAATCGATATTCACACAAATGAATCGCCTCGTTCGCGCGTTTTTTGGCGTAAGTCGTACGTCCTAACAGGCTCGACAATCTAGGGGAAGTGACTTAACTAGGCTTGTCTTAGTGGTTTTGCAATTCCTTATTCAGGATGTAAACTCCGTCTAATCACAGGTCGCATCTAGAAGCAAATACCTCGTGACCATGGCCTTTCGATCGGGCAAGGTTATACAAAGTCAATCGCACACGGAAAAGTCCCATCAAATTAAGTATTGCTAACTGATATACATTTCACAGGCTTGGAAATTGATTCTGCGACCTTAAACAGTGGTACACATTAGGTGAAGGTGCGTTGGATGTCAAGGGATGTGTATTTACAACTGGCCTATGCAAATGGGAAATCGGTGGAACAGGGAATAGAGGAATTTCTGATAAAGTTGGAGTACTTAGGTGTAGAAATCACGTTTCAAGCCATAATGTTCATCTAAAGAAGGGTGACAGCGTCTTCTCGAACACTGGTTTTATTGTTATTGGCCTACTTGGAGCATTGTGTAATCGATTCATTTCATATTCAGCACCCCTCATTCAAGTAAGCTTGCAGTACATGGGTTTTGAATAGAAAGTGTAAGAACCACTGCTGTAACATTCAGCTTGGACCACCGTAAAGACTTTTCGCCATTTAAGAAGAACGAGGTGAAATCCAAGCGTAGAAAGGGAGAATTTCAAAAGCACTAAATGTAAATGTTTATATTCAACTATCTTGAGGTGGCAGTCAAGAGTGATGTGAATCGATGTAATTTGTTCACAAATTTAGTCCACACAAATATCTATCAAAAGCTAGCCACCAATTCACTTTTTAGTACATTAGAGAAACTTTTCTTTAGGGTTTATAATCATGTCTACGATTCTGCTGCCTATTCAATATTGTCAGGTGGAATTCTTGGGTGTCATGATTCCACTGCGGGGAGTGCATTAATGCAGAACGAATTAGCACGTGACACCGTATGCCAACCACGCCCCGAGAGAAACACGGTCACACATTTGCGCGTCGATATCGATTTGCTTAAATGTTGTGGTATAACAGATGTATAATCCTGAAAAGTCCCTTCTCTTCGTACACTTCAGATTAAACACTAGGATCAAATTTGTTATGAGGCGTTCCATCAGTAAGAAATTGCTTTTGTTGTATAAAAACCTTTGCTAAAATTTACTTGCCTTCAAAACTGTGGGGCAGCTAAACAAAAGATCTAGTAACAGCAAACAACCAGGCTTGAAATTTTTAGTTCAATTTGCATCGACATGTAAAAAAGCCGTTATGATATGACCGTGGGATTTGATTGGATGTTGCACTTACAACTGAGGGTCGATCAATTATCCTGTTGCAGATGCAAAATGCTGTTCGGTTACAAATATTGATTGCTACTGACCAAATGTCAAGGTTTAATTCTACTTTAAGGCCATCACATCGTACATAAACAGGTGGATTTCATCACCAGAGGGGCATATTAACGACTTTTAGATTGGAAACGGGGAATTATAAAAAATAAGAAATGTAAGGGATCCATAAATGAGTAAATGACTATAGGCTCAATATAACAAGAAAATCCTTGATTCAGTTTTCTAAAACAGCGAAATCCGTTTCTCCAGCTTAGTAAACTTCGCACCTTCGGGCTTACCAATTCACCTGGGTTCGTGTTGGTACATCGAAAATTAAACCAATTTAAAGATGTTTTAGCGAATTTGAACTGAATGCGCTACTCTATTTGGAATATTCCACATTAGAGACAAATATGAATGGTCAACCTAACATTTTGTACAAAACACCAATAAATGTTTGCTCTTGTCAGCTTCATCCTGTGAATATTTTTTTGGAGTCATAGCCCATTTCTGTTATATTCGAGTCAAGCAAAATTAGCCAACTTTTCATTAGCTTAAACTTATTTGATTTTATACACGAGTTCCTCCCGAGTTAATATTTATTGATTTTATCAAAGGGAGATTTAATCCGAAATCGGTCCTCCAAAATTAAACCTTTAAATTGGTAGTACCAAGGTAAACGTTTCTTTAATAAAAATCAGATTCCGCGTGGGGGCAAAATATGGGCCACCAAAACCAGCTACTCCTAGGTATCCATAATTTTTTTATAGTTGCTAGTTGCCAACCACCGATGGAAACCTTTAACTCCACGAACATTCCATTCTTTTATAAATGGTGTGTTAATTCGAAAACTAGAGAAAAATGGGGAATACTGATTAGAATCTCCTATTGTACCTCTATAGCCACTATCGGTCTCTGCGCAAAACTCACTAATTTTATTAGGCATTAAGTGTCAACCAATAGGAAAAGGGTTCAATACCTGCATATTTGCCAACGGTATTGATTGACACATTGCCAGTATTCAATAATTTCTACAAAGGTTCGTCTGTGCCTACAAGCCCCGTATTTAAAAGATTGTGCACTGTACACTTAAATACAGCTAATGGTATGACCCTGGCTTAGTTGGCAGGTTTGTAGGCATAAATTATATAAAATATGGCTATGTATATTAGCTAGAGAGATTTTGAATTACCTACGATAAAGGTGAGTATTTATTCACTTTCTAAAAGTCATCTAATCCCAAATCAAACATTGAAATTTGGTATGAACAATCGATTATGAACAAGTGGTGTGATAGTAATAAGATTAAAATGAAGAACAGAGCGAGGAGATGGGGTAGGAAAAATAGTATGAAGCACTACCCACCTACTGCTTCTCACAAACGCGGCATTAGGGATCACGGTAACAACATTGACACCTATTGCCCAAGAATCAGGTCCCTTGCCGTGTGATTTTCATCCAAATAAGAACCCCGCCACAAGGATCGTTGCATTCCATGTGTCTCTATTTGCGATCACGGAAAACCCAATCAATTCAAACACTGCGAAATCACAGAACGATTTTCTAAATGGATTCAGAGGGCATGATGCTGTTAATGGTACCGTGGAAATAAAAGATCAGTAATAGGAGTTTCGTTCTCTGCTGAGGTCTTGAGGAAGCTAAAGGACGAAGCTTTGATTATTCCTCACTGTGGGGTCCTGATTTATCATCAAGACAATGCATCTAATCATTCTTCGAGGGTAGTGCCAGATGTCATTTAAGAATCACAATGAGCAATACTTCCTCACCAACCACACATCACAGACCATATATCAGACTTCTTTATTCTTCAATAATCGAAGAAATTCCAAAAGGACCCGTTTTAGTGGCAGAAGAAGTAAAACACTCTGTCAATATTTAGCTCAAAACACGTTCATCAAAAATGTTTGAAGATGATCTTCGAACGTGAAAACATTAGGAAGTATTCTGGTCTGAAAAGCAACAATGTTGAGGAATAAGTTCTTTAATGTTTATTACTTTAATTGCATTTCTATTTCGGGAAATTTTTTATTCCATCCTAGTAAGACAGAAGGTAATTTATCTCTTTGAATAGGAAAGTATGGTCGACAATGTAATGTCAGGGCCTGCTGGACTTCATGCCCAATTTAGAAGCTACCAAATCTCTTAGCTAATCCGGCCACAGCTGTTTTTCCTTTCCTCCTACACGTCTTCTTTCATTCGCCGCCCTTGGTTTATGGCCAAGGGTGATAAAGAACACACAGCTCATTGAATCACGATGTCTAGCTTTGGCTGCTGGTAAAAACAGAGGTACAATTATCATGGTCCCAGCCAAGGAAAGTAAATCGTTGGTATACCTACTGTGAATATAGTTGAGTTAAGCTAACCTCTCACGCTTGCTCGCACAACTCTAGCGTACATTAGGGGCAGCTTACATCCCCTAAATCACAATCGATTCCGATTCTTGAACTCTCTTTACTCGTAAGGTAGGAAGAAGCTCATTAGAAGTCGCCACAAGTTTGTTTTCATATGAATTAAAGGCTCGTGGTGGTAGCAAAGTTACAGGATTCCATAAATGTAAAGTAGAAACAAGTCAGTAGAGCTAGAGTTGATGATATCATTCAAAAATGCTTTCGACAAGACTACTGGCGTATAAAATTCAATTACTGTGCAATTGAGGTCAACGCTGTTGCAATAGCTGAAGCATTTCAAAAAGAACACCAAAAGTAGTTTTGTATTCCAATCACATAAGTTACTCCAATATCATACATTGGCTGATAAATATGAAAAATCCCCCTAATTAAGGATCAGATAAGACATGACATACTAGAGGAATGCACAGAACTCGTAGGATTGCAGGGGCGAATTTGTGCTTATTCTTGAAAATGGAGAAGGGAATTTCAGTGGTGCACAAAGAAAACCATGCACCATGCCTGCAGTTTAAACGGGATTAGACATGTTCAAGAAGTTGAAGACCGCATGAAATGACTAGAGCCTTAAGTGGGTGGGGTCACAACCCAAAAAAACTAATACGGGTGACTTACATTTAGTCTTAACTAATTAAATGACATCGAGAGGTTTCCCATTTCCAAAGTTGCTAGGAATGGATCAAATTACAATTTACGGATTTAAATGGGAACAAATCGAATCGAAAAGTGTAACTTAAATTATAGCTAGATGGACTGATATGACTCTGCCACTTGTGTTACATCCAATCTAAAAGTGATTAGGATTTCGTTAAACTGCATTAATAAAAAATTATATAAGTAAATCGAACTATTTTTCTTTATTGGCACTGGAGAAAATCCTGTTTTTGAAGCAGATATCTTGTTCTATACGATTTGTGCGTTTTGTAGAAATGAGAATCTAAATCTGAGATCGCTAGCACGTTTTCACGGAACATGATTTCAAGGCATATAATCTCATACGAATTAGAGTTACAAAAGATAGACCTGAAATTTTATAAATACGATGCAATGGATTTCAACAATTACAATTAAAGATAATTTGTGCCAAGTGTCCATTTCAAATCGGAATGCATACCATGATGTATATTTCAGGCACCAGTTTAAAAATTGGCACACATTTCTCATTGGTTAAACTTTTTCAGGGTATATCTAGAGCTCGTTATGAGTAGCGAAGATATTCTGAGTTTGAGAACTTTAATTCAACGATGTGTGAAAATGGTTAGAATAAAATATTTAAATAATTCGTAGCATCAATATCGATCAGCGGTATTTTGGGCAGATAAACTAATGAACTTATCAAAAGGTATGAACTCTCTAATAATTTACACTATTTCGTAGACACGATTAAAGACACGCTTTTATTTGCCGATGTATTAATAAATGCTGGGCAATACTACAGAGCTATCGATTTATTGAATAGGAATGAAAAATTGCGGGTTTGTCCCATCATGTTTTGATACATTTTCTTCAGGAAAGTCTATATGGGCGTTTTCTCATTGCCCAGTGCTATTTTAAATGCAAAGAGTTTGTCGAAGCACTAAATATGCTGGAAAATATGGCGTTTGGTAAATCCACCACTGCCTCCGGTATAAGTATCTCGCGGCCTGAAGTTCAGTCTGACCTACGGATGGAAACACCTGATTCCGTTTACTTACCCGACGGTGTCAATAATGTCATGGTATCCAACGTATCACATTCTAATCTAATAATTTAGCTCAGCTGCAGTATAGCCTTACTCCGAGGTCATGTTCATGAAGCTCTCAATAACCCCTCATTGGCGGTCAACTGCTACAAGGAGGCCTTCAAGTTGGATCCATTTTGTTTTGAGGCACTAGAACATCTTTTGAAGCTCGAAGCGCTGTCAGATGATGGTTTGTCTTGGTTATTCACGTATAGCTTTCTAGATGAGAAGTGGATTTCAAAATTGGAGCTGCAAGGTTTTTCTCCAGCCCTCGCGAACGCGACCAAATGCATTTATTCTGGCAAGGTCCCCAAGGAGGAATTCGTCAGTGTCTGTCCTGAAATGGAACCTCTCCAAAACAGTGTGGACGTGCTCATTGCGCAGGCTGAGAAGTATATGAGCATCAACCACTATAGGCGGTGTTATGAAATAACCTCACAGTAAGAGCCTTCATTAAGTGCCTACCTCCTCTAGAATCCTTGAAAATGATCCGCTTAACCCCGAGTGCCTTCCAATCCACATTTCTGTCCTTAAAATACTAGACAAACCAAATGGTAAGGTCTTTTGGTTAAAGTAATCGTATTCCTCCTTAGATCTGTTTAGGCTTGCTAATAATCTAATTAAACTATATCCAAGAGGGGCAGTAAGTTAAAACTGTTCTCTGATGATCGAAACCTTTAAGATTTCTTGGTTCGCCACTGGAACCTACTTCCTCTCCATACGACGAAATGACATGGCCAAGCGTCATCTGCGGTAAGTCTATCGAAAATTATTAATCTCAACTTTTTCATATATATCTAAAATATCAGTTTTTCGTCTTTTTAGAAAAGCAACTCAGGAGGATCGGAGATTCGGGCCGGCTTGGTTGGCTCTGGGCCACGCATATGCAGCGGATAACGAACACGACCAGGCTATCGCTTCCTATTGCACAGCTGCTCAAATTGTTCGGCAGTGAGTTCCTTTCCTCACATGTTTTTAGGCGTCTAATTTTTACAAGGGCATTGCTCAAAAAGTGTTAAATGGTTCCTTGAAAATTAATGCCTCATGTTCAAAGGCCGGTTCCCGGTGTTTTATAGCAATTTTACGGTTTTCCAGTGGTTCAACTTGGTGTCGTATACCGCATTCCGCACCGCTAGGGTACTGCGCTCTATTTTGTCGTTTTGTTCTTTGCGCTTTCAGTTTTCACGCTTCTTCATTCCGCCTTTAGCCCTTTTGGGAAATGTGTCCCTCAAGAAAATAGCCAGTCGTTCGAGTTGAATTAAGTGGTCACTCTAGGCTTATTGAATGTAGTGATTTTATTTTAGGATGTCCATACATCAACCACATAGGTTGAATTTGATTATTATAATCGATGCTTTAAAAGGTTTTAACTTTGCTTCTTTTGCAGGATCGCTTAGTACTGTTTTATTGAATTCACTCGCTTGGGGTTTATGTAGAATTTCACTCAAGATTCGAGGTACATAACGTAAATTTTGGGAGCTCCCCGTCCAATGCTTTTAAGGAAGTCTCATCTCCATTGATCCAATGGATTTCGGTCGATTAGTCTTATTTCATTCAGGTGTCACAGGTCGAGTCCTCGTTTTTAGTCGTCTCAACAACTGTCCAGTTGTGCTTATGGGAAGGGCTTTCACTTCTTGTGCTTGTTTACATGAGTGTTTTGTTAAACGGGCAAAGTTTATTATTGGCAGCCCTTTCGTTATATAAACTGCTATCGTTTCGGTTTTAATCCCCCACCGTTTTTTGTTGTTGCTGACACTTTTTGCGTCTTCTGTTGCAGTTCGCACATCCCGATGCTCTACATTGGTGTGGAGTACAGTTCCAGCGGTAACCAGGTCTTGGCAGAGCGCTTCATGCTCCACGCGCTCCAGTGCAGTCCAAAGGACCCTGCTGTTCTTCACGAGCTGGGCACCCTGGCTCTCAATCTCAACAAGTACAAAGCCGCCCCCACCCTCACACCCGCATTGCACTAAGCGTGGAAAAATTCTAGGTCTAATTTCTTGATTCTCCAAATTTAGCAGGACTTGACACCTCCCTATGCTATCTTCTTCCTTTCACAAGAAATTTTTCAGAAAATGGTATATGATGGGTTGGTATCTACAATTAAGCAGTGGTGGTTGTCAATTCTACTTAAAAATAAAGGGCTACACACGTCATAACCCTACCCCAAAGTCGTATTTAAGTTTGACATATTTCTGTATTTTCTACCAATTATTCATTCTGTTTTTCAGGTTCAACAAGGCACTGAAGTATCTGAAACAGGCCTACCAAAGCATCACCGAACTCAGTGGCCAAGTCATCGCAGCTTACTGGGAACCTCTGCTCAACAATCTCGGCTTTGCCTATCGTGAATTGGGGTATGTCTACTCACTAACTAGTAGTCTCGCTAATCTCTACGATATCTAGACGATTTGCTATCGTTGTCTAAGACGTAATTTCCCGAAGCCTTGGTTGTGATAACGTACACTGCACAAGAGGTCTATACAAGGTGTTCGTGACTAATTTGAGTCATCAGGAAGAAGGTGGAAAATATTTTGTGGCTGCCAAGTTTTATTGATTATTGTCGTTGAAGCGTTTGGCTCTAAATAGCCATCGCCATCAGCGTCTTTTGAAGTCTCAATTCGTCCCTTTCTCTGGAATGGGGCTAGAGCAAGCTACTTCTAAGCTTTCTGTGGGAGAGGATCTCCTCAAAGACTGTTTCAATTCTCTTGGCCTCTAACTGGGTTTTTAGCACATACGTAAAATTGGTTGCCAACGTCCTTTTTTGACTTTCTCCAGACAATCCTACTACCAAACATGCTTACCTATTATCCAGGGCTGAATTGCATTGGCCAGTAATTCCATGTATGCATCCTAATTTAACCTAAGTCCCTCCAACAATTCTGCAGGTTTTCGAGGAAATCTCCTGCGAGCGCAATGAGATTGTAGCGGTGACTCATATGTTCCTTTTTAGTGGAGTAAGTGTTATACTCGTAATCTCCAGTTCATGCTGATTTTTTTTCAGTGTTCAGAGAATATACTCTCATTATTTTGATGAGCGGAGCGATTATCTTTTGTGGCACAAGTTATTCTCTTCCATGGTTCTCGTCATCCGTTCTCATTGTCGAAACCTACATGAATGAAGAAGCCTTTAAAATGTTACAAGAAGCACAGTGTGCGTATTCTTTATAAATTATTTAAAGGCCCTTGGTTATTGTTCCCTCTTCCCCATCCCTGCCATCCAGGCATTTTGAAGAGGCGCTGAAGATGCACGAGGTGGCGCTGAAGCTGGTGGCGGAGTCGCCGTTCACACTGGAGACGATGGGGCTGATCTACGCACAGATGGGCCAGTTCGGGCGGGCGATCAGCGCGCTGCAGCGGGCGGTGTCGCTGCACGCCTCGCGTACCGATGCCGAGACGGCGCTGGACATGCTCGACCTCTGCCACGAGCGCTACGCCTCCCAGCTCATTCGGCCCCTCGCCCGTCCCTCCGCCTCCGCCCCAGCCTCCTCCACCGCCTCCGACGGTGACAACGAGCAGTACGAAGTGGGCTACGGTGAGTCCTCGCCCCTCATCAGAGTGTTTGTCACCTACCAGGCTGTAAATCTAAAAATACGGCTTAGGGTTAGAAAGTTCTAGGTCAGTATTGCATAATTCAAAACAACTAATCAAGTTGCAGAATCCACGCATAAGGCATTGAGACTCGCAGAAATATGGATGAAACCACATCTAACAGAATCTACTAATAGTGGGGTAAATACAGATGGGCTCGAAAGAAGAGAGGTGCTTACTTTACTTCACATCAGTGGATCCAGCGAGGGTAGAGAGGGAGGTGAGGAGATCTAGCCTTCGCTCCGTCTCGTTCTCTGTTGCCTTGTAGCTGATAACAAGATTCAGTAGACGGCGAACAGTACCATGGCGGCTATTGTGAGTCCTCGCCAGGATGTTCGCATCAGGAAAAGAAAAAGGTAGCTGTCGCCATTGACATCGTCTATTAGAGCCTCAATCTGTAATGGAGCTGGACCAAGTTGACTTTGCACTTTTCCTGGAGGCAGGATCTTCCCAAAAATGCTTTAATTCTGTCGTCGATTTACTGGGGAGGGACTCTTGTAAAACTGGTAGCACTACGGTGGTTATTATCTTTCTTGATGACAGAGAGCTTGGATCTTGGAGTTCGGAGAAGCCAAACATTGGGATACTGATGTAGTCTTAAAAACGTACTGATTACCTTTTTCTGGTGAATTTACCTCTGCTAAGCTTGTATATCTTTAATGAGTGCTGAAAGCTCCACCCATTTCTCTCGAAAGAGTCTAAATTATGATGTCATTGGCCTTCTCAATACTTTTGTTCAGATTTTCGATGGTTGATTCTGCTGTTCGAGTGCAACCAGATCGTCTACTGCTATGTTGCCAACTACCAGCCACGGCCTCCTCTTAATCCCCGGTTCATATTGGATTTCTTTCACAACGTTCAGTGAGCAGTGACTATAGTTTCCCTATTTTGATGATGGCCAACGCGAATCGTCATTGTGCAGGTTATTCTCCTTGATGACGAATCAATTGGCCTCCTGTCATCATTCATGCTCGTTTTCGTCAATGAATGGATGAATGAAGAAGGGTTTACACCCGTTAATACTCTGTGAAATTCATTCCGAACACACATCGTACTCAGGAAAATGAGAGAGTGACTGGGTGGTAAACTTTTTCAGACAGTTTCAACCGTAATTGTCAGAGTACTTTGAGCCTAAATAAGCGCAATGCTACTGTAGGGAAATGCTACGTGGTCTTCAATCAACTCCCTAGTAGAAATGACTGCTTTAACGAAAAAAGGCAACACTAAAATGGATTATTAGCTTAATTGTACCTTTATAGAAGTGTGGGGAGAGGAAAGTACAGGGCGATGCGTTCTGCCTCTCAGAAGTCTTCTAGTGCTAACACGGAGTTTTAGCCCTCTCCTAAGACCTGCTGCAGGGCTTACACACGTAAGGAAGGCGTCTTCTCCTTGGAACTCACTTTCGTCCTCTACACTGGCTTGCATAGGCGGAAGAAGTTGGTCCCTTTGTGGTAATTTTATGTAGATACCTAATTGTGCACCGCTAGCAGTGGTTCTGACTGCCATTTTGGGTCGAGTACTTCCCGAAGAAGATGCGTAATCTGTTGGATAATCCACACCTGGGGAACTCGAGTCACCACCGAGTAATCTCGCTGGTCGATCATGCTGGTTCAACGTAACTCGACTGTTTCTAGCATATACGTAGCATTCGAACATTCTTCCCGTGCTAGCACACGCTACAATTAGGTCCGCCCAAGAAATGTGTTCTCTTTTCTGCCTCTATTAGCACTGGATTTGTTCTCCAGAGGTAAAAATATTGTTGTAAATAGAAAAAATCGAGTGGTTTAGTAATCTTTTACGATTTTCGGTAATTTTTTATAGTATTCTAGCATCCAATATATTCGCTTCATGCTCCTATAACACAAATATATTCGGCCACCCCAAATTAATGTATTATTGTGATGGTTGGTAGTACGTCTTGTATAACTATCCGGAGCAAGTAGTAGGAGGAATTTCCTAAGATACCTATCTTAAGATTTTGGGCATTTGATAATCAGAATTAGGTAATAGGCAAAACCAACGTTGAATTTTGTCCCATGTTTTTTTTTCTGCCTTGCAGGTATAAATGACATCGGCATGAAGGAGCACTTTTCGGTGGTGGGCTCTCTAGCTCCTTTCAAGCCACCGGCGGGTATCCCGAGCATCAGGGAGGACCTGGACATCACGCACATCCCGGAGCCCCAGCAAGCTGGACCTGCGGACTCTGATCAGGATGTCAGTATGGATACGGACTAAACCAAACTGTCTGCTGTGTTTTTGTACAATTCAGATATCGGCTTTTGTATTCTGAGACTTGCTTTCTTCCTAACTGGTGAAGTTTGGTTATTGAGTGGCATAGGGTCATTTTGAAAGCCGAATTATTTTCACGGCTAGGAGCTACAGCAACTCAGCCACCTTTAGCGAACACAATTGGCGCAAATGAAACGATATGGAAGTTGATGAGCCCGTCTTATGGTAGGGTCGTTGTTGCTTATGCTACAAGTTAAATTCCACGAAAGGTAGTTGGAAGCTTGATAAACTTATGCAACTTTGGTTAAAAATATAGAAACATTCAATTGTTAATTTGTAAGTCATTCTGAGCTAGGTAATCAGAAGATATCTTCTGTTTGATCGGATTTTTTCCAGAGTCACTTTATTGGTAAATAAGGGCATACGTTGCAACTCCAATCATCTTTTGAGCTATTTTTTAGCTATCAGTTCTGGTGTGGTCTATTTTTTCTCGTTGCATAAGACACTAAATACCCCGAAGATAGCTTCGTGGATTATCTATAAGTGAAACGCTTCTGGCATCCAATAAGAATCCAGTGCATTATTTTCAAGTTATATTTTCTAAAAATGGATTTATTAGAAAGTTTTGCGGTTAAGTTAAAGGGAGAGGTAACTGTTACCTCGGATAAGGTATTTGGAAGAACTCTTCTCTCGGCCATTGTGACCAAGGGACGAGGTAGTCCATTCCATCCAGTTGTGGTTGATTAAAACCACCAAAGAAGAATCCACTATCACCATAATCCTCTATAGCAGTAGGAATTGAAGGGGGAGGATTTCTACCAACTTGGCGTCTCTGTGACCGTCTCATTCCTCGATGCACCACCGCTGGGCGTTCAAGCCCGCGTCGTTGGGCGTTCGACATGTTGACGGAGATACTCGGCTGGCGCGGGGCCCCCTGGGATGGAACGCTCTCGTGAATCGTCGCGTTCAGTCGCATGGGTCCACGCGGACCCCTCGAATCCGCTGTTCTATCCGACTCCACCGCAGAATCGTTGTCCATCAGGTCAGCGTACTCATTTATGAGACTGCAGACCTCGTCCCTGGCCTCCGTGAGTTCCGCCTCCTCCAAACCCTCACAGACGTACCAGTGGACGAATGCAAAGCGCTCAAAGAGCTTGTCGAATTTGGAAACAACCGACTGGAAGACATCTCCAACGGCCACATGGCTGGCAATCATGCAGAGGGTTTTCGGTGAGGCGGCCTGCTTGCAGGTCTTGACTGTGACCGGGGGCATGCGAGCCAACCCCACCTTGAACATGGTGGGGCACCATTCCACGAAGTCCATCCGGTGCTCCAGTTTCAACGCATATAGAGCTTGGGAAACTTCTCGGAGGTGGACATCGCCTCTGTACAGCATCGCTGCAGAGATTATGCCGCTGCAGTCGATTTTACAGTCAAGCGTCACAGCCTCTTGGGTGAAAATCGTGTTGGTTATTGCTGAGACACCGGCCACCTGGTGGTGCTGAACACACTCGGAGATAATGGGGCAACCAGCCAGCATTGGGTAGTGGATGCGAGGGTAGGGGATGATGTTGGTGATGAGGTCTGTTAGACCAAAGTGTTGAGTGCCAATGAAGGAGTAACGGTGTGATAAGTATAGTGAGCTATACAGGTTCGCAATGATACGATTGAGTGTGGTGTAGGTTGGGTCAGGTACGTCGAGTTGTTTTACACTGCGATCGTTCAGGGCTTTGTTGTCCATTAAAATGGAGCAGTCTTGTAAATTCACGGTTGCTTTGATGGCCAGAACAGTGTTGTAGGGGTCCACAGTAGAGGTGGAGTGGACGCATGAGGGGAAGAGGCTATTTGAAAAAATCAATTTTTTGCAGTATTCACTACTAAGGGCTTCCGTGAGGAGGGCGGTTAGACCAGAACCAGTTCCGCCGGCGAAGGAATGGAACAGACTGAAACCACAGAGCTTGTCGCAGCACTCAGCAGATTGTCGGATCTGTTCCATGACGTAGCAGCACATATGACGGCCTATGTTGATGTAGGCACGAGCATAGTTGTTTGCTGCGTCCTCCTTACCGTTTAAAAGGCATTGAGACCTGAAAAGCCGCTGGTAGGCACCCCTTCTCACCTCATCTAGTAGAAACCCAACAGGAAAACGTGGTCTTTCATCTGCGATTCACTCAAAAATGTGCTGGTATTTGAGTACTAAATGTTAGTGCTAAGTGGACTTCTGCAATTATTTTCTTAATTAGGCTGTATAATTCCTGTCGTAGTTAAGATCTCATTAACTCATTACGCTGCGGAGAAACACATGCACTCGAGTCACTGACTTTAAGCTCCTAATAAACATTCTGTGTTACCTTTAATCTGAATGGATTTGAAAATTGAAGTACATCCAAAAATTAAGATACGTTAATTGGCTTAATTTACCAAAAATAGATAATTCTAATAAAAAACTGTGCTTCATCAACTTTGGAAAGATCCTGGGGGAAATATGCCTGCCGTACACCTGATTCGTCCAAATACCCAATCGGTTTAAACATCTACGATGCACCGTATTCAGCTGAATTCATAATCGAAAACGCTAGGTGACTCTATAATTTTCTAGATATTTTAGAGGACGAATCTAGGTTTTTTTAAATAATGGTACGGTTAAATCAATTCACACTCACCAATCACAGTAGGTTCCAAGTCCACCATTATAGCGCGTGGGCTATAGATACCACACCTATCCTCATGAAAAAAGATGCCAATGTCATCCGATTTTGAGCAAGGCTGGAAGCAAGACTTCGTACTGGATATGAGCTGCCCTCGGCAGTTGATGCCATGCTCACAAGTCAGGAGCTCCCACAGAGCATTGCCCGCTTGGATTCCATATTGGCCTATGTGGATGGTCAGCAGTTCGCGCATGACTGTGACAGTCTTTTAATTTTCCTGACCCGTATAATACCCGTCACGTGGATTAGAATTTAAAAACTAGTGGCATTGTCAATAACGATTTTTGAAGGTGACGAAAGCCTATCTGTTTTACATTGTTGGACTCCCCATTTCTTTAAACCCTAACTAAATACATCGTAACAATGTATCAATGGTAATTTGACATTATAGTGTAAACAGCCAAGTTTGCTCATTCCTACAAGGCTGGTAGCTGTGTAGAACATAAAGTACTAAATGATAGTTTAAACAGTGGGATGCGTGGTTCGGACGTTTTCGTCCACTCAGTTTTATATCCATTCAAAATGTTTTGTGAGATTTAATCACCTTATATGTATGTTTGGATATATTCGATACATCGACGTATTATTGCCATTAATAAGATCACAAAATCCATGAGTTCATACAAAGTCTAATTTATGTATGTCTCTTATACCTTTTACAAAGAAAAAATATTGTCACCCAGATTACACTCGATCATAAGTGTCAATATTTAGCAAACATCATTCAAAAATTTTTATTGAAATATTTAAGGAATTTAAAAAATTTAGTACTGCCCTAAAGTGAAACCAAAAGCCGATTAACTATATTATATTCTCATTAACCGAAAGTCCATTAAGGATAAATGGAAGACATCCAAAGGTCATCTGCCATACCGCTTGATTCAGATATCCTGTTCGTCTGTGTTGTTGGTGGGTGGTCGAGCTCTGCTTTCACATATAAAATTGAACATATATTTCGTGATATCATACTGTTTTATAGCAATATTTAATTTAGTCTGAGCTAACTACACTTACTGAAAAAACCTCGGTTAGCGCCATTATATCGGCCCCACACTAAAGTTTTTGGAGCATCCGTTATTTTGTCATTTGAGAATTATCTTTACATTTGGAGACATGGTTTAAATTCTTTTAAGACCGATCGATAGCGCATTGAGGGCTGTCTATTGTGCCTAACATTTCATACTAAAACAGTCTGATGTCGTGCATAGCTTTTATATATATTCGTTTATTTTGATACCACTCTTCTACTTTTCACTTCAGCTAAACACCAGCCCGTTTTAAGTACCATGTGCTGTTCTCGCAACTAAGTCGCAAAGCACCATGCGTTCGCAAGTCTGCACATCTCAGTCCTACTCTCCCGTCAGCGGTGGCCCTCCCAACGGCGGTGTTGTTGGTGGGGGAGTCCCAGTCAATCAGTTTTGGCGTGGCCCAATCGATCCCAGTCGCCGCGTCGTCCTGCTTCCACCCACCGGACATGGCACCACCATGAGCAGTCCGGGCCCGACTCCTCCCACTCCGCTGAGTCATCGGCACTCACCCGCAGTCCGCTCAGCTCCTGTCTCACCTGCCCCACCCCCACCGCCGCCTCCCCCACAGACAAGGGGACACCCAGGTTCCGGGGCGATACCCCAATCAGTCATGCATTTCCCTCATCAGCCCTCTGCTGGTGTAGCTGCTTGCCAACGTGGATTGGTGAGTTTTCTCCATTTTCATAGCCATTTTTCGGGAATGTTAGGTGATTAGGTAGCCTTATACGCGGAAGAATTCATACATGCCATTCCCAGAAGTCAGCATACTGCTTTTATTGGGAATAAATTTTATCCTCAAGCAAAATTGATATGGCTAGTTCCAAATTCTTGCCAAGTCCTACTTGGGATCGTTTCCAAGTCACTCCCGGTCGGTTATCGGCGTTAGTAATGCCAGCCGGTGGTCATTAATAGTTGGTACATTGGGCGAAGAAGTTACGTAGTGAAGTAAGTTTGCGGGTGGGTGGCATGGAGCCTTTCTCGCGAAATTAATGTCTTTGTTTTCAGTACTGTGAAGGACTTGGTTGGTAGCCCTACTTTCTGTTATGCACGTGCACTGGAAAAATTTTAGTGGTTGCTTATTTAAGTTTTTATCGCCGTTTTCCGCTGATTTACAAATGTCGCCCACCCCGGTCCCTTTGTCACTATTCGAGGTCAACTTAGGCGATTTGTTACCCGACTATTGTCCATTTTGTCTCTCGATAAACGCTGTTCTTATCTAGAACTTTTTCAGTTGTCTAAATCGCGAAACGTGGAAATGCACTTTAAAAAACAAGCAAATTCCATCCTGTCCGATTGGGCTGAATTCCAGATTTACTTGTAAGAATGTTGCCTTGTCCACTTGCTGGCTACCTGACATTTCCACATACCCGGTGACTTAAAGAAAATCACATTGTGCACCAGTTTTGTCAAACCAGTACTGGGAAATACTTCTCTCTATTATGAGGCAGTAACTGTTTGGCAAACGTTCTCCATACATTTTGAGCAGCCGAGTTTGTCATATCAGCTAGTTTTTCTCACTTGGGGTGTCCTATGCGGTCCTATAGTGTCCTCTATCCGTCAGCTTCCCACCGTGGGAACGGCAATGCTTGCTAGATCCAGTTGTTGGTCAAACTTGAACTCTCCTATGTGGTGAAACGCGATAGCCTGACCAACACTCCGTTCCAGTCTCTAACTTTGGAATGTGTTGGTTTCCCTTTGATCCAATAGTTTTTCTCCATTGAGAGTCAGCCAGTGTCGTAAAGGTAAATGCATTTGTTCTAGGCTGCCATGGCAAATGTGTTTAAAAAGTCACGATCTATTGAAATAGGCCGAAGTATAAGTTGAATGCACTTTTCGATATGCAGATCACAATTGAGCTAATTGCTACTGAGATGGGTTGATCGCTTATCTGCGACTGTCGGTGGTACGTGATGGCCTATTCATTCAACGGCAGCATATTTTGGGGATTCCGCAAAATTTTGCCTGCGTGCGTGCGAGCGCAAAACCTGGTATTGCCTGAAAGGTCACACATTCACTGCGGTGCAACGCGGCGGCGGTGCCCAGCTTAACCTTTCGTGTCCTTCTGGCCACCACTACTGCCGAGAAATCACCTCTCGCCCCTCCGAATTCCTGAACCCTCATCTAAATATGAACTCGTAGCCAGCAGTCCTTTCCTTCACCTAGGGCCATTTCGGTGTATCGAACTCCGTTGTAATTAAACCGCCTCTTTTGATGTTCTATGACCTCTCAAAACGCCTAATTTGCTGTGTATGGAATCTAAATGAATCGATTTCGATACTAGTGCCATTTCAAGCGGTTGTGGGAAGTTAAACCATTGTGTTTGTCCTCCCGTTTCTTAATTTTTTTTATGATTTTCACACTTGGAGGCATTATTTTTAGCGTTCACGCCTCAGAGACTAGGGTTGAGTGTGGTGAAGCGGCGTTTATTCTTAATAGTATAGAGACTCTTCAATCGAATATCTAGTCCTGCGTTAGGCCTTCCCGGTTATGCATGCAGCATAAGCTTTCATTGATGTGGTTTGGCAAGGCGACCAGCAGGTGTCCTACATTATGAAGGTTCATGCCAGTGACTTTCACCCCTGTATGCTCAAATTCGATTCGTTAACGTTTTATTAGAATGCTTAGTGCACAGAAAATGTTGGTTCATAGTGTTCTGTTAGATTGTTTTATTGTTTCGTATTTGAGAGATGGTTGTTGTTGATCTGTGGTTAAATCCGACAACCTCAAGACCTGTAGATGAAGAACTTAACGAGTATTCACTGGCACTTCCTACGGTTTTTCGATTATCGGAAACAACCTTGGTTGATGCTAATTTATTCTCGCTTTTAGGCTGCAGTTAATGGTTGCACAGTGTTTTAGCAACGGTTTAGCCCTCACCTTTCGTGTCAGATCTCTGAACAGCAGAGCAGACCTAGAGTTGGATTGATTGCGGCCTTCTCTCTCAAATTGTTCTTAGTTTGAAAGGAAACTGGGTTGTTCTTTTTTACCGATATCCTTCATGTGGTTGCCCCAAGAGTTGCGTAAAACGACCGTAACTCCATTGCACCAGATTTTTCGGGTCACGGGTGGCGCTAATCGAGGGTTATCTCTTCGGCAGTGAAAAAATACTTTGTGACCTCATGTACCCAACTGCCAAATTTTATGGCTATTGATTGAAAAGTTCACCCAAATTGCACCACCACCCCTTTCACACCACTAGTCGAGACTTGGATACCGTGGCATTTTCAATAGATTCATCACCCGCGAATATGGAACTCAGCATAATGGGCGCAATACTTTCCCAACCAGCTCGGATTTTAAGCTTGGAAGGTGTGGGATTGTTAGAGGTAATATGGTTCAACAAAGAAGTTTGTTTGGCAACTGTTTAAACATTCTGTAATGATGAAACAACTCCCACCTCTTTCAGCTAGCTAACCGGGCTTTGTTAGGCCACGTAAGTGAACCCCTGTTGTGGCCTAAATGGACTAAATAACACCTTTTCGGGTCAGTACAAATAGTGTTGACGAAAAAGAGCTGATGGGGAGCATGACCACCTCACACACACACACACACACGGAGCCACGCGTCCGGGGGGTTTTCGAGGCGTAGTAACTAACTCACACGCGCTCAGTCACACACACATGGCGATGGTGGTGGTGGTGGTGGTTGTGGACATCTTTTCACGAGGAGAAAGCAGAGGAGAGCCAGCAAGCATATAAGCAGCGGCTGCTGCTGCTGCTGCCCTGCAGTGGCGCGGCCGCACATGTGCATTCGCAGGTGGCCCAATGGCGCGCAGCCGGGCGGTAGCACGCGCGCGCGCCCCGTGCTTGCCCATTCGGTGTATTGATTGCGGTGTGCGTGCGTGCGTCGTACACGCGCGATGCGAGCGCTTGCTGACTAATCCATTGTCGTCGTTCTCGTCTCGGAAACAGTGTTGGTTTTCCGTGCGTGTGTACCTGTGCTTTATGTCTATGTCCTTCTAAATGCAACCGAAAGAACGTCCTGTGAAGCCATCTTGCTCATTCAGCCAACCAATCAAATACCGGTCACGTATCCAATCAGGGTTCAGATTCGGCGAAATCGGTCTAAAACACAGTTCATTATCGATTTTCTGATTTTTCGCCATTTGGACTGCCTAAATGCTGAGTAATTGAATCTTTTTAAAGGGAAGAAAAAAGTGGTCTATTAAATGCCAGAAGCGAGAATGTGTGGACGGTGTAGCTTAGTCATCACGTGTCTGCTTTCCTTTTTAAGCTCTCAATGGATTTGTTAAATGTCGTGGAAGGTTGGCGTTGTAATTAGGGCGCTGGCTATAATTACTCTATTCTCTCAATCTTCTGGTGTTTTTCATTAACTCCTGGCCCTGTTTTTTGGTCTGTAAGCGATAAGGCTACCTAGAGTGCGATATTTAACGAATATTCAGCAGAATATGAATGCGTAGCCTGATGGGAGGCCGAAACATTGTTAAACCAGCGGCTAAACGATTTCCCGTTTACTCTTACAGTCACCAGACTATCGAAGCCGATCATCCTCTTCACACAGTGGTGGCTACCACCAGGAGCCGGGGTCTGGAATGGGTCCCAGACATGGTTCGCTGCCTCGTTCTGAGCGATCCTCCGGCTCCCCCGGTGATGAATACGCTCCACCCTCGCTACCACCAAGGTCAGTCTCGCGACAAGTCCCCCTTTTCGACTTATGTCTGTGCGCTTTGACAACAACTCAGAGGGGCCGTATTTATTTTTTGCATTTCTAGCGGTAGTGCAAAAAGATTGCAGGAGTCCCACAAATCAGGTAATTACACTTTTCTGCAAGATTCCTCCCAAATATTTATTTGAAATTATAGGCCAGATGACCGGGAACGAAGAATGCTAGGATAGAATTTGCATTTAAACAATCGTGATTATATCGTTAGTCGGTTTCCTTTTAAAATCCGGGTGTTCCAATAAAGGTGATTGTTTTTACTATCGACTCACCCTCCAATTCACTGGGCAATCAGTCGAGGCTCCACGTTTTTGTACTTTAACCCCCATTTACCTAATTGCCCTCGTAAACTAGATGGCTAGTTAACATAAACGGGAGTGCTTGTCACTCAAGTGCTCTTGAATTATTAGACCAATACATGAAACGAACAATGTACACTCTCCAGGATTCGGCATTGAGGTGTGATCAGGTGTTTCCAAGTCAGACCAGGTCTAGCTAGTGGCTGCTGAATTAGTTAAGCTTGTTTGGTTGCTGTCGAATTGAGTTACGAATCGCCAAACGCGTGATCTGGTTCTCAATGACGAGTCCTAATGGACATCGTGCATTGACACAAGCAAAGCGAATGTGGGATTTTGCATATCCCCCCTTCCGACAAAGAAAATGGAAGTCGGTGCTAAATGGGTGGTTGAACTGCCCTCTCTCACTCGCCCGTGTGTGGCTGTGGCTGCGTGCTATTTTCGGCGACACTAGTTTTTTGAACCTAAACAACACAATGCGTTGTCAAGGCTGTCAGGTATGTGGGACAAGGGGCATACCTGGTCATTCCCCTTGATCCAGCGAACACGATCATCAATTAACTGTTGAAGACACCAAATGTGAATGCTCCATTTCTATAATAATGGGTTTTTATTGTTGAAATTTCGACTATAGATTGTGGTAGTTTCTATCCGGCTTTGTCACTTTTGCCGATGTCAAAATGATTAAAATTAATGCTTGTTTTTTCTCTTCTTGCGTGCGTGCGGATCTCTTGTGGATGCCTAATTTATTCTCATTCAGAACATTACAATTTTGGATCCAAAAAATACAACAATGATATAAGGATTGACTTAATCATAAAACATCTTTTATCCACAGCAAATCACTTGCTAAATCAGAGTTTTTTTCATTATCCCCAGTATTAACTCAAATTAATATATTTCAGTTCTTAGGGTTCAGAGTGTCACTTTTTCTTTACGTAAACTTCATGAAAATGACCAAAAGGTGCAGTAATTGTCAAAGCAGTAACTAATATACAAACACGGAACATCTGGTATTTTGCGATACCTTACAGCACATACACTTAAAAATTCCATCCAGGATTTGCAGAAGAGAATCTACGAGCTTGTAGGACTATTCTCCAACCTCGGTGATTAAACCCTTATCCGGAAGTCAAAATGTAGCTCTCGGTGCTGCGTTGCTATCTTGTCGCTGGATCTTTAATCTGACACAACGCTTATGCAACTGAGTCAGCGATCGGTTCTTATAGAGCCCAGGCTCGGTATTTCTTGCTATTTGTAGCATTCAGAGAGTATTCTGATGCTGATCTCAGAGACCTAGCCATCGGTTAAATTCCAGTAACTACGATTGCGCAGATCCTGGAGCCACCACCGTTGTTAGTTTGCGTTGAAGGCCTCCTTTCCTCAGTACCCGCGCCGGCGTTATTTATTGTCCCTGGTGCCGCAAGCTGCCCGGAATTCCCAGCTGTGCGTATGTGCCGCTCTAATAAACTGCACATGGCACCCTCCCTGGGAATCGAGCTGCTACCTCCATGTTTCCACTTTTGTCCCTTTCAGGCATGGTGTTTGCTTAGAATCAGCGGCAACCGAAATAGTGATGGTTAGGAGTTGGGTTGTGTAAATTCTGCCGTCAGGTTACAGAAGGCGATGTTGTGCGGTCATACCTCTATTTGTGCTAACCCTTATAAAAGTAAAACCAAGACTACAAAAAGAAAATAATGAGGTGAAGAACGGTCACTGCTCAAGAGCCCAAATGTGACAGAGTCCGAAAAATTGAGAGTTGCTTACGTCTCTTGAGTGTTAGCTCACAGTTCGATGGTTCAGTCCTTAACAGAGATGCTAGGGGAAGGTGAAATGGAGACAGCCTAAGCATCCAACGGTGTTTTTGTACCCAGACACTATGAGCCGATAAGTTGGGTGTCCTGCCGCCTAAGACTGCTACAAGATCTTTGAACAGTTCTTTAGTCGTCTAGTACATCCTGACTACATTAGCACACTTCGGCTCGTAATTCGGCTTTGAGGGTATATACCTTCTAGGAAGTCTTGGACGGCTAACTCGGCTGATTTCCAGTGTTACTGGTGTATACCCGCTCTAGATAAATTTCTTGCGAAGCAATAGACGTAAACAAGCCTACATAAATCCGATTTATGCGGTGATCTAATTCACCTTACACGTAAGGGTTAACTAGTCCCTCTTCCTAGGTACAGCCTAATCGGCTATTCCTGCACTTTTTCCACCAAGTTTTCCAGTTTACGAATCCCCCACTACTCATGAGGACTACTCTTAGGGAATTGGCATCTCCCTCTTGAAGTAGTTTCTTTCTTATCAAAGTAGAGTTGCTTAACCTTTTATTTGCTTGATATCTAAGTGATTGTTGGGTGGGAGGTCCTTTCGCCTATTATCTTTTAATTTCTACTTGACTACTCCAGAAACATATTTCTATAAATCTCCCCATAGAAATCAACTTTAGCATCGACCGGGTGGTAATCATGCGCTCTAGATTGTGACTGCTTTGGGCAGATTTTTTCTATCACAGCAGGGGGCTAATTAATGTACTTGATCCCACCGTCTGGGAATAACGAGGCACCAGGAAAATCGCACCCATGCACAGCTGTTGCGACGCATTTTGCGCTCGCCTTCCTCTGTTCTTTCTTCTCGGCCAATGGGGCGGCTCACATCTGGCCCCCTCTCCCGTTCTCTCCACCGTACGACCTTGAAGCAGGGACCGCATTTCCCAGCCTGCACTACAAATGTCTAATTCGAGCAAAGCCAGAGAGAAAGAGGAGGAGAGACCTGGTTGATTTATTGGACTGCTTCATTTTCTCGTGGGGAAGGTATAATGTAGTTTTTAAGCTTGTGAGTGTCTTTTTTCGTTTCCATGAGTGTTGTGGATTTTGAACATGCGATACCGACTATTCGTTGCCATTTCTGAGAGAATTTTGTTCAAAGAAGTAAGTGTTTTGGCGTTGTCTGTGTTTTGCCATAATAGCCGCTATCGTAAACACTAGTTATTCGGTAAGAAGTCAACCCTGTTGTGGGTAACTCATCAGCCATTCTGCTTACATTGTCTGTAGCTCTAGCAGATAGTCGAGTTATTTTATAATCAATTTTTGTCCTTTAGGCGCAATCCGCCCCCACCACCGCCCCGCAGCGGTAGTGGTCTCGGAGCCCCACCGCCACCTCCGCCTCCCCCCTCCACCACCACCACCACCCAGCCCCTGCCTTCCCACCCCGCTCCCCTACCCCCGCATCACCACTTCCCACACCACTTTTCCTCGCCCCCCGCCCCCGATCACCAGCGTCGTTTCCCCGCCTCAGTCCGTCCCTCACCCCCGCAACGCGCCCCGCCCGCCGCGGTGGTTCCCCCGCCTCCGCCGCCGCCCCTACCCGAACCTCCAATCTCCGACTTTGTCGACCCTGAAGTCACCTCCGGCCTGCTCCGCCTCCTCTTCGCGCGCTTCGTGGAGCCGCCTGCCGCCTCGGCGGAGGTCGTCGGTGACGCCGCGCCCGCCACACCGACGTCAGACCTGCGCCGCGTTGTGGCGCATCTGGTGCGCATCGCGCACACCGAGATCTACATCCAGCCCCCACCGAGTCTGCAGGCGCCCAGTCAGCGGTGTCTCGAGGCGTCAGTAGGTCTGACTGGGGGTCTGTTGGAGAAAATGGAGGCGTCGATTTATGAACCCGGAGCGGCGGTGGTCACCACTGTGGCCTCCGCCACTGACCCAGTCGTGAATGGAGCTGTTGGTGAGTGTCGCAATCTTCCAGATATAGACTGTTGTCTGCAAATGAAAGTCTTGGAACAGTTTCTGTTAATGACGAATAAGGTTAAGGCACTATAAGTTGGGTAGAGTTGATGTCCTATAAAGTATCCCTTGGTATAAGTTGACTTGGTCTCGGCTGTAGGTGTAGTCATTGATTTACTATTTGGGTACCTGTTTTAATCAGAGGCTAGTCTTGCTTACTTGGCAACGTCTCCAACTGTCTTATTAGTTCTTGTTTAATTGTGAAATTATTTTTTTAAAACTTAGCGCAGTATTGCTGGAGGTGTTGTATTTCCTAATCCCCTGTTAAGTTTGCATACCACGAAAGGGTGAAAAAGTTTTCAAAGTCGAATCCTTTCCAGAGTTGGCGACTCCTGGGAATTCACTGAAGTTTCATAAGAAAATGTTTTTCATTCAGTAATCAGTGCCTCTTATTAGGAATCCCCTACCAACCATGTAATGATTTACGGAGGAGAAATGCGGTCATCCCATAGGAATTCGGGTAGAGTTATTCTGGCAACTGCGGGTTACATACGTCCCTTGAGTTTCACTAAAGATTTTTTGCCTTAGCTTGAGAACAGGATGTGAGTATCTCGTCAAGTTTTTTGTAAGAAGAGTCGATGGGCTGTTCGTTCTGCTAAGTAAGGCTGCTACCGAGGATAGTTACCGTTTGGCAGCATGAAACAATTTGTCTCCATTTAGACAGAAACAGGCCAGGGTGTTTATCTCCGGCGGCTGCTATCGAAAAACGCGTGCTCACTCTCCTCCTCCTCCGCCGTGCGTGCGCTTGCGAGGGAGCAAACTTTTTAGTTCAGCTCCCGTTTCCCAGCTCAGGATTTTTCGTCTAAATTGGGAGCAAAAATTAATATTGCTCGTGGATTTAATTTTGCTAAACCCGATTAGTTTCATTGCTGAACCAACTGGAACCACAGAGTGGAAGTGTCGGCTCGATTTTACAGTTCAGCTAGTCTCTACGCCTGCTTAATGTGTACGTTGTTGCAACATATTATGCTATAAATGTGGTTTCGTGGCCCTGGAGAATATGGGTGATTTATGGTCTGTATATGGCGAAGTAAAGAGAAATATTATGGTCAGGAAATTCGGGGATTAAAGCGAAATTAAAACGTGCTCCTGGTGACTTTGCTCACTTCAAACGGCACTAATGTTAGAGTTTTCCTCAAAATAACCTTCTCTGTTATTACCTCAATCCCAGGCAGATTTTCCACTTCCCCTAGTTCGAGTCTCCTTAAAAATTGCTTTTATTCCTTCGTCGATTAACTAGCCTTTTGAGGTACTGCCAGCGCAGTGATTATTTTAATTTTCGAGGACAGCGTCCATTCATACTTCAACGTAGTCCATTGGCGGGTTAAGATCTGAGGAGTTCGACAGAGACCAAAGCTTTTCTAGGAGGAAGTCTGTTGTGCGATCGCAATCCGATCGTCTGCTGACAATTCTCCAGTTCATGCTGTCGGATTGTTGTGTTCAGTGTCTCGGTGAACCATTTAGCAGCGACCATCTTCTTATTTTAATCAATGTCGGTGTGATTGGTCTTCATGATACAAGCTATTCTCTCCTAGGTTTCCAATTACTCATTCTCCTGGTTGCCATCGTCTCATGAATGCTGAATTATCATTCTGCGAAAATTATCCAGAACACCTTGTAATTCCAAACAGACCATACTGGCTGTTTTGACAAGGTTGCCTGATTGCTTGAATCTTAACGAGTCTTTTTAACTGATTTGTGCTAGAGCAATTTTTCCCCTCAGAGATTCGCTCTCTCATGAAACACTAACCGCAACTTGTTAAAAAATCTCCCCCAATTAATTGCCTTGCCCCCCTATGGCAAATTAGCTAATTCTAGGACCTAATTCGTTTTGTTAGCGTTGGGCCGTTCCAAAAAAAGGTGAAAGTGTGGCTTATGCGTTCTCATCGCACTCGATAATTTTTATTTTAATTGAATAAGCTTTTCTGCTCATTTCTCTCCTTTTGTGGGTAGCGACCTTTTTCATCTCCAATGTCCTTTTTTATTTCATTTTTGCCAATTCTCAATCTTCCTAAAACTCAGGTTATGTTTTATTATTTAGTAACTTTCCTTACTTTACCCTGGGTTTTGGCATACACCTTCCAGTGTTGGGGATCGTAAACAAAGCATTTCCCATAGAATTTGCTATTTAAATTAGTACTTGGATTTCAGGTTATCCGCGCAGTCTTATGCAATTGCGCTTTTTAATAAAACACTCAACTCCTTTGTATTCTTGGAAGACGGTATTTGCAAATTTATCTCGATTCAGATAGACTTGAAAGGATTCATTCGCCATCGATGCAATGGACTCTCATGCGAATTGTGAAATGTGTGCATGACCTCTGTTTTCCTTGTTAGGCAAATTCTTCTTTAGGCCAAAGTAAAGTTCCCTATTATCCTTATAGTCCATGTTTTTGTATGCAACTGCAATTATAAATCAAATCCAATTTAATAGGAACTTATGGTCCAATCTGACCATTTAAATAAATTGTTTTTTGAAAGAAGCGTCTGGCTGCCTAGTAAATCTCCCAACGCATTCGATTGAAAAGCTTTTACTAAAGGTGCTCCTTAATTCCGCAATCACACCCTACTAGTCGATCAAAAGCCCTCTCGATAGGGTATTGAAGAGGAACCAGAGCCCTGAATCGGAGTTTGATGTGGATATATCACGTACTATTGGTTTGGTTGTCGATTTTCAGGCACTGCATATGGTCCTGCCCCTTCGTCCACCGTCGGCGGTACCGGCGTCGGATCCCTTCCGTCTTCCCAGTTGCTGAAGCGCGGGTCCTGTGACCTTGACAATGCCTCGCTGTCCTCCACCTCGTCCACCTGCAGCTCCTCCGATTCGAGCGACATGGACGACGACGAGGACGAAGACGACATCAGTGGCACCACCGCCGCTGCCGCCGGCGTCACAGTCCCTGGTGCCTCTGGTGTGGCGCAAGGCGCCGACTACAACATCTACGAGGGTGTCACTGTGGCCGGTTCGGCTGCCGTAAAAACGGAAATGAAGAACGTAGCTGCAAGCGCTGTGTCTGGACCTCCATCTCTAGGTGGGGCAAATCAGAAGCAACAGCAGCAGCAGCAGCCGAACTCTACTACCCTCCTAACGGTAGCAGAATTGCATGCGCTGCCGCAAAATACCACCATCAAGTGTCTCAAGGCTTCTGCCATGCAGGTGAGTCGACAAACTTCGGAATTTCCCCGAGGGTTCTCACTTTTCCTCCTTTTTCTCACTTGGCTGTCGATCGCCAAACTTTTTTCCCTGTTTATCTATTTTATGGTTCTTTTTGATTGACCGTTTTCATTGTACGAGGGTTTACTTCATTAAACCGTGGGATCATTTAGGTAGATAGGCTCGGTCATATATCCGATTTGTTTCTAATAAATCAAAACGGAATTTGAGTGATAGCGGCAGAGAAACATTCTTCGTTTCAACAGACTAAGGATAGATATTTGCTCAAACCTTCGTTTAACGTGAATATACAGCAAGTGCGCGGTTATAGCAGGATTATAATGAGATCTAATAATAACCTACAGCTAACAATAAGGGAGAAATTTACGTAGCGAGGTACGGGTTCCAGGAGAGAAACCAAAGCACCGGAGTCTGAGGTTGAAGTGCGGTCTACTTTTCACAGACGGTTCCGAGCTAGTGTAGCCCTGAACACACACGATTGATCAGCATTGTATTAGGCCCTTGCATTTGTATCCTTCAACTTACATAATCTATCAAGTTTATGTTCTCTATCTATAAAATGTAATTGGCATGGCCTCTTGGTATAATTATGAAGGGGGTACAGGCAATTTTATCCCTTCAGTAAAGGGCAGAATAACTGACCCGCCTTCAAGTAATTTGCGGGGTGTTTTCCTGTCAAACTGAGGTCACATTTACTGGAGCTGATTGCCAATACGTGCTTGCCATCTCTCCCACTCGAATTTAAATAGAAAGACAATGACTTGAAACCAGATAGTAGCTCCAGTGGATGGGTTATGTAGTTATCTATTGAGCCTCCCTATAAGGAAGCTAGTTCATTTTGTGGAGTTCGAAGCTACACACTTCCAGTCCTGTTCACTAAAATAAGACAAGCACGCTCTAGGACTAGGGATAAGGTGTCTTTATTAGGTGCTTTAATTTATCCCTTTAGCTCAATAAGATACTTCAGTACATTTGCCACACTGCTGTGCTTCGTTTACTTTTACTAAGTGTCAAACCTCGAAAGCAGTTTGACACTTTTAGACAGTGAGATGTAAACATTCACTTGTCACTGGTTTCAAGCGTCAATCGCTTCATGACTTCTCTCGCAAGCGAGGACCCCAAGGAGTTTGAGACTTTGGAGCTGAAAAAAACAGCAGAGACGTTTATCACGTAGTCTAGACGACTGAATCGACTAAACTTCCTGTTTGGAAAATGAAGAACCGATCAATATTTACTAAGTTGAGATTTCAGTCGTCATAACAACTGCCCTCTGACTTGTTTATCTAAAAAAGTGTTTTATGGACTATAAGCCAGGTATACAAATCTAATTTCCTTTCTCCATTCGCCTTCAAATAACTTGGTTTCTCCTAATTGTCCTACTGATATCTTTTGCCATGAACTGCAATTCAAACTGATGAATCACACTTGCCTTTTCTGTAGTTAGGTAACTAACCTATCGACGATGATGGTGTGCTCTCACTAATAACGTGAATAACTTAATCTGGTATCGCACTTTCTCGTCACCGTTGTCGTAACTATCACCGCTACCCTATGATGGCCAGGGCTCTGATTCACCCACTGCTTGCCACTCAAATGCCAAACACTGCGTGAGGGAGGAGGGGAGAGGGAGGACACAGACCCTGTTTTTGGATAGACGTGCCGCTCACATCGCAGGTGGGGATAGATTTGAGAACCGTCCCTCCCCGTTTCCTCTGGCAGAGCGAAAATACATTCACACGTCACGACGTGCGACCAATGAAAGAGGCTACACCGCACTCATGAGTCATTCTGGCCTTGTGAATGTGCTTGATTTGACTTAGGTATTTCATGTGAACACGGCTGGCCCGATAAGTGGACTTGTGTTTAAAAAGTGGTTAGGGTACTATTAATGTCGTTGAGAAATCGATGGGTGTCGTCAAAACCCCGGTGGTAAAACGGTGACAATATTTGGCGGAATAGTGTCGCGACGACCGTTTGATAAATGGCTGATACGTTTTGCGGAGTGTGTCTTCTATATGTCCTTTTTTAATTTGATCAGGGATTTTTGACCTGGACTGTTTGCTAGCCATCTATTTAATAAAACCAGACTGACTGTGCATTTTCGAGCATATAGTCGATAGAGTTCCTCGGTAAATCAGAAACTAGCGCTAAGTGGTGCGCTAACTGGTCTAATCCACCAAAAGTGAATCCAAATGTAGAAAAAGGCGACCCCAGAAACCAAATTATACGGACAGTGGAGAATTCGCGACTCGCGTTGAAGGATTTATCGTTCTCAGCGTAGATGAAATTCGAACAGTGAGTCCGAGAGTGGTTTTTCCACTTCATGTTGGGAAGATGTTGTCTACACGAATCCAGACAGCTTCTGAGTCACCCTTTCAGCGTCTGTCTGTCTGCTTTCGTGATTGATATTGGCACTGCAAGATTTCATCCAACAAAGACACACCCGCGCCCCAAACCGATATTTGGCCAGGCTAAATTATTAGCCACGATTCCGAATCATGTGGGAATTCATGGTCATTAGTTTACTGGCATACAGGATTACAATGTTCTTGTATACTGGATGTACATACTTCCGATTAGGTCATGTAATGCACTAAGTATAAGGGCCTAAGGATTCCTTACAACTGTCCATTTTCAACCCCGAACCTGATCCCATGCGTCTTTTTTAATTCTGGGAAAAGCTAGAGGCATGCGAAGCATTTGCGTAATTTGAATAGGCGGCAGCTGAAGCTTCAACTTACTGGCGGCGATTTTGCTGCTAAGTGACATCCACTTTGATGTTACATTGTAACTAAATTTTCACTGACTTTATTAAGTCTCAGCCCTCTTTGCGCACTTGGCAGCAGTGTGAATGATTGGGTGATCGGCAGGTTGTCTATCCCCTCTTATTTTCCCTTAGGGTACCGGTTTGACAAAAGAGAACGAGGTACCACAGTTTTACTTGACGTGTGTCCCCACCAGTATCCAGAGTACGTCAAGTATTTATCCCTTCAGAAGGAGATGAATTCAGATCGTTACAATAATTGGCTGATGAAATTCTGTAAATTGGCAGAAAGTTTAGTGATGTCCTATTAATTTGTTTGCTGGTTGGGTGATGAGTAGAAATTGCCGTTTGTTGAAGTCCCAACATCAACACATGCGGTCTTTTTGACATGCATGCAGTTGTCTTCGACGGTTTGGAATGTCTCTTTTTCCTCCTCTGATGCACACAGAGTTATATGCACGTGATCCGATTATGGCGGCGGATATCAGAAAAAAAATTAATGCAATACTACAGTGTTCCATCGCCAATACTCAAAGAAATGTGCCATTACCTCTTGCTGAAATGCTAAGGTCTTATGTAATTAATTAATTGAAGTGGTCAGACTTTAGTGGTTGGTATCAGCAAACCTTAAGGCAGATATCGAGCTTCTGTAGAACATATATCATCAGCATTCCCAAAGCCGGCGTTGAGAATGTGAAGTTCAACGGAACCACTTGCATCCTTCAATGCAGGCTCTCATCACACTGGTCTCGGCGTACCAAATGGACCCGGGCTTGCGGCGGCGAGACCTGGATATCGCGCAACTGCTGGCTCGCCTCCAGCTCTACACAATGACGCAGAGCGAGCGCGTGGTGGCGGCACGCGACGCAGCCAGCGGCGGACGGCTGTCGCCCGACGACGGCCAGCGTGTCGCCCCCACCCACGTCCCCGTCCCCGAGGTGGCCGCCCTCGTCCGCCTCTCCTTCCACCCAAACCACCGACAGGCCATCTGCGATCTCGGTAAGTGCAACACCGCTCTCTGAGCCACCGGTCGGTTTTGGATTTGTGTGAATAGAAGGAAAAATGGGGGGTTAAAGGGACTTCCGATTGATCCACGTGTCGTCGATCTCCTCCTTGTAATACCCATCTCTGAAACACAGGAGAAACAATCGGAAATTAGGCGAATAGGATTGAGCACAAATTTATTCGATCAGATAGTTGTGTACGATTGGCTTGGTATGCGTCTCTTTTCAGCTAGTACCCAGTATTTGTACGTCGTGGTAGCAATGATTTCTACTCAGAACACCGATTAGATTCGTGAATTTGACGAGTCGATCTGCTTCTTGGTTGGACGACGGTAAGTAGAAATTACCAATTGTTGACGCTTAAAAGTTTCCCAGGGCCTCACAAGTTGAAAGTATTTCAGTTGTATCGTTTGGGGAGTTAGAATTCCCTATTTGCTAAACGATTTCACTCTTTTGTTTCCTAAAAATTCTTGCAAATCGCCCCTTTTACGATTGCAATGAATTATTGTCGGGGTAAAATCGCAACGTTAATCCGTTTAGGGCCTCCAATTCGTTCCCTGCAGCTTCGATTTCTCAACTACGCACCAACTTAAATTTCATTTTTATCGCTAAGAAAATCAGTTTGGTAAAAAACCCGACGTAAGTCGAGTTAAGGATACGATAGTCAATTTAGGGGCTTCCATTTGTTCACATCTAAACACCAACCGGAATTTTCCACATTCCTTTTTGTCGCCAGGAAATTAATTTATCCGCAGTTGAAAAATGGCGAAACTTATATGCCGCAGTAGCAGCAGTTATTTTATCCTAAGCAGATCCGTGTGTAAGTGCGGCATACTCATTGACTTAAAAATCGCGTCGCTGTGATCAGTGAATGGGTTATTTTCTGGAGACTTTTGTGTCGAAATTCCATTCTCATCTGCACTTTTCAGCTAACTTTTTCAAGCCCTGTGAAAGAGCGCTGTGTGGGTCCTTTTTTTCTAACAAAGAAGTCACTCTCAGCCTCCTCTATTCATCTATCGGTGGCAAGGAGAGGCTTTCTTGTCTCATGCAGTGTTAATGAACTTTCGTTTTGAGACATCTTTGTAATAGTAGGTGGACCCATTTGAAGAGTGGACTGAAAAGTGCATTTGATTACTCAAAAGAAAGCACTACTTTGATCCTTGGAATTTTTAAAACATGCAGGTACGTCGATCTATGGTTTATCACAAGGCAGATGGGTCAATTATATCGGTAACGTGCATTCCAGTGGCTGGTGCACGACGCTTATTCAGCTGAGCTCACGTCATGAAATAATTCCTGTTGTGCCAATAAGGGTGGAGTTGTAATCGCCATTCAGGCGGAGCCTAGCAATCTGCCGCGTTTCCTTTGAATTGAGATTAACATTATGCGGGACGATTGCGTAGTTCATATGCTAATTGTACCATTGGTAATTTGCGCTGACTCGCAACAAAACCTATGGAAATTTTGCCTTTTCAGTCTCTAATCGCGTTTGATCATCCAAAATTTAACGGTATTACTATGGGACGTGCTTTGGAAGCGGCTTCTTGGGCTTTCAAAGGGATTCCTAGTACCAAGACCTAATCTTGTTTACGAATGGCTCATGTGGAGGGAGGGCATTTAATTGCAGATGACCGCTTTGATCCATGAAACGGTTTGTAGTCCAGGAACCCAAATCTGTATTTGTCCATAGGGCACAGCAGGGCTCCTTGTTCATTGGCTAACTGGTTGCTAAGACCAAAATCACAGCCGGGTGCTCATCCTGATTAAGACTTCCCCTATCGCGCTTCTTTCTGTGCCTACTCACACGCTGATTAGTATAACACACGGCTCAAGTGAACCCTGGAGGCAAATTTGGCCCCTTGGAGGGCCCCTCTCCCCAATTCTCTTACACTTCCTTTTGTAAAGACGAGCACTTCCGAGTACGTTAAGTGTTACTGTAGGTTGCCTAAACATTAATTAGTGTCAATGATGTTGTGTCGTACTTAGTTAGGAGGTAAAATTTGAAAAAAAAGTGGCTAGTTCGTCGCACTTCAGTACCTCATCCCTGGCTTGCCAATCATTTAATGACTAATCTAGCAGTAGTCACGACGTCACAAAGAACACGACTGTGTTCCCGAACTCCCAGAGGTGCTGCTTCGGCCGTTTTGGATTTACCAATGACTAATTAGTGGGAAAGTCGAACGTATTGCGCATTTAATTGCGCGTTCATTTCACTTGCAAAACTGTTAGAGGCAGACTGTCTGCCATTCTGCATTTTCCTTTTTGGAATCAAGATCTAGAAAGCCTCATTGATTCATTTCCTCAGCTCCTTTTTGACTTCAGTCGAGACTGTTTGTGGCATCTTAGCCCGAACACTTTGTTGCACTGATTTTCGGTGGATTCGGGATTTATACGGACTTAGCGAACTGGTATTGGAGCATTTACAGCAGCAGGAAGTCCTCTATCGCATGAATACTCTTTCGTCATTTTTCGTGTCTGGTGGCGTATTTATGCAAATGCGATCCCGTGGTTCTGTGCGTGTACCTGCGGCTATTATTTAAATGTCAAATAGGTTACAGCGTGGTTTTTTGCGGTTAATGTTAGATAGACTGGAGCATCTATGGTGCATACACGTTACACACACTGCAATACAGACATTTTATGGGCTCTCTCAGCTTCCAGTCGTAGGCATCGATTGCAACCATCTGCCGAATATCCGTCTCAGTAGTAGTCTTATTTGTGCTCTACTTCGATCTGGCATTTAATAGTTCTGTCTCTCTGTTCAACTCGCATTAAATCTTCTTCCTCTGCTGTAAAATTAATCGTTAACTGTTTCAGTATCTACCTTTTACTCGGCTTATTTCGGTGGGCCTTTTTTAATCGTTCATTTGATTTTGCTCCGGAAGTCGCTTACAGAGTATCTAACTTGGCAGAAGAGCTCAAAGAACACCAATGCTTTCTGTCATGGGAAACGATGTACCACTAAGTTGTCAGTTCGTGTCGTTAAATCTGATTGACAATACAGGGAAACAATGAAATCATCCTTAGCCGGAAACAAAATATGACTCGATAAGAGGGAACGATCCCACCCGGGACCCAGTTATGGAGACGCATAAATAAGTAAGTCAGCTTGGACTCGACTCGAGGAAAATCGTTGTGCACAGGGTGTCAGCAATGAATCTAACAGCCTCATCAAGAAAGAAAATCAATGAAGTGAGAAATCGTGCTATCTCCAAAAGGTTTTACTGCAGATAATATTTGCCGTCTTACAGCATCAATCCTCTCCACCTCGAAAACCTAGGCCTTGTTGATTTTACACTTTCGCTTGGGAAAAGTTCCCAGAATCTAACGATTTAATTCTGTCCTAGATTAACTGTAGGGCTTTTGAAGTACTGTCGTAAAGGTGACGATTCATATCCTTCTCGACGAGAGCACCTAGCCACATTTTATAAAGGTCACTGCGAGGAAGTCTCCTCAAAAACTGCCTTTATGCTGTAGTCAATAAACAGGGGTTACTTAGCACTGACACGGCAGTGATCAGTCTTTCACGACAGAATGCAACCATAGTCGTCTATCGGCTAGTTAAGGTCTAGGGAGTCGGAGGCTAAACATTGGGGAATTTGTACAGTCGCTGGCAAAAAGTGGCTGACAACGACTTTCGTCTTTTCCCCGTCGCTGTCATAAAAGTGGCAAACTTATTGTCCCACCATCGTTATCCAACAAGACGCGGATTTCACGTAGGCAACTGATCTCATCCTATGTCCTTCCAAGACTTTCCCTGTAAATTCTCGATGTGCGAGCGCAATCATTGTCATTATCGGCTGCATCGCTAACATCTACTAGCCACAGCCTTGAAGTCCCAGTTACAATTTTCACTTCATATCGTCGAATTGTCTTGTTCACAGAGTTCAGGGGACCGCAATCTCCTTATGGCCAATGGTTATCATGATGCGAGACTTTCTATTCCTTGAAAATTCACATGGGGAGATGGTTCTTGTCATCATCCATTCTGTTTTTTGTAATCCCCTATATGGATGTAGAAGATTGGTTTAACATTCAAAGGAAGCATAGTGTGCCTGAATACCTTTGAGAAACTTCGAAAAACCCAAGCAAACATCATTCTGTAAAATTTACCCCCACACACTTTAATTTCCCAGGTGGTCTCCACGCTCTGCTGAGCCTGCTTCGCTGGGAGCACGCGTGGTGGCAGCTTCGTGGCGGTGCTAGCAGCGGCAGTAACGGCGGTGGTAGCGGCGGAGGCAGCGGCAACGACAGTGACCGCAGTAGCCTCTCCCAGGTCCACTCGACCACGCCGCCCACGGGCAGCGGCCAGGGCGCCTCGCCGCTCGGCCAGTCGGCCACCAACACCCCCGTCGGGACCGCCGACCTGGCCAGCGGCGACTCCAGTGTCAGCAGTGCCTCCGGTGGCGCCATGACCACTCTCGAAGCCAGTCTGGCTCTGCGGAGGTACATCTGTGTGGCCCTCACCAATCTGACCTTCGGTGCACCCGCCAACAAGGCCTTTGTGTGCAAGAGGCGCAGCCACTTGGAAGCCCTCATCGCCCAACTCGAAGTCGGCAGTGAGGAGTTGAAGCAGGTGTGGAAGTTGCTCGTAAATATTGGTGGCTTGTCTGGTTGGCATCCATTTCTGGTTTTATATTTGATGCCATAGGGTATTGGCCCTGACGAGTTAAAGCGATTGTGCTTTTTTACTGGTAGACAGGCTTGAAATGTCAAGTTGGAGAGAAAAAGTAGCTCCAGTGAGCCGTTAATTGCGCACCCACCATGTCTGCCCATTACTTTTGGCAACCAGCCCCGATTTAGTAGGCGTTCGTATTACTCTACAACGCTTCGGACCAATTCAGTAAATGATTGGGTTAGTGAAGAACAATATTTGCGCAATTTCTGGCAGGCTGGAAAAATTATATAGCCACAAGTACCTCTCGATTGAAATGACATATATGCGTACCTGATTATACAGAAACCGAAACATATATAACAACGAAGGAATTTAATTGAAACACCCACTAGCAGCTATCATCCAAAGCAAACGGGGACTAGTTGCTGCGAGTTGTCTTAGGTTCTGACGGGTGGAAAGCCACCGCCTACGCTCATTTGGACTCGATACTTCTCGGGAGCAAACCGGAGGGTGAAGGGGGGGGGTCTTAAGATGACATTTAGCCTTCAAATGTCAGTTGGGCGTATCACGAATCGTTCGACCACTGTCTACTCACACCGAAAAGGCAGTTTCTTAACATCTACTTCTCCGCGTCTTCTTTAAAAGTGTCTGGAAGAAAATCTCAGCTAAGTATTCAGTTAAACGGCACGTTAAGGTAGAGGAGGAAGAGCTTTCTGAAAGGTAATCACGCTCTAGAGGACAGTTTAAAGACGTGCTAGTTGCAAGTAAGTCTGATTCTAGTATAGTTCACTTGTAAATTATCTATCTCGGACATTGGTGTCGAATGAATTGATTTGATTCAGTGTATGTCTTGTCAGGTGTTGTTCCTTCCTTCACATTTCTTGAAAAGGAGAATAGTTGTTGTCGATGCTGCTTCTTCAAACCGCTGTTCCCCAAAACTAATGGTTTTTTGCAGGCTTTGCATTTGCCCATGTAGACTGCAACTGGCGCATTGAAACACGGTGTGTGGAGAACAAGGAATGCGGCGCTATAGCGGTTTTACATAAACATTTATTTCGACTTCACTTTCTTTAAAATGATAGGTTTAAATCCATATGTAGGGCGTAGAGCCTACTTAGATTTGTGTTGTAAACCGAGGGGGAATAAGTGCGGGTGAATCATTCTGGTTGAATGTAACTGAACTCACCTCCAGTTTCCAGGATGTTTTCATCCAATCTGTGTCCTGTGGAGTTTTTCTCTATCATACCATTTACAGGTTCACACAGTATCAGGCTCTGTCGTCCAACTGGTCCTCTAGTAATTTAGAGATGATTGTTGCAAACAGGGGGAATTGATGAACAGTGGATCATCCAGTTCCCTAAGTTCTCATTAATAGCTCTTGGAGAGGTGAGTGAAGATTGGATTACATAGCGACATCGAAGATTACATGACGTAACCGCGAAATCGCTGCTAATGCCAACCGCTTTTCATTTTTCTGACGAGTCTGGCTTTTTTTCGAAGACCTTGTGTAAGCCCCTCTGGATGTTCTGGGAATCTTCGAGCGAAGTCATAAACCTGAGTGCGTTAAAACGGTGAGACTTAGTAAATACAGTGGATGTACAGTTGCATTTTGATATCACAGTGCTTCTGAGTAAATAGTGAAATCGCCTCCCGTAGGTTGGGACGTCGGAATTCTTTGGGTACATCCGGTTTGCCGGCTATATATCAAGAATCGCATGGATTCAGTTACTGAGTTAGAGATGGACAATATGAAAAATCCCTACGCTCCTCAAATGGCTGTAAATATGTGTACGAAACAGTGGTATGCATATTAAAACGAGAAGACCATTGACCCCCTGCTTGTCCATGAACCCATGTGCCTCTCTGGATTAAGAATAGGCTCTAGTCAACCATCAATGTACACCAATGATGTCTCCTTTCATGGGTGCAAGGTATGGAGACAACTGCCAGCTGCTAGTAGAATTATGTTATTACCCGGTCACAGGATCAAGTCCCTACCGACCCAGCGACTGTTAGATGTTCAAACGCCTAGCGATTTAGCTTTGCAGATCTAGATCCAGGTCTAAATCTCCTCATAAACGGACTAGGTCCAAGTCCAGGAACGATTGGTGCTACTACCACCGACGTTTTGGTCCCACGGCTCACAAATGCTTCTAGACCTGTCAGCTCTCGAGAAACGGACCGGCCTGACCCACAAATAGACTCTAGAGCTCACTAATGTCTAATTACAACTACTTTTGCTTGTAGAATTCTGTTAGGCGGGGTAGCGACTTATGAGAGAGCTAAACGTTTTTCGTTTCTGTTACAGGTTGCGGCGAGCGTGCTGCGCAACCTTAGCTGGCACACGGATGCGCGGAGCAAGGCGGCTCTGAGGCGGGTGCAGGCGGCGACGCGGCTGACGCGGGCGGTGCTCTCGGCGCAGCGCGAGGCCACACTCCGCACCACCCTCAACGCCCTCTGGAACCTCTCCTCCCACTCCACCGCCAACCGCAAGGCCGTCTGCAGGTCCGCTCCCCTCCGCCTCACCTCTTCTGCTCCCTTCATCGGCCTTGGTTGAGCCTGTGGGGGTCTTTCTAAACCGTCGGGCAGTTGTGCTGTTGTGCATTTCTGTAGGGTGTGATAGAGGGGTTCGTTTTTTACTCTGTCCTTGTAGTCAGGAAAAAAATCATTAAGACTAGGATAGGAGCACTCAGCTTAATCGGGGGAAGCACTTGTAGCTCAATGTTTTCCCCATTTTTATGCATAAAAAATCGTTGTTGGTCTTAATTGAACCGCTGAAGTTCGTTCTAATTGATAGGGTAGCGATAATGAGTGCTGTCAATGTTGTAAATTCCTTTGGCATACGGGAAAGGAGATTGTTGGTCTTTGCTCTCGGCCTTGTGATTTTTTCGGCTTTGACAGAGCACGGGAAATGAAATTGTCAACCACTGAGTCCATCGATACCTTACTAAATCGACGGAAATGTTCAATTACTTTTTTATGGATCAGAATTAGAGACGTTTGTAGAATTTTGATTAGCCCTGGAACACAAATCAGGCGATATTTACGCCCATCTTTCCTTTGGAAAACGATTTATAGCCTCAAGTGTGTCTAAGCCACTCACTTGGTTTACCACCAAGAGACACTCGACTTACCACTCTGTTGTAGTGGAATAGTAGTAATTCTACTTAAGAAAACACCTCTATTGCTAATTTCCTTTAATGCCGGTAATGCTTAAATCTTCATTTGTTAAAAGGTGTCGATGTAGATCCTGACGAATTCCAGCGAAATCTGTGCAATTTTTACTCTACAATTTTCCTCTGCAGGATGTTTTAGTGATTTGTCCTGTCGATTTTTCTTCTTTGGGTTGTAGGATATTGATTTACTTATTTCCCTATTGGTCAAGATGTATGATAAGTGCTCGGTTTTGTGCTTAGCTAAAGACGTCCCATTGCTCAACTCAACTTATTCCACTTTAAACCTTTTTGGGTCATTTCCAAGCTCTTCAGGCATCCCCAGATTTATTTTTTATCCGTCTAAATCGTACTCGGCAAATGCCCAAAGTGCGATCTTAAACAACCTTTGTAATCATATTCAATCATGGCAGTCATTTAGCCGTGTATTTTAATAAATCGCATTGACAGTTATTGGTACTGCGATGAATATTTGACTGGCATTGGCAAGTGCGAAATTGCCCTAAAAACCCAATTCTACGTGTTGCATTTATTCAAAGTGTGGAAATTTGTGCTTGCATTCTTCCTTGCACAAATTTTGATCACCAGTTATTAATGAAACATGAAGAGTCCAGTGGGTTTCTCAGATGGATTTTCGCCAGATCGGAACTAGTAGCAGTGCTAGCTATCGGGTACAATTTGAAATGGATGCTTATCATAGCAAACAAAATTTTCTGACTTAATGGAGCTAATGCAATGTGGATTCTGGGATTGACGGCTAATTTTATGTCCATAGTGGAGCTTTAGGGGCACAAAGAGGTGCATAACGAATGGAACTGTGTGTAAATAACGGTAAAACTTAGACTCGTGGTAACCGGACCAATAGGGAGATTCCTGGCTTGATAACCACCAGCTAATAGTGACTTAAATAAAGCGAGCTTTTACCAGGCTTAGATGGAGTTCTCCAACATTGAGATCTCGTATTTCTATAAAAGTTTTTACAGACCTATACTTAAAGCCGGGGTTTTTACCACGGCGCTGTTTGGATGGCGTGGGGAAATTCTTTTGATCCCCGTGACCTTCTTTTATGCAGGAGTGGATGCCGGGGTCTCTGCTTTCTGTTGCTACAGAATCGGAGGTAATTAACATCTAACCTTCCCTTCTTACAGCGTAAATGGGGCTCTGGCTTTTCTGGTCGCAACACTGGATGCCAAGAACCCCAACAAGGACGTCGAAATCAAGGCCAACAGTGGAGGTGTTCTGAGAAACCTCTGTCCTGTCATAATCAACAGCTTGGAGTACCGGTAGGTGGCCTTCTCACCTCTCCTCCTATATTACAGCCTGTATGTACTAACGTTTCCGGCTTTTACAGAGCTGTACTGAGAACGCACAACTGCATTTCGATCCTCCTGGAGCAATTGCGAACCTCGCCCAGCGTGACTGTGGTCGTGAACGTCTGCGAGATTCTCGGGGCCCTTTCAGCCACTCCTCTGCGGGAGGCCAAGCCCAGCTCTGCTCTCCTCTTTGAGTCCGCTACCACCGATCAGGCTCTGATGATCCGCTTGGGGGCCCTGGAGATTCTCCATCGGCTGGCACACTCCCGACATCGCTACGTTGTTAGCAGCTCCAAGCAAGCTCTCGAAAACCTCGAGCGAGCTCATGTGCTCATGAAAAACCAGCGCGTGGTACCATACCCCGCCAACACGGACACTTCCAGCTTCAACAACTCAGTGGCGACAACCACGAATAGTCCCGTGACCAGCAACCAATCTTCCCCTGGTGCAGCGTCTCCCGCATCGCCGGCTGAGCAGGTCTACCGTCGCAGAATGAACAATCGGTCCCATCTGCGCTTCGGGTTACTCTCCGTTGTCTTGGAGACCAACGACGACTTTGAGGAAGAGGAGGGCAGTGAGGATGAGGAGTCGACCAGTGAGGAGGACGAAGATGGAGCAGACGAAATTGACAGTGTTCCTGAGGAGGGACAGAGCACGGAGTGTTCCTCGAAGGTCTCAGAAGCCGGTGGGGAAGAAGAGGCAGAATTTAAGCTTCCTGAGTACCCCAGTACCCCGGAGCATGTTGAGACGGGTATGGTTGAAAAGTCACCGCCTCCACCACCACCACCACCAGCTTACGCTCAAGCCTCTCTGGAGGAGGAGGAGCAGGCTTGTGTCTACGCCGAAGAAGGAACTCCCTTTGGACCCTCAGCTCGTGCCTCTACTCTGGACCTGAGATCTCCGCCACCTCCTCCAAAACAACAGACTCATGAGGAGGAGGAGGAGGAGGAAGAGATGTACGACAATTTTCCCTCTCAACAGAGGCGTACAATCCACCCCTATGTTAACATGGACGTGCAACAGTCTAAGGCTTCGACACCGAAACAGGCAGCGTGTAGCGGAGTCTCATCACCAGGAGTGCCCCTCGAGACACCTCTCATGTTCTCAAGAGCGTCGTCTTCTCGAGTCTCCTCTGTGGACTTTGGAACCCTTCCACCCATTGAGTCATCACCGGAGAGTGTCTATTCCGAGGAGATGGAGGATGATGGCGAGGATCCGAACGACGCGATCGTGCTGGGGACTAGTCCCAGTGATCTTCCCTCATCTCTCATCGGTGACGGGAAGCCGAGCAAGAGGCGTGAGAGCGATGAGAAGATGGAGGAAGAGACGCAAATCATGTTTGCTGAAGAGGGCTCTCCTCTTGACTCCAACTCACTGAGTGGCGATCGGGAGTCCACAGTGGCTGTCCCAACCATCTGGAGCCCACCGGAACCCGCAGTGGATAGTAACAACATTCTGCAACAGTGCATCGCCTCTGTGATGCCTTCGGCAGGCCAACAGCAGCAGCAGCCACCTTCGGCAGTGGGATACCCTCGAGAAGACGGCAAGAGTGAGACTGTCACCACCACGGAGGATACCATTCATTCCTTCGCGGTCGAAGGGACGCCTTTCGCGTTTTCGACGAAAAACAGTTCGCTCAGTGACGTCTCTATCACAGATCCTGGCAGTCAAGAAGGCGGTGGCGGTGCAGGCGGGACTGCAGCCTCGTCGTCGGCTAGTTCCAAGTCCATGTCGCCAGGGAACTCCATGTTGAAGGGCATGACGTACGCGTGTTCCGTGGAGGACGCGAGTTCGGTGAACGAGGCGGAGGAGGAGGAGGGGTCAGTGAACCTGCTCTCCGAGGTGATCCAGTCGGCTCTGCCGAAGCAGGGCGCCTTTGCGATGGAAGCGGTAGCCGAGTCTAGCGGCGACGCTTCGGGAGCCGCCTCGCTGTCCGGGCGAAGCAAGATCGGCGGAGGCAGCAAGTTGGTCGCCCCGAGAATCGGTTTCGGACACCCCGGACAACAGAGGCGACCGCAGGCCACTGTCGCGCCAATGCCGCAAGTAAATGCAGCAGAAGGTGGGTATTGCATGACTGTAAAAACTAATAAATAATTGAAAAATGTCCGAAGGAAATTGCAATCTCTTGCCAGATTCTGGAGTCTTTCTCTTTTCTTGGGACCTCAGTAGGTATTATTCCATTATTAAACCCCGAGTTTAGGAGTTAAAGGCAGGACAAACACTTGAATCGTTGCATTGTTGAATTCTCATTGTATTGTGGCTTAAAGGTGGGGCAGAGGGTTGATTTCTCCTCTAGTTATACATGCGGCCTATTATTGGCTATCCTCGTTATCATTCAAGAGGTGACTTCCTTGGTCATCCCGGATTTCTCTTCGTAGGAATCTAATTTCAACCTAAGCCCCTGCAACACATTTTCAGCAGAAGGTGTCCTCAGCAATGCGCTGTGGTGCGGGCGCTGCCTGATCATCTGATGTCATGTTGCCGATTTCTGCCATTCTCCAGTTTATGACGGCGAATTGCCAGTTTTTATAAGGTAGCATCCAGCAGCAGTCATAATCGCATTCTTGTTTTGGTGGCCAAAGTGATTGATCATCATGAAACAAGTTTTGCTCTTACCTGATGAATCAAGTCACCCAATCTCAATGTATGATTAGAGTTTTCGAAAGTTTAAAGAAAGTTTAGTGACAGTAAAATTCTGTAGCACATAAGGAAAACGATCGGATACACTACTTTGAAATGTTCATTTTTAAACCTATTGTTTAAATAATCATTTGTACATGAATTGCTTTTGGGCAAATGGATCACTTCTAATAGATGCAGTATTCTGAAGACCATTTCCATGAATCTATATACATATATATATGTAGTTCCTAACCGGCATGACCAAAGAAGGGCCTTACTTTAATTACCTCCAGATGCAATGGAACTGACAGATGTTCATCTGAATAGTACGAAAAGAACTTATGAAGCTATTGTGGAAACTAGGTTTTCATTGCAGGATCTCGTGTCACTGGTAGAAAGTTCGAATTTAATGCTAGTTTGATCGAGGTTGGAAGTGGTGAACAGCTTTGATTTTGTTTCTCCTTGTCTTCTTATACTTTGTATGTAGAACGAACATCAGTGGTGGCTGCGGAGACACCGAAATCGGAGGTGAAGGGTAGCAGCGCCAGCGATGCTGACAACTCCTCCTTCTCCTCCCTGCTGAGCATCGAGTCGGTGGGTGTGGAGACGAGTCTTCTGCAGGAATGCATCTCCTCCGCCATGCCCACCCCCAAGCTGCCCATCTCCGCCAAGGTTGCCGCCCCGCCCCTAGCGCCCATTGGCGGACCCACGCCATCCCCTCAGCCGCCACCGCCACCAGCCCACCATCAGATGACCTCCGCGACCGCACCAATTACGACCCCCGTCTCACCCGAGTCCCAGTCCTCCCCCCTCGCCGTTTCTGAGATCACCACCTCATCATCCACCTCTCAGCAGCATCAGCAACAGAAACGAAGCCTCCTCACGCCACCGTCCACAGGACAGGCGAGGAAGCCGACTGGGTCGACAGCCAGTGGTCTAAGAAAGGCAGGACATTTTTTAGTTCATGGTTCCGGCACTGCAGACGTCCTTCGAGCAGTGGCATCCTCGCCGCCCAGCAGCAGGCCGGAAACCAACGAGCAGATGCAGAAGCCAACATCGAAGGAAGGGGGAGTGCAGTCGCGTCTCCCGCAGATGCGAGCTCCCGCCTGGCAGACGCAGAGGACGAGTCAGACACCGACGGCGGCGGCGGCTTCAGCAGGCCAGGCTCGAGACAGCAGCAGCGGAGCCGCGCGAACTCTAAGGGCTCCTCGCTCAATGTCTGGCAACGCTTCGCGCGACACTAGGTCTACCGCAACCACTAGCAGTCCACCCACTGCAGGTCCGTCATGCCGTTTTAACGCAGCCAAACCCAACCTTTCCTATGAAAGTTTAAAACGAGGGAACCAGATCCTAGGGCCTAGATTTAGTGCTGCCTAAACCATTTAGAGGGCGTCCACGTGAATAGGGGTTGTTCAAAATCGGGCGAAGGGAAGCAATGCCACTCCAAAACCCAGGTCCGATTTAAAGCGATTCGTTAAACTCCGGGGTTGTTCGACCCTATCTTAAGCTGTCAACTTGTTTAGTAAATGGGTTTGAGTGGTTTATCGAGGAATCGTATATTCTGCTCCAATTCATAGCAATCTTCTCTAAGACACCTGAGGACCAGATACGCTCAGACCGACAGAAAGAGCCCATGCTTATTTGACCCATCAGTTTGCTGTTAACTGTAGTCATTCCGAAGATTAGATGGAAACATTCTGGGAACTGGCAAGTTGAGGTGTGCTCAACCCACATGCTCAAATCGCTTGCTGTTTAAGCGACAGTAAGTAAAAAGCACTAGGTGTTGACTACAGCTTCTACAACTGACAGGCATTTATTTAACGTTTAATGTCTGCCGTTCCAGTGTTGAAGCCCTTCGAGTTCAAATCGAAGACGAATGACGACGACCACTTCCCGCTGCCACCGCCATCGGGCAACTTCGAGGCTGATGATGATTCTGTGACTTTGGTTGGGGATAGCAGCCCTCCTTGGCGACCATCACCGCCGTCCACACCTCCTCCTGCCGCCGGCAAGGACAGTGACGCGGCTAGCGTACGCCTTCTTACATTCTTTCTTAAAATACGCTACTTCCAACGCTTAAGTAACATGTGTTTTATAAATGGCAAATTCAGGGCTCGGATGACGAGTTGCTGGATCTGGACGCAGTTCTAAAGGAATCCGAAGCCCTCCTCGAACAAGCAGCAAAATCGGAGCCGCCGAAGGGTGGACTGACCACACCTCTGAGCATCAGACCCCCAAGTGGAACACGACAGATCCCCATCCCGGGTTCGAGTTCGTTGAGACGGCCGACTACAACGGGGCTGGTGACACGTTCAAAATCGACCGCGTCGTCTGCGTCTTCGTCCTCCTCTGCGTCGCCACAGCGTCCTGCGGCTGCCACTAGAGCCCAATCAACCCAGCCATCTCCCTCCGGGATCCACAGCGGACTCCCACCGGTCAGTACCGCGGTCAAGGGTCGCCGGAATAGTAACAGATTCGGAACGTGTACTCCTTGTTCATTTCAGCCATCCACGACCGCAAGCAAGTTGCGTCCGGTCTATGGCAGTGCGTCCGCCTCTTCGCTGCCACGACTGGTGTCGCCCTCTGTGGCTCTTCGACGAGGCCCCAGTGCACCGGGAATGACGCCCGCATCGAGCACCCGCAGTTTGTCTAGCTCCTCCGCCTTGAAGCGGACTCCGCTCGCCGCTACAACGAAGCCAACTTCCTCGGCTGCGGTCTCGAAGCCGACTACGGGAGTGGGGGCAAAGTCTGTGGGAGTCAAGTCCGGTCTCAAACCGGCCTCCCTTTCGACTCGCAACACACCGGCATCGGCTGCTTCCCCCGCGGTGTCTCAAAAGAAGGTGAGGCTCGGTGTAACTTTCATTTGAGCCGGCAAGTTTGTAGACCTCTAGAAGGAATATAGATTCTTTTTGAAGTGTTTCAAAACACCATGTCTGTTGTTTTTCCACCATCCACAGATTCTTTACCCATATTGTCATCCAATGGTCCGCTTTGTAAGCTCCACTCTTTTGGGTTGAAATCCATCACTTTTAACTGTAATTTGCAAGCAGGTGTGTAACCAAGTATCTTGCCTAACAAACACTTGTAGTTTTAGTCTTTGCCGTACCTAATAGTGTTTTCTCCGTGGTGTGGATGTCATCGACTCATTTCTGATTGGATGTATTGTTTCTCTTTGAACAGGTTATCAGAACGGGGGCACGAAGCGAGGCCTTGGCTGAGCAGCGAATGCAGGAGGAGGTCAAGGTCATCCGAGGGGGACGCAAGGTCACTCCGACTGCAGGTTCGCGCTATTTCCATTTTATCCCATTTTAAAATTGGCCTGAAAACGTAAAATGTACCTAACGTTGGGTATTTCCTCCAACCTTATTGTCAGGAAAAATACAATCGATCAAGAGAAAGTAATGAGTTATAGAAGAAAGTAAGATGGCTCAATCAATGGCTTGATAGGCGGACTTAAAGAGAGAACAGGCTGTATTTAGTTGCACCCGGAGACTCAATGTCTAGACTGTGGGAGTCGCCATCTTTAGGGGATTTTCACTAGTCTTTGTAGAAAGTAAAAACAAGAATGCGGTCGAGGCTAGAAATGAGACCAAGCAACAGTGGGTTGCTTTAGAATTTCTGGTCCATCGAAGGGCAAGGGTTTGTAAACGATTGGTTGATCGATCTCCTTACTATTTGTACATATTTCCACTAAAATACGGAGAGGTCTATTTGCGAACAATAAGGAGCAGGAAAGATTCTCATATGCATTTGGCTGTTGCTCGTACATTCTGATAAGTATACAGTTTATACAACGTTATCGCTGCAAAGAAGCCTATTCATGAGCGCCGATTGGCTAGGAATGTGTAAGAAGCTGGCGTCGTAACAGATGCTTGCCTAGAATGCTTGAACGTTGTGCTGTTTAGGCGGTGGAGACGATGAGTCACCACGTTGGTCACGACCATTTAGCGCTCGTGATTGTGCGTGTACGTCAGCCAGTGATGAGACTGGGATTTAGTGTAATCCCGAAATAGCAATTGCACGTTTCATTGTGATTGACGGCCACGGTTTGCAAGGATAATAAACATCTAGTTGTGTTTTGGTATAAAGCAAGCAAGTTGAGAACTTAGAAAATACTAGGCATTCGCTGAGTTTGGCAGTCTCATCAGTGAGAATAAAACGCGGTTGGCAACCTTGCCATTAAGTAGAATTAAAGTAAATCCAATACACAAGAAAATTACAGTATTTTCAAGGATTTTACTCAAAACAACCGCCATTAGCGTCTAAAGTGAATCTGGGAACTGCCTCTTCAAGAACAGCTTATGTCGATTAACCAGGCCTTGGTAGTACTGACAGCACGGCGGGATATGCCTTTCTCGACGACACACATCTGGTGGGCGTGTTTGACACTACCCTGAGGTGTGGCAGGGAATTCGACCTCGGAAACGCTTGGATGAGTTCAAGTTTCATGTTAGAGGCTGATACCTCCACTTCATGCCAAGGTCCCCCGACCCTTGTTTTTTGAGGTTTTCAAGGAAATTAGATCGTCCGCTATGCTACTTTGTAGAAACTACAGCCTTGTAGTCTCCTACGCTATTCTCCAGTTCGTACCACTGCATTGGTTTCATCATTAGGTAACTACCCTGATCTCTTTATTTTGTTGCCTGGCGGGAATCGTCGTGATTTAAGTTACTTCCTTCTTCAATAATGAATCAGACGGGTGCCATTTCTTAATTCTCCTCGTTTTCATTACTTGTATGCGTGAAAAAAAACTGTGATTTTTTAGGGTGGGGTTCTAGACGCCATCCATTCTCCTCGTCAACTATCTGAATAAAGAAGAATGTAAACTTTTAAATGGATCAGCGGTTTATTTTGCGTGAACACGGAGAACATATCTAAAAAGCAGTCGATTCCTATATTTGAGAATAATTTGCTAACTCCCTGCAGTTTGTTAAGAAAGTGTTTTGGCACCATAATAGCGACTTTACATACAATCAATGAACTGATCTTATTCCCTTTTTACAGCTCGTAAAGTTAGTACAGTAACACCAGCGAACCATGGGGTCGTTAGTCGTGTTCCAGCAGCTGCACCCACACAAATGGTGACACCGTCTCCGCCGCAATCGAAACTGCCGTCTCTCGCCGCTAACAGTCAGCGACGCTCGGCGACCTCCCAGTCCCCGTCCGGCCTCAAGCCGCCCGGCTTCGCGTCCTCATCTTCCCCGGGCCTGCGCCCGCCGCAGACCAGAATCGTGAAGCCCCCGGCCGCGTCCTCCGTAGCCTCGTCCATGTCCAGCTCCGGCTCCTCCGACCAGTGGATCGTGCGTCGCGAACTCACCAACTAGCCAGACTCTCACTGCCGCTCCTGCTTTTAGTTTCAACGATGGAGACACTACACCCGAACTTGCATGCCTAACCTCTCTGTTCTTCCAGTCCTCATCTTTCATTCTCTGTGTGCTTGTCTTGATGTGGGGCGTCATTGCAAAACCCGACTTCGTATATCTCCTTTATCCATCATTTTCCTGCTTCTCATACTATTGACACCAATCATGCGTCTTACTTTGTGTGCTGGGACAGTGTCGAGTACCCCCTTCGCCCTATTCACTCCTTTTTAAGCTTCGATGAACATAACAATAATGTCAACAACTTTTATCATTCGTACATTGGGGTATTTTTCAATCTCTATGACGATGTGGCGCTACTTGCGAGTTAATCAGTAGACTGTGTTGCGATAGTCGGAGAGGCTCGTAAATGATTAAACATTCAGCCTAGCAGCAAACTTAGCAATATGAGTTATTACTAACCCAGGGAAATATCGATGTATTTCTTAACCTACAAAATTCAATGAGTTGATAGTAATAATGGAAGGGCCAAAACAGCTAGTTAGGGAATAGTATGAGGCCTAATGTGTTTTGCAACGATAAGAATTTATGGATGATTAAATTAGGCATATCCTGGTACCTATCAAGCCTATTTTATTATAAATCAAGACAATTAGCTAATTATCGATTTCATTTCTTAATATATGGCCCTAGGACCTCATGCGTGCCCCTCCGTTTTCCAAAATTAATGAAACTTAATCCGTGACATTATGTATCAAAAATTTAAGTTTTTTAGGTTAAGGCGTAGCATTTATTGTTGGATTAATTATGTGCACAAACGGTTTCAGAAATGAATTGTAATTTAATGATATCGTAAGTATTAAATTGAAATTTATAAATGAGCATAAGTTTTGCCGAATATTCCGACACGACGTTTTTAAGTAAACTTATACAGGCATTGTCATTGTAAACTTTTGATTTTAAACATGATTTATCACCATTGAGATAGCATCTGTTAGAGAGTCATAAAATATCAAAAAACAAAACTGAATTTTATGAGTTTAAATGAAAGCGAAAAATGCAGTCTAGAGAGGTTATTTAAAACTAAAAGTTCTTCCACAAATCAGGAAAGTTACGTGTGTAGAAAAGTTTCATGGTTTTAGGTGCTTGAAATTTATCCAAATGTCATGTATGATTTCATTCTTTGTAGCATCAGAAGCAAATTTTGGCCTTTGAAAAAGTGGGTTCGTTTATTAACAACGGATACAGCTACATGAATTCGCGGTGAATTTGTTACTTCATTGTTCAATGTCGACTCCAGATATTAATATTAATTTCATGTAAAAGAAGAATGAATTCATCAAAATACTGGTTGCGCAATTGAATGTGTTAGTTTATCTGATTTTCATTACAAAAACCACAAATTACAACTCTCTCAACTTCACTATTGACGACTTTTGATGTTCATAAAATGACAAATTTTTAATGGAGGCTTGGCACTGGGTGAAACGGAACATTTCTTAAAGAAAAGACGGCCACTCCAAGAAGCCATAGTAGATTCGTGGCTGGATATCTGCTTAGTGCAGGACCACCTTAAAAAGCTCTGTTAAATTGGGCTACAACTAAACTAATAAGAAAAGCTAATTTTTTATTTATACTGGAAGTAACCTTAGAATCATTGCTCGGCGCTACTCGGATGAATTAAATAACATTTAGATACCCGTGAAACACTGAATTCCCGAGACATTGAGATCTGACTTGTAGGCTAGTGTAAGGTCCTGCATATCGCTATTTCAAGGAGAAACTAAGCAAGGCTACAGAATATTTGTTGATAAATGTCCAATTTTGAAATATCAAGTTGAAAATAGAGTTAGAAGGTGTTTTAGGCTGAAGTTCCAATTGTTTAAGTAATAAATTTTACACTTATTCAATCATAATTTTTTATACTAACAATTCTCGACTGTTGACCTAAAAATTGAAGAAGTCATAAAGTTGCTCGTCATAATGATTTCAATAGTGATTTATGTTTTTTGTCCATTTTCATGTTTGTAAAATCCAAATTTCTGTGGAGATGCACGTTTAACTCAATACAAGCTACTTTGGTCTAGTCTAGCGGATAGTACGTGATTTCAAATTGGAAAATTTTGCCATTTTAGTCCTGCAGGCAGTTTTCGAAACCAAAATCTCTTCATCTACAGAAGCTAACCTCAAGACATTGGACGCGATTAAGTCGAGTCGATTTAGGAAGGAGAAAAGATCAAATAACATTATTGAAGTTTGCAGTTAAATTTGGCATCTCTTTTGGAGATTATTAAAACTAATTTAACCGTAGTCAAGCCTGATAAATAGATGAAGAGCTAATTCAGATTAATTCGTTTGATGGGAAGGAAAACCATGGGTAACTTCAGAAAGTTTTACAGCTAAGATTATTTTTCTCTTTTTCTTACTGGACCATATTACTTTCCCCATAGTTTTGCTAACTATCTATTAGAAAGAACATCGAATTTGGGAAATTTTGCTTTAATCCACTTTATAGTCATTTGTGAGCAAGAAAATTGTCATTAGTATCTTCAATTTCCCATAGTTTCATTTATATGTTTGAGGTTGTCTGGTTAGTTATCCGAGGCTTCAAGACTAGTACATAAATTGAAAATCCAAGTTAGCCTGCTCGAGTATCCAAAAAATATATAAACTGACTGCAGTATTATTATTTTAATTACGAGTGCCACTCCAATGGATAAATGTACTCAAAATATGGGTAGTTGGTCAATATTAAACTTTTAAGGCACTATTTAAAACTATCAACTAAACCATGTCACGATGAAAAATTAATTGTTCCTCCAGAAACTCACTTTTACTTCTGTTTTTAGGTGAAAGTTCTCTTTTTGATCATTCCGCTTTAACTATAGCCTATCTAGAGCCTTTTTAACTTCCAAGAACCAATCCTTTACAATATTTTAATATCATCTTTACAACCCCGAGACCTTAAGTACCAAGTTTCCTATATCAAGAAACTGTTAACAGTAGCCAAAGCCTAATGTACAGAGTCACATGAGAGACAAACACCATTCACGAAGCATGACAGGCCACCACTGAGACATGCAGGGGTCCGCACTTCATCTCAAACCTGATGGCTCGTTTTACGATTTTCTTGGCACACATTAGAGCCTCTGCGTACTTTGGGGTAGCCAAAAACCCAGCCGTGTTTCAAACAAGCGTTCACCGTAGTAGGTTAGTACACAGTAAGCAAGACGAGAAATCGTTATCAAACCTCCGATAGGCACAGCGTTAATGAAATTCAGAATGCTACTTTAGCACCAATGTCAGGTCACGCAAATCTCTAGTGAGCCACCTCGCTGTCCCAGAAAAAAATCTTATATACTTTGTAGAATAAAGTGAACTTGTTGTTTTTCATGTGCGTAAAGGGTGTTCATGCACACCCAACCTTCGCTAACTCGTCGATGGAATATGATGTATGGAGAGTTGTCATCAAGGGAGTACTACCAAAGCCCAGTTAATCCAAGTCCGAGTTGCGCAGGGTCGGGGCCGTAATAAACTCCAGCGGAAGCTATTGTGAATTAAACTCTGTGACAGAGTAATTTACCGGTTGCAAGCATTTTTGTTCTTTTTCCTGGCGTCACTTTAGTGCTTAGATGGACGCTTGGCGTTGTTTCCTTCATTCAAGGATATTTGTGGTAGATGTTGGCAATAACGTGGATCACACAACAGTCAGCCGGAACCTGACGAAGTATGACAGAGTCAAGGGGGGCCATTTAGATGGGACCAGCATAGTGACCCACTGTTACACGACGAAAAGATCATACGACCGCCTGTTCGCAAGCTTTTTCCAGTCTCTCTGCAGTTTTATGATTCCTGCATTCGTGGTTTAGAGAAGATAGCCAAAAATATACATAAATAAGCTGATTGAACTCAACTCAGGAATGCTCATATCTGCTCTGCTAAGTACAGGCAAATCATTCATCCTGCACTTCAGGGAGAACTTCTGAGAGTAAACACCAAGCCCGACGCCAAGTGAGTGCGCTACACATCCAAATTTCTGTTTGGTCAAATATGTCTGTCGTATGCCTCTATTCGCCTTGCGTGTTCAATGGGTCATCTTGTGGTGGAGAGGAGATTGTTACAAGTTGGAGGATATCGACAAACAGTAGGTAATATCGATCCTCTAAACAACGCTCCATTGTCAGTTCCTCCACGGTTTGACGTGTCTCTGAACATCACAACGCATAATTTTTCCAAGAAATCGGCAAAAATACACGCAATTGAAAAAATCTTAAATTACGTATCATGATTTCGATTAAATAAATTTGTAGGGCAAGCCGAAAGTTTTATCACTTACCAATTTTGTGACTCTGAATCCAATAAAATAGCATATTTACATTTAAATGTTTTAAAGAAGAGTTTTCATCTACGTAAGATTGGTGTCAGCATTGTCCTTAATAGGAGGCAATTCAACTGGCAATATATGATCTCTCGAATTTCTTCCTTACCCAAGCATGGAGCCAAATTTAGATCATTTGTCTCCAACTGCATCTCAGCGCCATATGAAGGCTAAGATGAGAGAGTCCAAAACCAAGTGCGCACAAGAAGAAAAGTCCCCTCTGATTAGGCTAATTAACATGAACTACTCCCGCACCCCCGCAATTATCCGTGACTCCTGTTCTTCTTCTTCTTCTTCTTCTTCTTCTTCTTCTTCTTCCCACCTGGCTCATTTGAATGCTGTTAAAAATAAATCTAATTAAGAGATTGAAACAAAAAGACTTGCTTGGACAAAACAAGGCAAGAGATTGGGGTTTATGAATAGAAGTTCTAATGGATGGAGAAGAGGGAAGAATATTCTATTGTTAACGTAAAGAAATAGTTTAAATATATTATTGCTAACCTCCGGAAATTTGCATGTATGCGAATCTAATCTCTTGCATTCTACCAGATTAAGCTTTAGTCAATACTTAGGGTGAATAGTGTGCCTGAAAGCGGTCAAATGTAGCATATTTTTTACTAGTCACTGAGCTCACACTGATATAGGAGCAGGAGGCTTTAAGATTCATTCCTGATTCGTTTAATCAGATCTTTGAACTTCAGTGCAGTTCACTCATGACGCAACACATTTCAGGGTAACCAAAACCTTTTCAAATTTGAGACCCTCAAAACGACGCCATTTCTCATTAAAGAGTGTCTTCCTCCCTGGTGTCCTTAGTCTTGTTTCGGTTCCTTCAATCAAGGATAAGTGGAATTGCGTCCAAGGTGCCCAATACTTTATACATTCTTAATTGTCTAGTGCACTTTCTGATATTTGACAAACTTTCCTTTGACAAATAAATTTGCTTTACACAATCAGCAAAGATAACTGAGTTACTATCTCTGTGTAGTTGCTTGTCAGGCCAATAAATTTCTCAAGCAGACGATATTGGGTTAGAAGGTCGTTTTTGAAAGATTCTGGAGGATGATTTCCGAGACTTGTAATGGCACAGTGTTTTGCTTCTTCTGGCGATTTCTTTAAGCTTTGGAAAAAGGATATCTAATAGAGCTAAATAGAGACTAGACCTCTCGACTGCCTTGGTGACCTAACAGAACCCGCCTCTTCCTATAGTTTTCTGAAGACCTCAGCACAGTAAACTCTTCCACGTACCATTCTTCAATTTTATATGTAATTAATAAGTACCACACTATCTGAGTCACCAAAAATCGTGACTATTACTTTTGTGTCGACTTTTGAGATAGGTCCACCTAGAAACTACTCTTCATTTAATTCAATTTTGTTAAGTTGAGATGAATTCTTAAAGATTATGTTGCACAGTCAGTAAAGCCTTTGGCACACATCTTGCTGAAAGCTTGCTAAGTCTCGAATTACTTTCATGAAGAACTGAACCGTTTGGCGACGAACAGGAAATATCAAAGGCCGTAGGTATCTGCCTGACAGTTACTCACAGCCTCGATGTGTTGATCATTTTTAAAGTTCAAAAAAGAAGCATTGAATGAGTGAAGAATCATTCTCTCCTATAGAGTATCGGAGCAATACGGGCGATGGCGTGAAACAGATAGTAAGTCACAAAAGTATGGCAAACACCCAGCAAAATATTCTAACATGCTTAAACTTGTCTAAAATTGATTATTTAATTGCTGTTAAATTGCTATGAATTTTCTGCTTCACCCTACTCGGATAACTATTTCTGGTAGTAGTGGAAGGAAGAGCTTCATCTAGAAGATGGAAGAAGGTGGAACGGTTGCCAAATGATTTCTTTTATTCATTGTGAACTCTCAAATCAAATGGAAGCACTGTTTGAGAACAGCCAAGTTTGAAGAACAAAGAGCAGACATTTATCGACAACTCTGCTGGTTTCGAGGTGTTAAGAATCAATAAACAATTAATAGCATGCCTGATTTTCAAAATGACCAAATACTTAGTTGGGTTTGGAAAATGTGAGCTTCTATTTTTGTATGAATCAACATAATTTTTTTACATATTAACTACGCTTTGTACAAAGATGCCACGAATAATTGAGACTGTGATTATGAGAATAATGCTGTCGCAACTAACCGTGTCGTCTAGCCGGTCTGGAGTATATTTGAATGCGCCGGCTAATAATAGACTAGGGCAGATGCATTTCATTTGGCTAGTTGGATAATTACATCTGTAGTCTCTGTTTGAATAAATATCCTGGTCAACTCTTCCGGCCTATTTTGATGCCGCCAAGAATCAAATTATATAAAATGAAAAAGAAACCTTAGAGCATTTCGACTTTCTACTAAACTATTCAGTTTAAAGTTGATTAAGAAGATAGAGCATGAATCCAGAGTATTACATCTCGTAAATGACGTCGGGTTAACGCCAACTAAAAAGAGTGAATATAATATTCAAAACCAAGTTTTGAAATCCATCTGTTAAGACTAGGCGACACAAGAGGAATGTGGGTACTCCATAGAATCCACGATATAAAATTGATGGGGATTTAAACATTTAGCGTGGTTATACCTTGTAAGAATTAGTCATCCAAGGGAGTATCATTGAATTGGCTCCAAAATAGCGAAAGGAAAATGAATCATTTCAATCGTTACTTTCATAGGTTTCTAGCGGAGGAAATAGAAGGAGAGAAATTTGCAAAAATTTCCAAGGTCATCTTAATAATTTAATTCAGGGTGAAACTCTTGTATTCCGTGAAGCGAAAATTGCCTATTTACCACTCGCAGTGTTTATAGCCCACTTTACCTATGCAATTCAGTGTGTTCGGAATGAAAGCAACCTGTTTATATGATGGTATCTTTCACACTTTGAATTTTAAGCTTTTTCGAATGTAGGCTTTTTTACTGAAATCCTTTTCCTCTGTCTCAAAAGGCAGACAAGAAATTTGTCTGATTTTGGTTATTAACACAAGTCAATTTATTATATTATTCCGATTCCGCTTTTCTATGTCGAAAATGTATCAGGTGGCAGATGAGTTTGTAGTTGCTCATAAAATAATTCTTTATACGGCGTTTATCGTTATTTTCCAAACAGACAAGACATATTTGTGACCTTAAAATTAAGGTAGGCAATGATTAGAACCTTTGCTTATCAATCCTTTTATAAATTCCCAAAATTAAGACGAAAGAAGACCTCAGCACGTTGGGAAGGGAAAGAACATGCTGTCTTATGCCTTGAAACCTCGATTTGATGAGCTGAGCATGCTGCATTAAGTAGAGGAGATTTCAAATTTCCTAACACAGAAATGCGGAGGAATGCGGAGCTACGCACCTGGAATTTCCTCATTGGTTTTAACGAATTGATCAAGACCCTAGTAGCAACTATGCGTGCGACTCAGTATTTATTAGGCAGAAAAGCTGATTTTTCTAAGGAAGAGATGTGGGAAACAGACTGAAGCGCTTGTCACCAATGATAAATTGGTTAAGCTAGTGACAGGAATAAAAAAGGCTTAAGTTGGGGAATGGTGTTTGGTGTGCAGTCAAATATTTTTTTATCCAAAAGTATATGCAGAACGAGTGGATCATAGAAATATTACTGGTGGTGAAATCGTCACCTTTTACGGAATTGGTATGCATTGTGTCTTCATTTTATCCAAAGTGTACGATTAAGCTTGAACTTTCTTGCATATGTTGAGTTGCGTTTTGTTCAAGTAGCATGAAAGATCCATAAAAGACGCTGGACCCCAGCATTATCATCGTTCGGATCAGTAGTTACAACGATATTTAGGCTTATCAAAAGGACAAGAATATTTGGAAGAAAGACGCTTATTCAAGTTCATTCATTATCTGAACATTCGCTTATGCGGGCACGCATAATGTCCTAAATTTAAACCTGCTGGCTCGATGAAACTCTGATATGACTTTCCTTGTGTCGTAAATTCATCCACTGAAACTCCCATTTGTGTTTCATCGGCGGCCCTACCACAGCGCTCGCCATTTTGCTATACTTTATAGTTTTAGGTAATTTTTCTCTTCTGGATTTGTTTGTGTGTGGAGGATAAAAGGGATAAAGATATCCCCTGAAATAAAGGCATGAAGATACTGCGCTAACATTCAAATATATTCCTTCATCGAGATCTTTCGATTAAAAAATGACAGTTTTATTTGAAAACTTACTAAGGATTGAGTCGGTTTTGGATAGCCTGTTGGGGAGAAAAAATTCTAGTAAATCAACTGTTACTATAGAAATTACACAAAACTTGTCAATTAGAAAAATGAAAATCAATAAACTCCACAGCTGAATTTCGATCGCTTACGAAGGGTTGCAACCTGGCCGCTTCTGATAAGAATAACCTATTTAAAATCAGTGTTATAATAGGAAACCAAAATTATCCAACATCTCCTTGAAAAAATGAAAAATAGTAAGGATTCAACTAAAAATAAGACCATTCAAGACATTAAGCCATTCCCACCATAACGGGTTAGTAACGGATCAATATTACTCCTTGAAATTCACTAACAGGTAGTACAACTTTTAGCAGCACATGACTAACTAGAGTTAGCAAACCCTTGATAGGAGCCGCTCACAGGATCATTATAAACATCCAGAGTTTTTCAAGAGCTCATTTTTCTCTAGAGTAATTATTTTGATTAATACCAAGCATTATCATAGATAGTTGAAAGGAAAATTGTGTAGGTAAAATGTCGATGATTGACGGAAATGTCAATTTGACGATTTGAGAAAAAACGTTTTGATGAGTTTAAATTAATCCCATGATCATATTGCGTGCGAAGTTTCTTTATTTATTCAGCTACCGATTTCGTGTTTACTAGCCATTTGAGACTAAAATAACTAAATCACTACTAGGAAGTGAAATGTAGAAAAAATGAATATTCAAATATTTTTTCTGAGTAGCCTTAAACTTCATTTCTTAACTATTTGAGTAAGCAACAAATTTCAGAGTTTTAATGATGTCTTTTAGTGGTTAAATAACCACAAGCTAAACTTACATCCAATTAAGTGGGAAAAATCAAAGTGCTTATGGGGCAGCTATAACCAAATTATCAACCTCTTCAGTGTTTAATCCTACAAAAATCTAGATAAGATGAAAAGGAAAAAAACTTCTGCATTATTTCTCGGTTTCTTATAATGGAAATATTTTTGTTGATTTAGTATTACACTGGTAGTGGTATATATTAATCTCACAAGAAGATAGCAACACAATTTCCCACCAGACCTTTTAGCGATATGACTAACCTAGGAATTGCCTAATGAACTGTTTATTGAAAGGTTCTAATTAAAGCTTTGGACACAAATTCGAGACCTCAAAGATTTAATGTTGCGTTAAATAACTGTTAAATAGCGTTTAGTTTTGATTATATTAACGTAAATGCAAAATTCCTTAATTATAAATGGAAATTCAATGAAGTTGTGCCAAACTCTCTCTCTATATAATATTCCTTTTCTTTTATAAGATGGATTATGCCTCTATAAAATATCGTAATTCTATTAAAACCACATAAATCAAATCAACAAAATGACGCAGGATCCCTTATGAAAACCAAGCAGCATGTTATTTTTTCTGCAAATGGAGCTAATAGCCTGTATTTTTCTAAGGCTTTTTCAAAAATATTATTTTTAGTGAAACTCAAGAGGTTTCGGTCAATTCCCATCTCATCAATTATACATAAATATCGAAAAGACTAAATTACATTAAATATGCGCATTAATATTAATAGGGAGACCCATTAAGAATACAATGAACTCATCTGAGAAATTATCTAGACATATAATAAGCTAATCTACCAGTATTGTTAGATTAATAAAAAGGATCATTTTACCAACACAATAGGGTGTATTACGGTCCCTGGCAAATCAAAAACGAAAAGTTCATAGAACTTGCAATAGTCATACATATATAGTCATAGCTGGAGGAAGTGGCAGACTACTAGATTGACTGAAAGCCATTAAAGCGAAAATAACGGCGAAAAGCAATCAAAGCGGAGTTTTCCTAGGGAATTTTGAATACGGCAGTGTCATTGGAATAGGCGCAGCGTCAACTGGCTCGGTAGTGATATAATTTCTCGACACTGCTCTCGAAATTGAGCTACTTTTTACTTAAGTTTGTGCAATTTTATTTACTTTTATTGGGATTTCATGAATCCTAATGAAACTATAGCATTCTTAATTATTTAACCTAAAATATCAAGTGATGAAAGATTTGATTTTAATTTTTCACGATACGCAATCCGAAATGAATGCTTACTAAAAATTATCTGGGCCCAAGGGAAATCTGGGAGAATCACGGTGTAAGGCTCAGCTCCCAGGTCGGATAAAGGATTTTAAGGAGTTAAATCGCAATAAAAATTAACTAAATAATATATTAAAAATGTTGCAGCTTGTTCAAGGTTATTAAATTCCCAGGTCAATTTTTGAATAATTATCAAAATTGTGATTAAAAATCCTAAAAAACCTATTTTAAGGAAAACTTATGTGGATTTTGACCGAAGTACAATGACAAAAAAGGCATTTGCAAATTAGGAAAAGCTCCTTATCAAATTATATCACAATTCCACTAAGATAGTTACCATTTATTTCCATATAAGCAACCAGTTTTTGAAAAGTCACCTTATGTCAAGTTTTCACACACATTTTGAAAGCATTACCTAAATTATTGAACTTAACATTATTTACACTATTTGATAAACCGTACAAGCTGGTCGAAAGCCTTTTGAATGAAGATTTTTTCAGTTTAAAAATCTGAGTTTACTTAGGTTATCAGGCGCAGGAATCGAGAATTACTGAGAAAAAAGCTAACTGAAGCTCGCCGTATTTATATTCCCGCAGGCATTGAACCAATTAAGGTTTCGATTTATTAGAAATTATATTTTCGGGTAATGAAATGCACCAAGAAGGTGAAAACATTGTTTTGGTCTCACAATTAAGGAGTACAGTTGAAGTTTATCGAATAAGTGATTATAAATTTTAACTTAAAATCTTTCATGTTGAATTCGTGCACCTTTGGATAGTTTGTTAGTTTAGATAAGAAAATCTCATAGTATTGGCACAAAAACAACATTACTATGATTTTCAATACAGGATTTATGTCCTTTCTTGATATTCTTAAATGAACATTTTATGACATTAATCTGTTTGAATGTTTGCTACCTTAGTATGATGTTAAATAGTAACTCTAAATATTTACTTGTGAACCGTCGATTTAGTCGTGGTTTTGCACCTAACATCAGCCAAGTTAACAGAAAAAGCAGTGTATTTGATTCCTGAGAAAAAGTGTGCAGATACGTTTACTGATCAGGCATTGATTTACCTTGTAACAGAGCTGAGAGTTTGATACCAGCAGAAACGCACTAAAGAAGATAAATCTGGAGATTCCGTTTTGTGATAAATTATATTTTTAACCTTTCGGGGACCTTAATTTAATATTATATGTATGCACTTACAGCAAAAGTATTAATTAATAATAAACAAAAGGTTTTCGCAAAATTTTCAATAATAGTAAGCCTTGACTGTTTGGCTACCTGTGATTCTGTAATACTTTCATTTACTTGTTAAATGAAAGTGTGTAAGAAAACGTTCTTTTAGATTTCACTATCTTATTATTACGCCAACAGTGATGTGATAGTTTTAGTAGAGTTCATAAGTGGCATAAAGCTGGCAAGAAAACCTAAGCGCGACCAAAAAGTTTCACATAGAAGTAAAATTAGTCTGGTAATTTGAAATAACCGAGGATATTTACGACGAAATATACCGAAATAATTCAAGCACTGTTAAATTCGAGCTTATTACTGAAGCTCTTGCTGATACACCAAACATTCTGTTCTTGTGGTGGATGTAGCTTCAACTAACATCTGACTAAAGATTTAATAAAAGCATACATAAAATATATATTTCATTATTCATAATCTCAAAATAAACAATGTTTGAGATTTTCGGCACTTAAGACCTTACGTAGGGATTTTCTGGGATACAAAATCATGTCCAGGAGGCCAAAATTCGATAAACTTTCGGAATATAGAAAATTTATTTCCGGAAATGTTTTCTGATAACATGTGTGGAGTTGGGTAGGGAATAATGGCCCGAACCAGAAATGCGACAAAGCACAGCAAATTCCGAGAAAACGTCTAACTCCTTTAGCCGAATCTGTAGAAGCAAAAATATGAAAAAATCGAAAAGAACGGATGAGGTCGCGTGCAGAACCTACCTAGGCCGTCCGATGAGGGCAAAGTACTCGTTCACACGATGAAGGTAGTGCCTGAACTTCTCGGGATCCGAGAGCACCGAAGGAGGTGGATTTTTGAGCCATTCGAGGTTGTCCCGTTTCTCGATGTCTGGATAGTCCTCCACAAAATCCAGGATATCTTCAGGCCAATTTTCGGCGTATCGACGGTGATCAAATGTAACCGCTCCTCTGCTCAATGAGACGAGAACTGAGAGGACCAATCCAATCAGTATGGACGCCGATTTATTGACAGCAAACATTACAGCAACCTGAAAATAATTGGGGCCGCGTCAATGAAATTCCAATTAAATCTCGGACTCTGCTGAGTTAAGTACAGATAGACTACAAATTTTTAAGCAGCTATTTACTTGCAATTTTGCGACTATAAGGATAATGTGTCGTGCGAATCGAATGGAGGTGTCTTTTATACTTTGAGGTGAAGCGAATTTGTCCAATCAGAAATGCGTTAATTCGTCCAATAAATTCTGGAGTTTCAACTTGTAATCGGAATTTTCATTGAAGTTTCCAAAAGACTAGTTGCTTCGTAATCAATACAAAAAAATTCCTGGAAAGAATTACATTAAAACATAAGTTATATTGCTTAAAATTACTATGAAATCCACGACAATTCATGTTTTAACTTGGTATTTCTACCTACAGGAATTTATACTAAATGCCATTTTAATATTTCAAGTCTTGCGATATATTTAATGACCTTAGTTTTTTCAGCTTTGTAAATTAATTTTATTATTGACAAACATTATGTATTAAATAAACATCTGGGCACAATGTAGGCAAAGAGTACAGTTCCATAAGAAAATTTGCTTGAACTTCTTTACGAAAATATAAAAAATCGACATTTAAAGCACTAGTAATGCAGCTAATATGTCATTTATCAAAATATTTACATCGCGAAAACTCGAGTCGAACAAGGATACATTCCTTTTACTAAAGGAACAAAATTTCGATTCCAAATCACACAAAATTGACTTCATGCGTTTTAAATTTTATGACCTAGCTAATGAGTGGTACGCCACATTGCCTCTGCACTAAAGAACACGAAAAATTCCGAGAATTATTTAAAGCCAACCTCTTTTAGTGCAAAAGCAAAATACTTTAGCCTCATTTAATGAATCTTTCAAAAGAGTTAAAAGTAGCGTTTCTGGAGATGTTGTTGGGTTTTACCGATTGCTACGCCGACGAACATTCCTCTTTTACCTGCCGAAATCTACCTTTCAGTCTAGTTTAGTTTTCAAGTTACGGTTTTCAAATTGAGTCTTGTTTGATCTTTAGGTTTATTTTATAATCTAACAGTTTAGCCTAGCGTTATGCTGTCCGAAATTTTATTGTAATGGTAAAGCAAAGCATGTTTGCCTTAATTAAACAACCTTAGCTCAAAATGATTACATGTGGTAAAAATTATTGCACCTGTAGATGTGAAATAGGATTCTAAGGAGCAAAGTATTTTCACAGAGTTTATCAAAAACTACAGAAAGAATGTCAACGCAATGAGAAGATTAAAAAAAGCCTTAAACCGATAAGATTTTGGGTAAGCAACCGAATATTTAAGATGCATTATAATGTTTCATCTACATTTCAGCAGCTGCAGCAAAACACAAGTCATTGCCTCATATTGCCTAGTCTTTGGTCAACTACGACAAAAACACAGCTTGACACTCATCCCGGCCGCACCACCAACCATCGGTGAACGAGCTGTGATATATGATAGACCAGCAATATCCAACATCGCGATTCAACCCGAACTCCTGAGACAAGACCTCATTCTCTCCCGTACAAATTTTATCTTTAATTATTTGTAATGGGAATTGGATCCGCAATAATACCAAAAACGAAGAACCCTCTTGACTTTATCACTAATATATATCATATATCATTAATATATAATAGCATTAATATTTTTGAGTTAAAACCTAAACATCATCCTACGTTTCAAGTGGGCAAAACCAGAGTAAATATCTTTTAAATTTCAGCTACAAGAACAGTTGTATAAAGAAGGAAAGCTAAAAATGGTTGAGAGTTCCCAGTCATATGACAGTTGAGGCCCTCAGAGATCAAATCCAATAACACGAGTCTGATGAAAATAGTGAAACTCACAGGGGACATCTCCGTGATTGAAGAGGTTTGATTAAATTTTAATGGGCTCATTTATGCTCAGTGAACCACCAAGAAGTTTGGGAAAAACACATTCAACACTCTAGATCACAGCAAAAAGTGGAGTCAATGTTGAATGGGCTGGGAGATCAACTAATAGATCGTCACTAATGATTTATACACCAACGAATTGAGGAGCATCAAGAGGGGGCATAGGACTCCACTGAGAAGGCAAAGGTCCATCGATCGATCTGAACGATCGATCTGTTGAACATAATTTCGATTAGATTTTGATTTATCATAAAAGCAAATGCATACCTCTGACTACTAATCTTCCAAATATTCCTGTTAGGTAACTGAGAGGCTTAGCCAAGTTGATCTCTTAAACACGCCTCCGCCTACATGACCTAATAAACCATTTTCGATTGCTACCTACCAAGCAGGGTAAATCAGACAGTTTAATGAACTTAGATGTGGTTACAAGACTTACTTGAATAAAAGCAGTCGTATAATTAAAGCCTTGGAATGAGAATTTTTGATTATACTCAATTCGGCTATTCTAAATGTTCACTGAGGTTTCCCCCAGCCATATATCGAGAACATCTCATTATGGGTTTTCGACGAATCGTGCGTTTCGCAGAATGTGTCCATGTCTAGTAGTAGAAATGCTCGTTGCCATGTGGACTTTTGGAAAGTTTACTACTCTGCTACTTATCAGCTCTAAGTAGATTGAGACTCAACAATTCTATCAACCCCAACTTCTCACTAAATGGCTAATAACGTCAAGAGCTCTAAGTGAGTTGTTCTGGTAAAATTTTATGGAGCAGAAATTTGTCAGTTAATTCTTGATTTATTCAACTCATTAATGCTACCTAAAATAGTTCGATTAGTATGCGTTGCGTTCGATAACGCCCACAAGAGACGGGACGCGTAGCAACTCCAAAGTTTATTCAACAAAGTGCCAGGTGTCATAGTAACGACTTTAACAATTATAAATGAATTATAGTTCAAGATAATCAGAAAATTGTCAATGTTATTTTCTGGAGATACAGCACTCGTATTTTCTCATCAATAGCATACTAGTCCAAAAATAATTGGGGAAGAGTTCGCCCACGGGGAGCTCCCACAGCAAGCACGGCAGATGGCAACACCCTCAGAAATTAATGCGAGCAGCTGAAGCAAAGAAATCAAATACCAAGTTGTGCAAGTCAAAACACACATGGGGAGTATCGGAAACAGATAAACCATTGAGCTCTTGTGATGGCAAACCACCGTTCTAGCTCTATCCAGAGTTCTTGGTTGCGCGTGAATTTCAAAGGCTAGATTCGGCAGCAGTTTTGACTGGAGTCGAGGTCAATCAAACTGGTAACGTATGAGAGTTGCTTCCGAAATTGCAGTTTGTTATGAACTTTCACCTTAAACAGATAAATCTCAATTTGTATCAGTGAATGTTGCTACTTTAACCATCGATATCTATTGTGAATACCTTAACATAGCGGATGCAAATCTGTCATCACTGCTGACGTCGGTTACAGTTGCATTAGCAACCATTAATCTTTGAAACAACCCCCCTTAAATTTGATGTGTTTATTCATTGCGACTCACAACTATCTCATGACGGTTCGTTTTATCGAGGTTCCTTTATTCGGACTTTAGGCTATTTGGTGAAAGTCAGATAACATTATTTGTAGCTAGAATCCCTTCACATTAAAATAAATAGCTTTTTGACGATTGAATGAACAGCCTCACTTCGAAAAGTTTTTGTGTCCGAGGAAAAGTTGCTCCGTGGGTTACTTTATTTCCACTCTCAGACGAAATTATAAAAATATTTTGAGAGCAAATAGCAGGTCGAATTTATTCCTAAGAGTCACTCCGATTTCAAGTCTCTTCTCTCAAAATTGATTATTAAATTGTTAAAAGTCTATTCAATGCACCATAGCTTGCGATTTTCTAGTTGAGTCCACGTTTTTTCTAATATCCATTTAATCAATGAAAAAGCTTTGTTACGTGGAACTAAACAACGATAAATTTAGACAAAATAAATTGCGTTATTTGCATTTACACTATGGTAATCAAAGCGGTCATTCAAGTTAGATGATGGACAAAACAATGTTGCATGTTTGGAAGCCCTATGCCTACTCAGATCTGCAGAAACAAAAGATTTAGCTTCCGTAAGATAAAGCAATTTTTGTCCCATGGATTCCCACAATAAATCTACTAAGGTCATTTCGGTATCCCACTAAAACAAGGTTTTAAAGTATCCACTGTAGTGTTCGCTTTGAAGCTTGAATGTATTAATTTACTGACTATTTGGTCTGTTAATAATAATACTACTTTCTTGCTCTAAATATTACCACTGACAAAATAATGATCATAAATGAGGAAATCGATAAAATATAAAAAATGTGGCTATTAATGAAAGAATAAATCTCTGGACTTCTTTTATTATTATTCAGGGAACAAAGGATCCTTCATTTTCCCATCTGTCATAAGGCAATTTGCTTTCCATCCAAATGGGATGGATGGTCTAAAAGTGCACCAGACAAAAAATGAAGGTCAAACATGTACCGTCTGCATCATCGTCAATGGCACTAGATACATCTCCACCTGTTAGGAAACGGATAAACACCTGTTGAATTTGACTTCTGATTTCACAGAAAGCTGAAATATTTCAGCTAACGACGCTGCAGCATAATCCTAAAACTCATTTGCCATTCTGGAGACTTTTCTTATTTGTATTTGAGTAATTTTTAACGCAGTAATCACTCATAGCTGGTAAATAAAGCTCTAGAAAAGAGAGATAAGACTTATTCAAAAAAGAAACCAAGTTCTTCTGGCCGAGATCTAAATGGGATGACTAGAAGTGTGTTCCAAACTAGTCCATAATAGATCAACAAAGCTTCAGCTCCAGAAAAGCCTGTGAAGGAGCCAACTTTATAAAGAAGGTGGAAGTTCACTCCTCAAGATCTCAGAAATGGAATTCACCTAACAACAGCCTGATGTGTGTGTTTCAGTGTTAGATGACCACGAAAAGTGAAAGCACAGGCACTGTAGGGAGACTTAAAAGTGGGGACTAACTCAGTTACATCCATAATAATTCGAAGGGATGAGGATCCAGCTGTGCTTTGGGAATAAGCAAGCTGGCTTAGACACCATTCACTCGTTTCGAAAGTGTCACTTCCACCTGCGTAAGCTTTCATATAAACACAACTACCACCACCAAAGTCAGTTGTTTACAACCTAATAGCCATGCGTCTCGGTGTTGTATGAATTGAGACACTGTTGACATATTTCCGGCAATGACTCCTTTATTTTTCAAGCACAGAAATCAAGTTTCTTCCTTCGACCTTTTATACCTCCCATGGTCTTAATTAAATGGAACACAGAAACAACTCGCTTCATTTTATAAGGCATCAAAGCACAAGGGATGTACTTTAATGATAACGCTTCCTTTATTTGCTAATCCAGCATATTATAACTCTGTTTACTCTACTCTGCTTACTGGTAAATAGTTTCGTTTAAAAAGGCTAGTCCAATACTGATATATGTAAGGGGTGGTCAATGTCAACCTTCTAAGTAGAAGAGACAAGATGTTTTTTTAGATTGCCGTCACGAGTAAGGCATGAAAAACTGAGCCATGCTTTAACCGCACCGAGGGACAAAATGGTACCCTGAGTCAACCGGAAGCGCTCACAAATAGATAACTTCCTGTTTGTGTGGGAAGGAGTTGGATTTTAAATTTCGAGCTTTTGGTAACGACAGGCATAATAATCGCAGGAACGCTTGGCGATCTAGTGAGAATATCTTACATGTTTGGCATTTTCCTTCGACTTTATTTTGATAAAATATACGAGGTAAGGATTCTTTCAAAGCCTCAAATTGTATTAGAACTGCATGTTCGATTCATTTTTTGAGCTGTCGACACTATTTTTAACGGCGATGCCGTAGTAGTTTTGTACTTTATCAAACGAAATTGCTGACCTTACTCTCAAAACGAGCTGTTTGAAAACCTGACTTCTGAGCAGTGTGTATTGCCGAGACCTGACTAGGTTATCCACAAATTTTCTGATTTCTGCTATAGTTGAGCATTTTGAAGAAAATTAAACAAGCTACATTCCTAAAGTGCAGGGAATCAACTTTAAAAAATTACATTTTGGTTCTTTCTTTCCTAATCTGTTGAATACCCTCACACACACAAAGTTTGCATTAAAAGCTTTGACCCTTCACATTCAAGCAGGTTTCAACAACGAGCCGTACCGTTTTCATAGTAGCCGACTAAATTTTTCATGATAGTTCACGCATGCAGCCATCGAAATATGGAAATTATGGGCTCTGCTCGTGCTTATCACTAAGGTAACAACAATCCCGCCGCCGGAAGTGGGGAATTGAAATGGAGAATATGAAGTGGTCGTGATTGGTTGAAGGCAGCATAGAAGACGATGATTTGACTGCTCCCAAGCAGCTGATTTCTTAGAAGAATTTGCAAAAAGTCTTTAGAGAGCCTTAAGTTTAATTCAGAGGCCTACTAAGAATTGCAGAATCGCCAATGACAGTCAGCCGGGTATATGGCAGCCGGATTCGTCTCGGTCAATGGGGTAGCCAGTGCCTGTCCTCCTCAAAACTCCCAAGCTCTTGCCTCGCCGATAGACTATCGCGTCAATAGGCCTTGATGAAGCACACAAATCGCCGCCGTGCCCAGTTAATGGACGACAGAATTAAAAAAGTTTTTGAGAAGACCCAAAAGTAAAGTGGGCTTGTTCCAAGTATCAGCTTGGGCCTAAGTGAAACTCTAAACCAAACAATATGACAATAGTGCAATTTCATGATCAACTAAGTTTCTTTAAAGTCTGCTATATATTGTATAAGTCAAACTTGTTACCTCTTCATAGAGAACACAAGTACATCAAGAACAAGGTATGCAGCATTCAGATGCTAATTGTTGCAAGTCAGAAAGATGTCGATACAACAACCAAGGTACAATTATTCATACACTAAGTAGGGGTATTTTTCGCAATAGCGTCAATATAGCTTCTATTCTTGTGCAGTGAAAATGATACTTTTGTATTATTATCCTCCAAAGAGGAAAAGAAAGGTTATTGGTTGGTCATATGGGTTAAATCAAGGTCAATGGGCTTAAAATCTTGCAGCAAATTAAAAAAGGTTAGTGGAAACAATTTGCGAATGAAACTTGAAGTGCACATTCTAGTGTTAGATTTTTTTCCCTTTTGACTACTTTCACCAGAACCAGACTGTTTTTTCATCAGCAAGTTGGCAGAAATGGAATTTATTCCCACTTCCTGTAGGAATGTTGCGTGTAACTAGCAAAGCTGAATGAAATAGGTTGAAAATTATATTCTAATCGAAGATAGTTCGTTTGATCTTATTAATTAAAACTGAGCGTTGAATTTTACTTGAATTACCAAATTTTTATTCGACTATGCTCTTTTCTAAAATGTACTTTTTAAGGAGCTAACCTGTATATCAAGAGAATATTCGGTGGGTTTGTACATTGTAGTTTATAATCTTATTAATTTTAGTGACTAAAATATAGGCGATTCCTGGAAAAGAGATCATCTACCTCATTGAAATAGTATTAATTGATTATCGCAGCTAAATTTGTATTTCAGAATAGAGGTCTCAGTAAAGTGGTTGGATCGATGTCATTTACATCCGTGGTGATATTTCAAATTGACCGCTATTTCAAACTTAACTACAGTTTTACCTATTTCAACAAGGATTGCTACGTCCCCTCTTGATTTATTACTTCTTTAAGTATATTTCAACACCTATTACAAATCGTTATAGTGAACATTTTTATGAAAGTCCAATTTATGCAATTGTAAAACCGTTGATAAGGCACATTTGTTCCACCAGTGACATCCCATTTCAGTGCATTTAAGGTTGATGGTTATCCATTTTGAGGGTAAAAGAGCTAAATTCTTGAACTCTTTGGTTTTCGTACTCTCCTAAATGGGGTTTTTATCTTGTCACTCCCTTTCGGAGTTTGGATTTTATTTCTGATACTCCGTGATTTGTATTCTCATAAGGATTGCCATCTTTCTTTGTCTGTTTTTATAAAACAGTTTTGTCGAATGAGAATAAGATAGCAAAGTAGTGGTTGTTATCATCAGAAAATTGCCCTCTTTGTTAAAATTTCAGGGACAGAATCCTTGGTCTTCAATACGCATATTCTCTTCAGTGTGGATCAGTCGGTTCTGTATTTGAGTCTAGTCCATCTGATGCCAGCTTAGCTGTCTCTATGACAAAACCATGATGCATGAGTAAGATTATTTGAAATTTTCCCTAGGTGGAGGAGTCTATTCAAATAATGCTTCTATTCCGTAGCCAATTAATCGGGCTTTTGTAGTACCAACTGCAGAGCAGTGCTCAGCTATGCATAGTGCTCCATTGGCGAATTAAGATTTGGAGGGGCTGGTGTTTTCGACAACACTTCTGATTTGGCTCCACCTTAGCCTTACAGCTCTATCCTTCGCCAGAATTCACCTGTTCACAGTGTTCAGAAGGAGCACTGAGCAGTGACTGGACAAGGCGACCAATCCTCTTAGAGCAAGTTATTATGCTTCAGGATCCAGATGGGGAGGATATAGACATCCATTCTAAAAGTCATCATGGTGATTTATGCTTTTTAAGATAGCGTAGTTTGAAACGAATGTCCAATATTTACTAGTAAAGTTTGAATTTGTAACACCCTTTTCCGATTTACACAACTAGCAGCACTAAGTGAGTAGTTGAGAAACCAATCCGGCCAAATTTCACCTTGCTAGTTGTTGTATCAACTCAACCGTAAAATTTCTCCCAAGACTCTCATTAATCTTCCATCCTAAAAACCAGTTTCGTACATGCTCAAAAAAATCTCTGAATTGTTGGAAAATTGAGCACAACGTCTTAGGCTTTAAATCTTCGGTAAAAAGGAATTCTCACCTCTTATCAATACAGCCAGTTTAACTACTCAATCGTGAGAACCAAAATTTTCCTTCGATTGCATCGATTAGCCATAGATGTGCTTCGTCCTATGCGTGCTGAGTGCTCCAGAGCTCAGGGATAGCTTTTGGTTGGCTGCGAATGTGATGATGAGGCTAAATAGCGCAGGCGAAAGGGAAGTCATTACCGGGGTGCGCTCTCTCGGGGCAAGTCCCTATCCCCCTGGCAGTTCCCCCATACTCAGTCAGCAAGAGAGGACAGGCCGAGTTTTTACCCTCTTTTGTGCCCTCTCTAGCTGCTAATTGGTTGGGTCGTTGGATGACAAGGAAAACTTTTTTCTTGCTCGTTAAGGACAACTTGACTCTATCATTGTCCAAGTTTCTTATAGAAGCAAATTTTTTAATTTGCTAATTTTTAAATTGTGATCAGAGTTATTCGTGCTTACCGAAGTGTGTAAGACATTAACTAAGGCGGATTAGCATATTTACAACACAAATCGGGTTAATTCGAGTCTAAAACTTCTAATGGATTTAAATTAAACCCATTTCCAAAGGCCCTTTAATTTGATATTTATAAATTCAAGGTTAAATTTCACAATTTCTAACAAGTTAAAACATTGCTAAAATACCATCACCAATCATTTACTTGTAATACATGTGAAGAGTCAATTCATCACGTGGCACATTTCAAGAATAACTAAGTGAACTAACGTCTGTCTGGAATCGATAGCGATAGATTATCCTAAGCTTGGGAAGGCACTTCATTCTTCCTTTCTTTACTTTTACTTCTTTACTTTAATTTCTTTACTTTCCATTAACTCACCCCTTTAATACCTCTAGAGCGAAAAATCCTTCATAAATGAACTAGCCAAATTAGCCTCTCGAGAGCAAACAACAAGCCAGATCTGAGCCAACTCCGATACTTTTTGCACAGTTGCAGTTCCATAAGAGACTTCATATCTATATGAATAAAAAGTGCTCTGAGAAATTCTGTCTGCTAAATTACAGAAAGTATGGCTAAATGGATATGATTAAATCCCAATGGAATCCTGATTCCAAAAATAATAATTGATCAGATTATTAATCATCAGTTCGCTAGTTACAATAATTAAGTAACGAAAACGGTTTAAATAACCCCTACATTCACTAAAATAAGGCACTGTTTGTAGATATTTATGTTTGTGACATTAGTTTAAACCATAATATGATATCATGCTATTTTTATATGACTTAATATAGATTATTTAATTAAATTTAAGTACATGGTTATGAATACAAGAAATTGTAAGTAAACTGTTGTTTTAATTTCCCCCAAGTCCGGATGTCGCTGAGTTGACACGAAGGGGCGAGCTTGCCCCTTGACCCGAATTCGGAGTCCCTCCCATTTAATCTGGTCCCGTTCAGGGTACGGGGAAGCACTCGTGAGTGTATTTTAGGCCCAGTGGAGAAACAGTTCGCAAATCTAAGCTGATTTCATTAATTTCGTTACAGACCTGACGGTTTAAATCAAGGGAATTCGTTTAGGAGTGCCCAAGTCGTCTCAAAGTGGGCACACTTAAAATCAATTGGTGTGTGAGCCTTACTGTCTGGTCGAGTTTATAAACAAAAACATTAGAACTAAATCCTCAGTTTTGGGTAGGTACATGTGTTTAAACATCGCTAAATTTCCGTCATTGGAAATGCGGAAGCCCAAATCAATGCGAAGGTAAATCAAACGTTTGGCAGTTTTTTCCATATGACAGTTAAATCAGGAATTGTAAGCAATTAAGGCACAACAGAGCACTTCACTTGGGATCCATCTTGATTTTATTTACCTGAAATCACTTTGACACAACCTTTTTTACTATTCAGATCTTCTAAGGTAGATATTACCTTTCCCAACATGGATTGCGGAATACGGCATCTTTTTAATGCTTAAATTCAAAGAAGGAGGAGGTCTAGGAAGGCGACCCTAGCTCTTCGGAAAGACAAGGACTCTCAAAAAGTGACGAGGATCCTAGGCTTAATTCAAATAAAAGATAGGCATATAACTGTCAGTCAGTTAGCTACCTAACCGGATATTTCTGTGCCGGCGAATTCTCCAATTCCGTATAAACGTAAATTTTTTTGGCGAAAATAATGACCGTGCTGGAACTGTGGTTAACAAGTCTGATCATAAGCCCAAAACCAGTCAATATAGTGGCCCCCTACATTGATCCATCTTCAGGACCCATTAAGTTAAAGTCTCAAACTTTTATTTGGTTTTGATTCAAGGGGTACATTTAAGGGTGGTTATGACCATTGATGGTTAATTATGTAGATATACAAATTAGTGGTGGGCTTCCGATCCACCATCAACACAATGCACCGGCGAATTCTTCAGAGACGGTTATTTAAGATTTCCTTCCAGAAGTGGTTCTCACGCACCCACCGTTGGACTAGTTTCCCAACCTGTCTTCATCAGACTTCGTTTTCTTCAAAGGAACCACTCATTTTAATGACATTAAATATCGATTTGACCTGCAGAGTAAACAATTTGTGAAATTATCTCGTGTGTTTGTATTTCTTTTTGGAAAATGATTTAATTTTTCGCAATTGAAACTACCTACCTAAATCGTCAGATTTAAATAACCTGACATGATTTTGATTTTACTTTTAGCATTTTAGAAGCCCTAAATTATAGCATAACACTGATGCACTATCCACAAGTTATTATTAAACGACTTTTTAATACTATTTGCGTTTTGACTCTACCTTTTAATAGACTAGAATATCTAGCACTCAGAAAGAAGGTTGTACGGCTGCTAACTGCATGCGCGGCGGAGCTGTGCGGTCACGTCTCCACCCGGCTTCCTGGGAGCTGACCGTCCTCCCCCTTCTAAATGGCGTAATCTCGCAATGCTGCCTTTTTACTCACACCACGATTGATGATCAGCCCCGCTTTCCTCCTTTTCTATCAAGTAATTGCGCTGGGTTTTGCGTCATGCTTAACCGCCGTTATTCATCGTTAGGACATAACCCAACTTAGCAGACGATTCGGAATCAATTCAGATTTTATCTCCTGTCAGATACATGGGACGAAATTCACCATCAAAGCATCCAAGGTTAAATGAGAGAAAAATAGATAATTAACTCTGCTGTCACTTCATTAATTGGACGCTGCCAGTGGTTCGTATAGATCTCAATTGAGCTGTCTCGTTTTGTATGAGCCTGTTTCGGTTGCTATTTCCGATTCTAAGCTTTTAGTACCTATTTCTAGCAATCTAACATTCTTCGAAAATAGTCATTCTTTATTTAACCATAGTTTAATAGGATCATTGATCTATACATTAGCTACTTACTTAATGACCAAACAGCTAGCAAATTTTTATCTACTTCTAGGAGCTGTATAGGAAAATGCTTGGTGATTTAAATTAATCTGACTTAATTATCCCTTGAAAACACTTCATCGCATCATGGGTTCTAGGGTAGAGGTTGGGAACTTTAAAAGCCTTTTGATACTACTAAATCTCTTTCTAGGAAATGACTGACTTTATAGAGCCTTGACGGAACTGTGGGAGGGTGTATTTATGTAAGCTATGGATAAAGCAAAAGCGTAAAACAAATAAAGCGAGTTCTGTAGAAATTAGAGTCCCGTCTGAATAATGAAAATTTTGTGGTAACTACAGAATTAAATCGATTTGACTAGAAATTGACACTTGTTGTCCAAGTGTTCAATCAAATTAACCACCACCATTAGTGTCAGTGGAGCGCTTGGTAGTTTTGCATTCCCTAGGAGGGGTCTCAAAAACTGCTGCCTTAATTAAGTTGATGGCTAACTCGACTGGACTCTAACAGTAGCGCAAGAGCGAACCATACACTATAGTCCATTGGAGAGTTATGCGGAGACCTAAGATTAGAGAGAGGATTGACGCGTTCTCCTATGAAGTTCTCCGACAACACTGATTTCCTATTCATGAGGTGTTGAGTAGATATTGCGAAGATTAGCATTAAGTGCCATCTTCATTGTAGAGACTTAAACATTCAATTCGCAGGACAAGGTGCGTTTTCAAAAGTGACAAAGAAACAACCAAATTGTATTCTGTAAAATTTTCTCCGACTTTCATAGTTTTATAAAGCATCACATATTAAAAATGAGTTCCTATTTTTTGGTTAAAATTATTCCACATGCAAATTTGAATAGAAAAACTTACTGAGGAGAATTCCTGAAATGAAACTCACTCCCTCAGGTCAAACCTAAAAAATAGCTTACCACGTCCTCGTTTTCTAGTTGGTTTCAAGGAGACAAAGAATCAGTACGACCCGAGTGAATGTCAAGTCGCTCAAAGCAAGTGTGAACGCAAACAGAACCTTAAGGCCATTAATGAAAATGATTAATGGCGCCTTAAAAATTGGCACAAAATGGGCCTTTGTAGTTTAACGGCCCCTGGGTAACTAAAATTAACTATTAGGCCAATCAAGAGGGTAAATTAGGTCATTTTCCTGCCTAAGACAAAAGTTGCATGGCTGCCTCCCACTGAAAATTTCAACCTTGTTATTTTTAATATTATGTATAAAATTTTGTTAAGGTTGAATGCTTATTTGAACATTAGTTTTGAAAAACTGAAAGTGAAAGTGAATAGTTGAAATACCTAAATGCGTATGGGGCCAGACAGAAGTAATTACACTTACTTTACCCTAAAACTTGATGCTTTTCGCCCAGACATTTGTTATGTTGCTTTAACTTCATTAATAGTCTAGTTTCAGTGTGTCCCTAAATAGTTAAAACTTTGCCAGCTTAGCCATTACCAAGATTAATTAAACAGTTAAAGGATTTAGTATGTTTTAATTCCCTGAAGTATGGATGCCGTACTGAGAGAACAAGGAGAACTGATGGGCATTGTAATTTGAACTAGGGCTGATTCGACTCAACTCATATGTAAAACAGGGTTAATTACGTGATCACACTAATACAATTACATAGGGAGTTAACTTCCGATACTAGAATTATAGATGGAGCTACCGTTTACTGGGGCTTTATGCATGCTTAGTCACCTGAAAGGCGATCAACCAAGTGAGTTTCGTCATTCGCTCACATGTAAGTATACTTGTGTATTAAGGAAACACTAGATCTGTACCATCACGTTGTCTATAGTGTGTTTACTTTTATTTACTTAATTTTCTATTTTTCTTCCTGTTTTACTCCACAAACTACATAAGCATCTTTATCATCCACTTTCCCCTTGTGTTGAAGGACGGCGGAAATTTATTAGCCATCTGGAAATGAGGACATCTGAGTCCAAATTAGCTATAAATCCTGTATCGGAACCTGGAACCATGGCAAAAGTTGAAGGGTTTCAATAAGAGGGAAAGGGTAATTATCTCTGCGAAAAAGCATTATGGAAGTTGAATTCGGAATTAATACATATTTGCTTGTTGAATAGTCCTGAAAAATGTACACAAAAGTGTTGATCGAAAATTAAAGAATATTGCGAAAATTTCCATAAGGTATTTAAAGGTTAAAAAGCGAAATTATTAGTTCAGAGTAATTTTCAATTTCAAAAATGACAGGTATTTAAATATTTCAAATATAGTTCAGTGGTTTCAATGAACTTTAGGCGATCTGGAAGTGCATCGCGCTGTAGGTAACAAAGTTGATATTTTCTATCCCAAAAATATTTTAGCCACATTTCTGGCAAGTTTTCAACTTTTAAATATCCAGCTACCCCTATGCGCGTATCCATGGCTGTTCAATTAGCAAGATGCACACCACCACCTTTAACCACCGAGTTCCCTCAGGTGTTCAGCCATTTACCAACCAATCCTACTTTGACCGGCGACAAAGGTCGCTTAAATAGCGTTCTTGTTTGCTTTTCATTATTTTTAGAGTATGAATAATAGGATGAATATGTGGAATTAAATCTTTCTTTCCAATTCATTTGCTATCAGGTTCGATTATGACCACTTTCACTTCTTATTTGGGATTTCTCAAATAGGATTTTCTATAGTCCTTAATTGACTGTTCAAAAAAGTAACTTTGCTTTACAGAATCTGAATTTTTTCAATCTATCACATTTGTAATGAAGCTTCCGCCTTGCATGCTATTCATAGCGCCTGAGCGGTCATTTATCTTAATTCACGAATGCACAATTTCCCCACGGCTGATCCACATGTGTTTATCAACTAATCCGCCCTCAATAATTAAAGCAGTTCACTTTAAATTACGCTAACAACCACTGTAATTAATTCCTAAGGTCAGGGATAATAGCTAGAACCTAACCCACACTCTCTCTAGACGTGGTATTTGTGTCGAAAAGTTGATGACGATGATCCCTTCATTTAAATTTCGACGCTCATAGGCCCCGGTTTTATCTCTGCACGATCTTGATTGGAGGACGGTCAGCGCTAGCTGGCTGCCAGCGTCACACGGGCGCACACATGAAGGAGGAGGCGGCGGTGGAGGAGAAGGCGGGTTATACTACAACCCAATTGGTCTACGCTCTCAGTAGTCGTTAATCGTGTTCAGCAGTCTGATCTAAGCCACGGGCTATAGTCAGTTTGCACTTTACATCAAAAGTATTATAAAAATTAGCTTTGTGCCGAAGCATGGGAGCATCGATTTCTGTGGATGGACTGACCTACTTTGGGTTAACGAGGAGCGTGTTTAGCAAAAATCGATGGGGGCCGAAATAGAAAAGTTAATTAATGGACCTCTCCAGCGTAATTCATAGTGCCGAGAGGACGAAATTATAATTTAAGGCGCCGTAAAAATTATTTAGAATTTCGATTCCTCTAAGCATTCATTTACATATAACTAATTGGTTTAATAATTTCAAGGGCGTGGTTTCAACTGTTATGGATCATCAAGAGATTATACAAATGCAATTAGATTAAGTAAAAATATACTACTGCCATTTAACGAATCTGAGACATGTCATTTGTTTGCTGGAGGGGAAAAATTTCAGTCACCGGCGGCCGCTAAGAGTGAATTTATTTCCAGACAATTGCAATTTGCGTAGCTATGATTTGTCTCGTTGATTTTTAGTTGAAATATGAGCTTTATACTAAAATTCTCCACTAGCCATGTATCTTCCTTTGGGATCTTCACTCTAAACACGGTGGCTAATTGGAAATTATCATTTAATACATTTGGGAAATTCAAATATTTAGCCAGATCAATAAGGAAAGATTATATTTATTGTTATAGATATATTAGACCTTATCATCAATATGCAAGACGAAGTTCTGGAACCTATGTTAGGCTCACATGTTAAATTAATTGGAACCCTAGACCCAGGTAGCTCGATTCAGTCGAAAAGAAGTTGAGATTTTTCTGCCTAGGGGACATTTTCGCAAAAGGGAACAAGAATTTACGACTCCTACTAGGCGAAACATTGACGTGAAAATAAAATTCATCCACATTTATTTGACTCAAAGCACTGCTTTTATACAGTGTGACGTCTCATAAACTCGAATCCGCTATCAGATTTGCTACTCTTTTTCTAGTTACCTAGCCGATCAATAAAATTAAATGCTCAAGCGAATGTCGAAGGCTAAGCATAGTCAAAAGACATTTCGCCGGACAAACATGGATAATAAAGTACGATTTCAATCTCGACTGTAGCAAAAAGATGCACTGTCTCAGTCACCCGTTTGTCTGCTGTTCTCACCAAACGAGGGTGGACCGAAAAGTTAGCTAAATTCATACAAATGTAGGTATTTAATAAGGTGAACAAAGATGCATGGGCATATTGTACAACACAATTGTCATTCAGAGCAATGAACTTCTCAAACTGTTCTGGAGGAGGTTACCAAGCCAAATAGTGTGGTTTTTTTAGGATTTTTGAGCTTGGGAAAAACGAAGCAAAACTCCGCTGGAGCGAAATCAGGAATAAACTCGTATTTTGGATAAGTGGAAAGCACCGCCCATCGAGATACTTTTTAAAGGACATCTAACACAACCTTCACTGAAAAAAGCTTGGGTACCTTGTCATGATAGTGAATCGAAAGCCACCATGAAATTGGTTTCTCACTCGTTTTTAATCGAAGTAACTCTAGCTTCCTTCGTATAACCTCAGTTTATTTATCTACCGATCAATCTGTCAGCACCACACCTCACGAATTACACCCTGAAAATCTTGGCCATCACTCTAACCTACTTGCGAGATTTCAACTAGATACACTTGTAGAATGTAGTCACTTTTGTAGCACAAGCTCCATAAACTTGTTCCAAAATCTTATGATCTGCGTTCCTTTTTCTTTGAGATGTACCAATAATTTGATTATCTACCTTTTCTTAAAATATTTCCTTTCCATGGTCAAAATGGAAGTCTCCCTACTAGAGGGTCTAGACTATTTAGAGGCTAGCATGAAACTGACTCCAAGCAACTACAACCAAAGCAAAACAACCAGTTAAGAGTTTTGACTTGTGTAAGCTTGATAAGGTCGGAGAATTTCTTCTCCAACCCTCATGTGGCCATCTTGGGCTTCAGGGCGTGGTCTTTCTTTCGGCAAATCCTTCCCTCTCTTGTGTGAACTTTATTAGCACTTTGTAGACTTCGTGTCTTTTTAAAACCCGTTTAAGAATTTTAATATTTTTGATGTCTGTCATAGCTACAAGCCAACTTCTTAGCGATAAATACAAGTTTAGAATTCAACTTACCTTGAATTATCTTTTAAACAATAAAGATAGCAAATATGAACTCTCAAAAGTTCCTGTCCATTGATTAAATAGTGTTGCTTTGGGTCTTCTTATTTGGGCCTTGAGATATACAATCTTACCTAAAATGAGTTATTATCGATTTTGTTCCTTAGTCGAAATTTCCTACAATAATCTACACTGCGTGTGTTGGGACGATGTCAACAAAGCGGCCTACACTGGAATAATTCATTGGCTAGCTCAAATCAAGCGCAACATTTGACATGAAAAAAGATTCAATTGTCGTAAATGTTTTGCATTAGCAAAAGTGTCTAAAGAAAAGTCAAAATTTCTAGACAACTAAATCATGTGTGAATGTAAGCTGACTTCCAGAAGAGTTAACATTTAATGAAATGTTTTTGCTTCTCTGCAGGACATGGAGCCAGTATATGATGATGTTAATAATCTTGGAGATTTTTAAAATCAAGTATTACCAAAAATGGAACATCACTTTGTGGCGTGAGACGCATTCTTTCGATGGACCTCAAAGTAAATTGTATAACCGCGAATAGTGGGGAAAAGAAAGTGTGATCTAGCGTTATGACGTATTCATTCTCTGATCATAGCGTATTCCTTCCTATTAATGACAAGGAATCGCAGCCCTTTTCTCTACCCTCTTTCCTACTCTAAGCTTTTTACTTTGTTCATAGGACATATTATTATTATTATTGCCAGTACGTGTCAAATAACTTAGTAAACACTCAACTACCACATATATCTCCATAGTGTAAGGAGCACTGAAATTGTAGGATTTGTTCTTTTTTCATATTATCAAGCACTTGCTTTGGGACGATTATTTTTTATTCACAACATGCAATCAGTGTTTCCATTCTAAATTTTTCGTGAATTTGTAAATTTAAATTTTGGAGGATTGCAATTTCTCGCTAATGCATTATTTCCTCGTTTTTTCAACATTCAGCAAAAATGACCAGAGCTGATTTTCATCGCGTTGAATATTAAGTAAACTAACTTCATTTGCGTCAATCCCTGATTTATGAAATTTTCTGCTGCGGGGACGAGGAGGGAGCAGTTATTATATTTCTATTTTAAATGTATGATAATTATAGTTTTAGCTCTTTTAAGCACCACTAAACTCCAATCGTAAGGTTACTTGCTTGCTCTCAAACTTCTGGTAAATTTATCCTAAATTACTGAGTTCTTTTCTCTGAATTTCCGTGCAGATACCCTAAGCACTGTTGTAAAATTGTGGTTCTATTCTTTATTTTTTTAAATCAAAATGTATTTACTCAAAATCGGCTTGATTAAATTTAATTATACCACAAATATCATACATAAGAATACTCGGAAATAATTACATAAAGTATTTTGCGAATCCATTTAAATATAAGTGGTAACCACAATGATTAGTAAAAGTAGTTTTTAAATAAGTTCTTGTACTGTAGTTACGAGACATAAAGGACTTCTCAACCTAATTGGATAAAACTAAAAAAATACATTTTGGTGGCACATTTTTCCTTAAAAACCACCAATGCCATAAAAATTAATTTTTAGCATTTCAGAGGATGGTGAATTTTTTTAAGTGGGAAAATTTCCTGCTCTTAAGGTGAGAGAAAAAAGAGGTAAGAAGAATGAACTCTGGACCACACGTAAGTTTGACCTTGAGACTCTACCCGACCGAACGGCTTTTCGGCCAGTTCGCCTCACTGTCCCCAAAATATCGATCCATGTCGACCTCCACTAGACCGTGCGGAGTAAAAGTTTTCCCTAGGAGCTAGTTAGTTACCAAAGGCAATGTTTTAACAGTAAAGGGAATTTGAATTGCGTTGTCTTGAAAATGACTTTATTTTGAAAGTCGTGAATGAAAAATTATTTTAAAACATCTTCACTGGCCCCCTTTAGCCAATTTACAAATATTTGGGATAAAAAACATTAATTCAGTATTTCAAGTATTGATTTGTGTCTGTCTAGACTAAGTACATTTCAGTCGATGCAAAATTGGACTGAATTTACATGGTTTCCAAATTTAGTAGCATATGGATTTCTGTTAAAAAACTGCGTAACTAAACTTTGATTCCAATGCTTATAATTAAAAGCTCGTGACTAGGGAACACGATCAGAGAATGGCCATTCTTTCGGCGAAAATTCGAGGCAAGAAAATGAATTGCAAAGATCAAGGGAGCTTCACAAAAATCCCAAGAGTAATTCGCATTATTCCGACAGTTTATTTGTCTATTGTTAACATGGGTACAGCACATGAACACGAGAGTGTAGCTTCTTGCAACACTGTGTCTGGGCCCTATACCTAGTAATAAGAGATTAAAATACTGTATTGTATAAAAATACCCAATCTTAGGCTTCAACGTGGATGAGTTTGCGTATTTGCCCTATAATACGACCACTGGTTCTAACGGAATTGTAACAAGAAAACAAATTGGAAGAACGTAAAGGAGTACTCGGTTAACTGATAGGAGGTCCACCGAATAAGCAACAAGTTGCGTATTTGGTGGTAATATTACTGTATTTAGTTGAAATAGTCTGTGCTAATCATTCTCGTAAGGCGTTTTGTGAACATGAATTAAACATAACATTTTTCTATATCTTTCTTGAATTATGGCTCTTCAAAGCTTTCAGTCGAACATTTTCTGGTTGGTGCATATCCACGATTTCAAACTGGGTGTATCAGAATCCTGTGCATGTTTTATTTTTACAACGTGGAATCTCTTGTAGCCACATCACTTACCATGTGGGTAAAATATGCATTTAATAGTATTTCTTCGTGAATGTTACCTTGCAGTGACTCGTATTTGTGTTATAGGTTTTTGTTCACAACTAAAACTAAATTTGGGCTTAGTTCCATAATATACTTCCGTTTCATGTTGGTTATTTTAACAACTATGCACTATACATTTGTTTCAATATTAATGACGAAGTTATGGATAGATGCTTGGGCTGTAAACTTGACTGCAATGGCCATTCTTAGTTTTCCTGATTATGACCTCGTGGTTCATAAAATGCGGTGTTTTGGCATTGCCTAATGTCGCATGTTTGTGTCACCTCAAGGGCCACTGAAGTTCGTATTCTTAGCTGCAAGTAGTAAGAGATTCTTACATCCGATCACAAGGTGATTCATATTTCACTTGTTCAGCTCCCATCTTATAGTGGGTCTTAAGTTACGTTTTCTCATTATTTTACGAAAGTGAAATTTTCTGCAAATAAAATGATATAACAATTAGACTGTCAGTGAGGATTTGTTTCTTTGATTGTGTGACCCCAACCATCATTCTGGACTAAAGTAGAGGGGCTTGGACGAGACCTAAATTCAATGCATTTGCTTTTTCTCGTCCTCATAGAAGTCATTAAAAAGTTAATTAAACCCCTACCTCACAGCTTTGGCTGATTCTGAGTTTCTCTTTGTTCTATTTCTCGTCCAAAAACTGTCGGGCCACCTCAGGTATTCCTCACTGAAGTCATCATTTGAAAGATATTCAAATGTTTATTCATACATTCAGCATGCCACACTCTGAAACACAGCACTATAGTGTGATGTGATTCAAACGTACTTGGTCCATAAAGGAAATTGAAGTATCAGTAATGTCTCAAAACATCTTAATGCTCCTGCTTACTGTTGCTGCTATTAGGTAAATGTATTTGACCCAGATAGCGCCCAAGTGTCGTTTGACTTCGCCGCTTGAGAGGAATTTGCACTAAGCTGGTAACTTTAACGGGGTGGGCAAATACGTAAATTCAAATGCGTCAAAGCTACCATTACTAGTTATATGCTTCAGTTTATCAGGTTATCATACGCCAAGGCTCGACACGCCAATGAGCAATCAACTAAACGTCGATCGGTTAAGGGAATGTGAGATCGGTAAAGGAGTAATTGCTAACAAAAAATAAAAGATTTAATAGCAAATGTATTTTCATCAAATAAATCTGAGCATAATAGCCACCATTCATGTCTGCTAAAGCCGTCTAGCTTAACTCGGGACGTGGAACAAGCCAATTTTCCACTTTTTTTCTGAATTCTGTTGACCAACTGGACTCTGGTAGTACTTAGTATCTTTCGTGAAAGCTGCACCTGACCACCGACTGGTTGGATTCTTGGGAGTTCAAAAGAAGTCAAAGATGTGGACTTGTATAGTCGTAAGTGCTGGCTGACAACCCTTTCTGTGAGAAGTTCACCTCCACCAAATATTACATGAGTTGTAGTGAAAGTCTTCCTTGAATGTTAACTTTTATAGTAGAGAATAAAACATCAAATTCACACGATAAAGCCCGGATCCCGATACCAGGGTCCTTCCCCAACACGTTTTGTGTAGATTCTCGAGGATGGAACCTGCCGCTAAGTTACTTTCTTTTAACCACCAGTTCATGCCGGATTATCTCCGCAGTGTGCAGGGAGCACTGAGTAGTGACTATAATCTCCGCCCTTTTTCATGGCAGACAAAAGTTATTTTCCTTCATAACTAGTCAGTTGGGTTCTAGCTAGCATCCATTCTACTTATTTTCGGAGCGTTTATGAATAACAAAGAAGAATTTACCTTTAATTAGAGGAAGCATAGTATGCGTGAGCATCTTTAGCACATCTGCAAAAACGAACTTTTTTCTTTAGAAGTTATTTCGAGCATAATCTAGTTTATAATCACCTGTTTTAAATTAGCTTTTGTAAGTAGCATAACGAAATAAACTAGAGGTTTCAAACATAGCACCTTTTTTCAATGAATGCTTAACTAGATCGGTTGCTCATGGTTCTGTGAAGCAACAGCTAAGCAATCGATTATTGATTTACCGTTGGGCTAACTCTCTGATTCCTTGCACATCCCTACAGACTGTGATATGAATTAGGAAAAACAAAGCCAATAAAGTAATACATGTCTCGAAATCGATTTTACTACAACATTTACTTCATTTTCTCCGAAAGGATCTCTAGAAAGTCCTCATTACCTCCTGGCGAAAAAAGAACTATCCAAACTGTAGTGATTGCTCCGTGTTTGTACGAATCCTTCCCGGAAAAATGCAGGACTGATTTGTACAGTACACTTTTGCACGGCGTGAACGACTGTTAGGCCTCAGTCTGTCAGATGGGTGGATTTTAGATAAGGCACTCCCCACTCCCTCCGCCTCCCGTGATCCGATCGCCCACACGGCACATCACGTGACGGAGTTTGACTTCATTCGTTACTTTCTTGTCGGCACAGAAGGGCGCTATAAACCGGGGGTTCGAGAGACTGTGAACGTCCCCCCGGAGTTAATAATGTCTGTATCAGGCCTGTATAAACACATGTGCCGAAAGTCATTCATGCACACGTGCTTGAGTGTGTGGGCTATATCAGCAAAAATTATAGCCGACCTGCACAAACACCAATAAACCATCCATGTGTGCGCAGTGTAGTGCTGTTTTGTAACTGCCCATAGCGATTGGTTACGTGCTTAGTCTTTTCCTATGACGTGGTTGCCATAAACACAATCAAGAATCGTAAAGATGAAAGCGTTTTAGTGTGAATTTTGGGGAGTGGATTCCTCTTTTTCTTTAGTAAAGAGGAGTCCGAAGAGAAACTGTTTCAATATATCGATCGGAAGCTAATCGAATGCAAACTAGTGCCATGATATTTTATTCCTGCTAGCTTTGGGGCCCTTAGGAAAGCCTAAGCGATCAATCAGGTCACTTTTTAGATTGTTCCCCTTCAATAATCATGCTAATTGGAGTTCATTGCTGCAGCACCAATTAAACAGGTTTGGGTACTTTCGGGAACACACGTCCGTACAACCCTATTTGGTCAAAAACATCGGCTTTCTCCTCCCGATATAACTAGTAGATCAGCTATCAACGATTATTTGGTGTTCCACATAACCTCAGCAGTGTCCTGGTAAATTTACACCATAACAGTGTGTTAAATGACAGAAACCATAGATTTGAAGGAATAAAATTCCTACAATACACTTAGAGTGATATTGAGTTTTAAATCCACGGTTCCATCAAAAGCCAGAATCCGTGCTGCACGTGCTAAGTGAAGTCCGAAGAATGGTTTAGGTTCCGGCCTGACATGGGAAATGTAATACTAGTAGATAATATTTGAATAATACGGCTTTGTCATTACATGGAACGAGAATAATTTAATTGTTTACCTAATTGAATAGCTAAGTCATCAGTGAATTTGTAGGGCCAAGCGCATTACCTCCTTGATAAATTAAGAGATTATTTTGAAATATTGCCACCCAGTGACCAATGTTGGCTATGATAAAATCATTCTGCAATGTGAAAACGCTAAGAATTGTTGATTTGGCTACGTGTGATTGCAAGGAATCAATAATATTCCACTTTCGTCATAGTTTTGAAGGCAGCCTAAAACCCAGAAGTAGGTCTCTTTATCGATTTTATAGATCGGAGTTTTCGTGAACGCTTTCACCCCTCCTCCAAGCTAATTCAGTGCAAAACCACGGTAGATCGAAGTGCAACACTGATGCAGTTCATTTATATGGCTTGCGTAAACATATTGGCATCGTGATAACATCATGGAATTTAACAGTTTATAGGAAAAAACGGTCATGATAAATTGTTTCTTGCGTTGTATTCAAATCTCTGTAAGATTGTACAAATCACTCCCATCTGTCCTTTAGTTTTTTTGAGAGTGCGGTAGTGAATGATGAATGTGTCACAAGACACAATTCAGTCCAATTCATGGTTTCGTTAACTTCACGAAACGTTACCAAGTAGCACGGGAGTAGGCTGTTGCGCTCAGACAATGGCTTCATGACTGCACTTTTGTCGATTAGTTGTATCACAACTAAATTCCTATCAGGGTTCGAAAAAAATACCAGCCCCATTTCGTTCGTCAGAGGAGACTCAGACTATGTAGGCACTGTTGGGACCTACTTATTTGTCAGGCAGCGACTTGTGGGGTTATTTGTTCGAGGGCTTTTATAAGGTTCTTCTAAACTGGTTGACAGATATTCATTGATTAACATCTGCATTCTTATTTGTTGTAGTAATGAGTATGACGAAAAGACCGATAATAGAGATATTAAAATTTAAATCAAGTCTCGAGTTTGCCCTTTTCCAACGCATTCAGAGTGGTTACGATCACATCTTAAGGTCAGAGTTCGATTTGAAGGGCAAGGAGTCGATTTATGTCACCAAACCGCACGTGATTTGTTTATATCTGAACCAGTCGCTTACTATGAAACAGGGCTGTCGTTAATCACTGCCCTTAGATTTGAAGTTGCCTTTTGTTTGCCAATAAATACACGCATAACTGTTTACCGAGTTCTTTGGATCATTTTTCAGAGCGGGGATACTGCAAATTTAGTAATTTATCTTGATTTCGACTTTGACCAACAACTGCCTATTCTGCGTTATCTTGATGTGAACAGCTATCAAGGTAGAAGCTAGACTTGTGAACATTTGTTTTTCTTAATTCCTGCATCGACGAAATCGGCCCACCTGCTGAGACTTAAAACCAAATGTCATAGACCGCATCAACCACAGCCTATCCGGATTTCGATTAACAAATCCAACTTGTTCGCTAAGCCCTCGCCGTTATCGATTTTCTTGACTAAGTACAGGTTGCTTTCACGCTGAGTTGAAAGCCCTTATTAGGTATGTTGGATATTTTCATGAATTTGATAAATCTTCTGGACTCAGGGGATTTTACGACAGGGAGCTTCAATCGACGGCAGTTTCTCCACCAGAAACACAAAAATGCGCATGTCAAATCTTCCACTGCATGTGATGCTCGAGAGAACTCGAAAAAGGAGAGGGATTTTACTCCCACTTCTTTAGATCAGAATCCATGGTAGTTGTGCCATGTAATAGGGGCGATTTAATAGCGGCGCAGTTATAATTAGAATATATAATTTGAGGGTACTGATAACCAATCTGCGACGTAGGGTAGGCAAGCACTGTATAATGCATGGTGAGTGTTTATCTTAGAACCAGATGAGTGGTTTCATGGAGAAGTGAATCATCCATTGGAAAAACGGGAGTGTTAAGTGATACCTCTCCAAAACTGATAACCCAATAGGAGCCTCTCGGAGCTCCACAAAAGTGACTCAGCAACTAGATTTGACTGTTTCCCCTATCCCACAACTTAGTGGAATGCTTGGTGAGTATTTTAGACACCACTATCGGACGGTGGAGCCTTTGACTGTGCATCTCGTTTTCCCAACCTCCGTGTGAAAAGCATAGCTCCAAAAGACCACGTAACGAAATGAACGGCTCATTGTAAGTCAACAGACATGGTTTGTTGTGCAAGTTGCTAATCAATCATGAATTTTAAGCACGTATAATCCACCTGAGAAGTGGGACTTTTATAATTCTAGACCGATTCAACGTATGCTCTCTTTCATATCGAGCCCTGCTATTTATACAGTCGATTATATTGCTGATAACAACTACGAATGAAACACCGGAAAGTTCTCGGGGTATAAATTAAAAATTACAATAGTAACCTAGAACTCCATGCTTGGAAAGGTCAACCCCTATTGATGGATGGATTCTAGGTTTATCCTATATAATAGGCGAAACGCAAACAGGGCAACTATTATGTTGATAGAGGACAACCCGCGACAGTAATTGTAGGAACTAACAGCAGTTGTGCCTCCTACGTACGCTACCCGGTATCGGTTGTTTTGGATGAGGAATCAGAGTCATGTGAAGACAGTCCCCTCGGGTCCCATCGACTTTCAGATACAAGTCCTGCAAGAGCAGTATTCAGACAGAATTATTGACTGGGCAAAACGTAAATCGACGCCAAATTCCTTGACCTGAGCAAGTGATGCAGATAAAATGGCCACTACTGAGATCGAGACGATTAATGGCGTTAGTGTGAATAAGACCAGTCCACCACTTCAAATGGCACATTGATTATTCGCATTTGTGATATGGATTCCGTATAGATGACCACTGCCTGTCTCGAAACAGTCACCGTACTGTTTTTTGTTCAAGTGTTTTCGATGGGAACAGAGGACAGTAATTCCATCAAGACCATAAAAAAAGGTTCCATCAACTATAACGATGACAGTTTGGAAATGACAAAGCAAGAACCAAACAAGAAAATCATGCCACACCATCATATAGAGAAGCAGCCCTGATCACCGCGAGCGCAAGCAGAAGACCCCATATCAAACAACACAATCACTCCCGAGCTAATTCCCAACAACGAACAGCAAACAAAACACAGGTCTACTTCAGTACAATTTGTATCCCACAGAGTAAATTACAATGAACAAACACAGAACCAAGCCTCGGTGGCTCAATCCAACCCACTCGTGTGCATTTGTAGTCGTGGAGACGACAGCATAGGTTACACGAGCCCCTATAAGCTCCACTACTATGAAAATGACCACGACGCAGCCTAGCCAAGAGCTTCAACCTAGACAACAGAGCAGAGCCGAAATCATTCCTCATGTTAAAATGCCCTGAAACTTTAAAACAACTCACCAGTCTGAAGCTCACGTTAAACGGGGATGCGGGTTAAAACAACTGGGCACCGTCAGACACAGCGAGGCAGTCTTCGACTACGTGCTAAAAATCACTAGCAAATAAGCGGGCGGTTGCCGTGACCCCAGAGAATACCCCCCATGGCAAGTTCAAAGCCCCGCCACTAGACTAACCGACTCCACAGCAGACTTAAACCGACCTACCTCCGCATAAAGGGATCGCAATGAGGCGTGCAGACAAGGCGTTACAACTGAACTCGGAACAGCGATAAGGCAAACGCAACTCACCAATGCGCGATTGGAAATGAAAATTTATTACTGGAGGGGGACAGATTTACCACCCTTAACGCTTTCAGATGTGCTTTGTGTGTGGGTTGACGCGAAGCGGACAAAGATACGGTACATGTCAAGAGTGTGTGGGTGAAGAGGAGCAAAACTGCAGAGGACAAACACTCTCATAGGCGCCCCAGCAGCAGCGTGTGAAGCGCAGGGCGACATGCAGCCATGATTGTTAACCGAGTGAAGGGATGGAGGTGGCACGATAAGATGGGACAGGGAGAGACAATAAAGGAGACAGTGTGTATTCGGAGATGTTTTCATTTTTACTCGATGTCCACTGGGTCGGTGCTCCTTTGCCCTTAATAGGCCGAGAAACTTCGAATCTTCGATTGCAAGCAGCAGGCGGCAATAATTGCAGCAATTTGTAAGAAGCACAGAACTGCGGCCGTCGCGATCACGATGTACATGGAGGAGTTGATCTTGCTAGTGATTGCACTCCAACAAGACTAGAGGGAAAGAGAATCAGGGAGAAATAAGTCCTACCCGTCCGAAGAAGTTCAGGCCACAAGATAGATCGGGGGCATCGAAACCACAGCACTCAAGCTGGAAGGCGGAAAGTTAGATAAGGGAAGTAGGAACCTACAGCTTTTTCAATCTGACGCCTGATTGTGTCATCCTGGGACTTGAAGACCTCCTTCAGACGTTTGGAAAGGAAGTCCATCATCTAGAATGTGGTAGTGTTGGAGCTAGTATCAAATCGGTTACCTCATCCTTGTACATGTAGGCAAACACCGCAAGAGCGATTTGAAGGCATATAAGAATGGCGACAATAGAGGCGAACTAAAAACAATGATAAATACAGAAATTTCAAAACCCCATACATATGGCAAATGCTAAAATACCTTCAACCTACTAACTTTCTGGGCGTTGTGGTAGTTTTAGCATGTATAATGATAAATTTAACATACCGTTATAAGCATGCATGGGCTTTCGTAGCAGGCTCCACAGCATCCGAGGAAACCAACAACAAAAATTACAATCCCGAGCACTATAATCGCAATTGGGAGCACTTTCGTCGTCTCGCCAATTTCCTTGGTGTATATGTTCAGCTGATACAGAAGGAAGCCACCAAATCCAGCCAAAAACAACCCAAACACCTAGGCACAAAATTGACGAACTCATAAATTGTCACCTAGTTTTCCCAATTCCATTAGCATGAAGGTAGAGACAGAGCAAACGAAAACCGTATACACATTACAAGGAAATAAAACGTGACTTACGAAAACGATGAAGTTGAAGAAAAACGTGCAGTACTTCAGAAACTTCATTCCACCTTGGAGAACGCCCATGTTTGCAAACAACCAGCCAATTAAAGATATCTCAAAACTCCAGATACCGCGCTTGTATATCACAATGCATTAATGCCAGCTAGCTAAAAGAAAGATCGTCAAATGTCAAAACGGTCCTAAAATAATTGCAATTAAATTAAATTTTAGATTTATTAAAAAAATTTATTTTTAATGTTCTTAATATCCCAGTTTTGACATGAAGTAGAAAGTCATCAAGGCACAATTTTAGAAGAGTTATTGCGAGCATTGTGGAAGATATTTATTCAGCGTTCGATGTCTCTGGTCGAACATAATCTTTGTACGAAATTCAATTCTGCATTTAGTGGTAATCAATCATATTTCAACAAATTGCTCTTTGGATCTACGTAAATATGATTGTAAGTCAGATGTGTTTCTAGTCCATTTCTTTGGTGCATTTAAGCGGAAAGTACTCGTCAGTTGTTTCATGGAAATTCTACCCAATATAAATAAGTATGTATGGTTGGAGCTACTATTTATCTCGACTAATAATACAATACTGTGTACTCATTAGTAACATTAATTGCAAGTATTACGTGAAATACAACAGGCATTCCCGACCGAATTAGTTGTATATCTCATATATTGAGATATCTTTTTACTGGCTCTTAGAATATATTTTTTTGTCTTTATTTAATGTCAAGATTTATCTTTCAACAGTGATATAAGTGACATGGTATAAAACACCGCATATCCTAAGGTGAATGTCACCTTAAATAAAAACACCAACAATATCTTCCAGATAATAGAAAACTGAAGGTGGGAGTAAAAGCTTGTATTTGGAGAAAGAACTAGCACGCTAAGGAGGACGTCTTGCTTGCATGTCATCGTACGCCATTGTGTTCACCAGTTGTCGTGACGGCACAAATTGTGGCTAAGCGATCTGTGATTGGTTCGTTCGTGTCCTTGTCCATGAAATCAGTATCCACATAAGCGTAACGCATAAACACCACAATCCCAAACACTCAGTGAAAATGTTCTAGAGTCATAATAAAGCCAGCATTTTCGGCTGCTGGGGTTAAAAGAAAAAATTGACAACAACTAAAAATTCACGGAGGTAAAACGGCTTCAAACACACTTCATTATTGTATTTTATTTGAGCTGCCCTATCCTAGTTCGGAAATTTTTTCGAGAAAATATTTTTCTCGTGCTTTGGGTAATTTACCACCTAGATTCCAGCTAATGATTTCCAATATACTCTGCAATGCTTTTCAGAAAGAAACATGGTCATTTGTACGTTTTCATTTCGAACAATTTTTTGTGTTTAGAAAGTTCCCTTTACCAATCTGTCGCTGCTCTGAGAATGATATCTCTGGCGATGGAATATGAAAGAAGATACTCCAGTTGAAAGAGGCATAAAATTGGTTGGCTACACAATACTTGGAAAGGATATTATTTAATGATTTTTACGATCCTATTGCTGTAGGTGTTTTGATGACCGGATAGCACAATTTGCATCTCTAGCAAGGGGCTCCAGGAGGTCGCATCCCTACAGCTAATTAGATGCATGTAGTACTCCTGAATCAACATATAAGGACTGCATTCATCGATCCCCAATATTATTAGTCTAATGTTTGACCAATGAATGAAGTCCCCCAAAATACTTCCACACATTTGCACGCACCTACTCAATAAACTTCACGATACACAAGTCTTCCCTTCTTGCTCTTGGAACATTCATTCTTGGATTGCTGACTCATCCCAGAGAGAATGTATTTGGAACTCTTGCTTATTACCAAATTAGTGTACCTTAACCGCTACTAGATGGACTTTGCTTTTTAGTAATTTGATTTGCTAGATATGCTATACCTTGGAACTCATTTAGCATACTATTTGCACTGTAATTCTAATAAATCCAGTATTTTACCAAAAAACTGAGCTTGATGTCGCGAAGTTAGATTTGAAGACTTTCGTCAATTCATGGAAATCTATAAACATTTGTAGGTGGACATTGCTTAAAATGGTAGTTTCATAATATTGCAATATGTATCTTTCGCAGTTTACTTGAGCTACGATATTAGGTTAATTTTACTGTCGAAAACCTAGAATGTGAGGATTCGGGCTCCAATATTGCCAGAAGTTGTTTTCATGGTAAATGATTCTACGAAGGCTACGCAGTGACCTCTCGATCTATTCATAGAACGAGTGATTAAATAGGTGCAATTTTCCAAGCTCCAAATCACCCGGCATTGATTTAATCTGCACTTTGTGTAAATACGTTTACATAATATGGTATCTCAGAATAAATGAGCCATTTATTGTTAGCATCGACCTCAACGGTTCAGCACAATACTTTTGATATTTTTCAGGGTAGGTATATACAATTTTATCGACATAAGGGAATCTCAAATATTACTTTAAAATTGGCACAAATATTCTAGAGAATATAATTTGGGCAATTTATATGAAAAAAGCATTTATTTCATTTAGACAAGCAACCGATAATTCGATATAAGTAGCTAATGAGGTTCGAAAAAGTTCGAGGTTTTATTTTCGAAAAAAGATATTTTAATTTATTGAACATTGAGTAAAATCATATGGTACCAGAAATTCGCCCACCCAACCCTTAAATGTACTCCAGATCAAAATTAATCCATATGAGCCTTGGAAGAGCACCCAATTTCCACAATTTTTAAGCAGTGAAACAAATCTAATAAATATATATCACAAATAAGAATGAATCACATTGTGCAACAATTTCTAATTCACAAATTATAGCGTGCTGCATAAATATTATACATTGTTTATACTCTACTCAACGCCTATATTTGACCAAATGGTCATTAATGTAATTGCTACACTTTCAATAGCGTTTTAAGCATACTTAAACTCAGATTTAGTTGTGTTAACAATTTCCCATCGAAGTCATAGCGATATTTCAAAAAATATGGAATGGTCTATGACATGCACTTGAAAGATAGATCAAATTTGCTAGACAGCTCAAAAGCATGGAAATACCCGCTTCATAAAAATTTACAAACAAGGTCATTTGAAGCATATGGACTGAAGTAGTGGTAATTTCGAAAGTGGCAGGTTTTATTGACCAAATGAGTAGTAATTTGCGCTTTTGTTACCTGCTCAACAATAATTAGTAAATCACCAAATAGTTGTACTTCTCAGTACAAAAAATTGCTATAGACCTGCGGCACTGGAATAGTAGAATTTAAGTGCGAAAAATGTAAAGTGCAAGTTAACAATAATGGTATGAATTTTCGAAGTTGTAAGATGCAATGAACAAATTAGATTAATACAACTATAATTCATCTGCCTTGTCACTATCGCCCATTTTTAACACTAATTAATTTGTTTTATATAAGATGGTGATCGTTAGTCTATTTTAAATAAAATTTTCCCCTTTACTCTGCAATGCAAAAAGTGGAGGCTCTATCAAGTGGATCTAATTAAACAACTAAAGCAAATCTTCAATGAAAAATATTAATGGTAGATTTATTTGAGTAAAATTTGAATGCCATTATTTTCATGGCATTGTTAACTCACAAGTATTCATATTTTAAGATGTAAATTTGTGTTGTGTTTAACTTTTCTAAAAGCAAGTGATAACTGTGTTTAAAGGAGTGGTTCCAAATTCGATACCTAGTCAGTTTGCTTGAAAGGTGCCTTTATTAATTTTGCTGTCAATTTTATGAAATTTTGGGAGTCTTTTATTTATGAAGTCTTTACCCTCTGTCAAACTGAAGTTTTGATAGTTATCTTTGTCTCTTTTAGCCATGATGTTAACACGGAACCGCAGTCGCCGTGACAACGTTACGGTAGGTCAATTTCAGATGTTGTATTTTATTCATGTGGATGTCATGCAGAAGATGAGCTTTTATTTTAGAATGACGAAAATAATAACTGTCCGAGAAAGCCGTTGGCTAAGAACGTTCATCATAAGGCAAGGTCGGTTCTAGGCACCCTTCGAACCAGAGGAAGGCAACAAAATCAGAACAAGAGTGAAGACAGTGACTTAGAGTTTACCAGAGCCTGTAAAGAGGCAGTTTTCAGCGGGTACAGCCATTTGCCTCCTGCTGTTCGCTCGGATTTCACAACCTACTACAATAAAAAAGCGCTTCTTCGGAAAAGGCTTCTTCAGCAGCATCCGGAATATGCTCAAATTTTTGAACTAAACTATGGTCATATGCACAAAGACGCCAGTAACTTCGCGGATAGCATTTTCGACTACCTGCAACATGCGGAGTATCTAACATACTATCTACCTACTGATTTTCTATCTGTTTGTCCTGATGTGACACCGCGCATGCGGTACATACTCGTAAATTGGATCGTTAATGTCCATCGTAGTTTCAATATGGCGTCAAATATTCTTTTCCATGCCATTTCTCTAATGGATCGCTATATTTATGTAAGTATAGCTTTTACCTTCTAGTATGCTTCTACAGAAAGTTGGGCCTAGGGTTGACAGGCACAACTTTCAACTTTTGGGTGTAACTGCACTCTATAGTGCTTCGAAGTTCGAGGAGGTATTCCCACCCGCGGTGAATGAATATTCAAACCTTTTGGATGGACTCATAACTACCAACGATATACTTGAATTTGAGCAGAAGCTCCTTGTGGAAATGCAGTTCGATGTTAACGCCCCTACGCCCACAGTGTTTCTAAAGAGACTTTCTCAGATCCTTGAACTGGACACAACCGTTTACTATTTGTCAAGGTACTTCTCCGAGCTAACCTTACAGGAGTACGAACTCTCCGGCTTGACGGGCAACTGTGTAGCTGCTATTTCGGTGTGTTTGGCACGTGCTGTGATGAGCGACAAACCTGAACTTCAAGAATCCTGGGATGACAGGATTGGCTTTTTCAGTGGCTTCTGTCTTGATGACCTTCGAGAACCTATTAAGTTTCTGGCCAGAGCCGCCTATCGTCAGCATGAACCCTCTAGATACAGGGTGAGTTAACTCATTCCCTCTATTTATTCCCTATTAGGCTGTTTTGCAGAAGTACCGAGGCGACAGCAAGTATCAGTGTGTGGGCTCGTTGCCGCAACTGACATCTCGCACCATGAAACATCTGTGCGGGTTGTTTTAGTTTTATTTTACGACCGGGAAAAGAATAGATGCCTAAAGGCTCTATTCCACTCATCTCGAATATGGAGCTTAAAATTTCTTTGTAATCGGTGTGTTAATCGTCCCTGATCCCTTGATTGTCGTCGATGTGCGAATAAAACTTTTAATGCGATTACAATCGATTCAAAAGGTACATACATGTGTTTTGATTTTGAACTCATGTCATTTCGTCTCCGGATCCTTGCTCAGTTTTGGCACTCTTGAGTTTTATTTGAGGTTTGTATTTTCGACGCCTAATCAAAATTAAGCCGCCATTAACCTCGTTTGACCTCGCTTAGAGTTGTCCCTGGAGGGATGATTTACCTCGAGCTACCCGAAATCGTGTGCGCGTGACCTTAGCTCCCTATGCTAATTGAGAGAGCATGATGGCCTGAAACCATGCTTAAGTGGGTTTGTTCAGTTCTTAATCCTTCGCATGTTGCCAAGTCGTACTCTTGGTGTATTGATCAAGATAGCGGTCGGGTTCAGTATGTTGGCGGTGAAAGGCAGTTATGACTCAGCGGAGGCACGTGGGAAACGTGAGTCACCTACGGAGCTGATGGGTGAATGTAACAATAATCGTACAACTGGCACGCTTTGATTGACCAAGGGCCTTAGTTACCTCATACTTAGATTGGTGAGGTGGACGTGGGTTGAGCTGGCCGCTCAAGTGAGGTTAACTGACGCCTGGGTCGCCTACCTTGGTACTTTTTAGAGACCAAAAACTAGGCGTCCGGGGTACTTGGGTTAAAGAGGTCATGTGGCTCCTGTTTCCTTGGTCGGTAACTTGAATAGCTGGGTGCTAGTTTGTGTTATCATCCGTATACCACAATAAGTAAATCCGAGTTGGTCTTTCATTTGTTAGGACAGTTTAGATTTCAAATATTGTATCCATCTTATGTGGAATGGAGGGTAGTTGTGTTTGTTTATGTAGTTAAATTTCAGCTAGGAATAACCTCTGGTTATAAAATTAGGTCAATGCACAAACGGTTTTCGCTCCTGGTGGTGAGGAGTCTGAAATTAATCCTGCGTACAATCAGAATTGTTCCAAAGGACAATTTTGCCACTTGATAAGTCCGTAATAAACAGTGAAAAAAGGGCATTAAAGAATCGCCTATCTCCCCAAATCGCTCGTTAGGATACTGAACGACAAAGAAATTGGCTGGTTGCTGTAGCAGTGCCACAAAACCTTAAGGCTATTGCGCCCTTTCTCAGAAACTGTGAATAGCGTAAACCGCGAGAGGGCGAAAGGGTACTTACTGAGTTAGTTGCTGGATTTGATAAGGCAAGGGAATTGCCGAAACCGTCTCCAAGCCAAGTTTTAAACTGAAGCTAAAATCGATCGATATCAGCTGTGTGCCTGTCCAATAATGAGTTCAAAAATACGTCATCATTTTAATGTTAATTCTACCACCTATCATTCAGTAGATAATTCGATCCATCCTAAAACCCAAAGGCTGAGTGCCACTGGAAATATTTGACTGTAAAGGGGTTGTGGTAATTCCCACCAATATTTACCGAAAACTAGTATGAAAGGAATCTACTCGAGTCATTACGTTATACATTTTAAGTTGGGTAGACTAAAGAGAAAGAACTATTCCACAACTGTTAATTTCAAAAGGTGCTTGTGGTTATAAATGAATGTAGACCATTAAAGTGGATTTAGGTATCTTGTGTCGTACGGCAATATGGCAGATCTCAAGTTTCCTAACATCAGGCATTGGCATTACTGACCAGCTTCAAGCAAAAAATAGGGTAATTTATCGTGAATGATTTGTAGAAATAGTCTTTGGTAACCATATAAAGGATAGTTTGCTCCTAGGAAAGCAGTGTTACATTTTGATTGTTCGATCACCATAATTTAAAACATAAGCAAGTAATTTACTGAGCAGGATATTAACTGTTTCTAAGATCGATAAAGGCGGTATATTGATTAAGAAGACCGAGTTCCTTTTTAAATGTTACGAGACCATCATAACCCCGTTGACTGTTGAGAGCAATCTGTTTTAACCAAAATTTGTGAAATAAATAGGTTTAATTTCAGATCGAAAGCGTGCTGACCCAAAAATGCTGTAGCAAACATATTCGAGCCCTTATGAACCCACCATGGCAGTACTTTTATCAGAAATTTTTTGAAATATGATTAAGTAGAAAAAATGTCTAGAGGAAAAAGCAGGCACCGAAACAAATGTAACATATAAGTCTCCGTAAAAATGACAGGGTAAAATCAAATATACGGTTATGGGACATTTTGAATTGCTTTATAAATAACAGGTAAAACATTTCCAAGTGTCCTTAAAATAGAGCTCTATACGGGCATAGAAATGAAGAAATCTTACTGAGGCTTCCACAAGAGGCTTGACTTCGAACCTGAAACAATAAACTGAAGTCGTGATGTGACTAGAACAAAAACCCATCAGAGGGATTTTACTGAAGTAAATTCAATCATAATGACATTATTTATAAGTTCCAGGGGCACTTGCCAGATGACTTCTGATTCTAACGGTGATAAACCCTTACAAACGGATTCTCATTTCCAGTAACTGAATAACTTTTGACAATGAATAACGGTTATATATTTACTTATCACAATCATGGAGATTGAACCAGCCTCAGCTCAAGCTATTTAGCACAAACTTCCAGTTAGCAAGCTTTCGCTCTGTGCGGCAGCCAATGAGAATCGAGCCACGCATTGAACCAGCCAGTGTACCGAATCAACGGATCGGTATTTGCATAGTGTTTACGAGATAGTAGCATCTTTGCATTATATGTAACTCATTTATCTTAGACTACTGTGAAAGATATTGCCAAACCTTCACTTGGCCCGGTCCGTTTCTGTTTGGTAGCGAAGGCTTGGGATGCCTTATGAATCCCCTACTTTCACCTGCTAACTTGTCATGGGCACATGCTCCAGATGCTTTTTGAACTGGTAAAGTGCACACGCGAGCGATGAGTCACACTGGGGGTTAATACAAAAGGCAGAGCCAATTTTGTGACGCACACAACGACCAACCAATAGGAGTGGAGCTGCCTAGCTGTTGGATGCACTTCCTTTATGTTTGGGACAAGTGACCAATGCGACTCGAGAATCGTCGTCCTTGTGCTAAAACTTTTTATAGCCACCATGTCGTAGACTTTATTTGCGATCTACCAATTAGATTAGGGTTCACGGTACAAAACAAGGCCAACTGGTAGACTAATGAAAAGAAATTCTAAACGTGGGTCAATTCAATTACGGCTCTGCTGTTGAACTCAGTACTGGAAAGATTCCAAAAGTATTATTTCAGCAACAAGTTAAGGACTTTAGAGGATAAATAAGTACCAATTTCGAAGGGTAAACCTTGCCTCATCTCCTATCATCGTTATAAATTTTGAATCAAAATTCAGCTCGAACTGCATCACGGTCGGTAAAGTTAAGTGTTTAACTAAGTTATTCGAAACGAAATGAAGCGATAGTCACAAACATGTGAGTAACTTAATAGTCTTCATTCAAGTTCAGCCTTTTCTCAAAATGCCAAGGGACCTATTTGGAATTTCTTGGACTGATTTTCTTATATTGGTGTTTTTAATAAGTTGAGACTACATATCATCAAATACATACTAATAAAATCGCCATGTTACTTTTGAAAACCGCGAAGGAAACATAGCTTCCAATACTCACTGATTTAATGCCAATAAAAAATTAATTGAACTAAGTTATTTATAATGTGCAAAGACAACTGCGATTTATCTACTCAAATCAAACCCTTAAGAAGTAACACGACTTCCCTTTTGGATGTCAAATTCATCGCTTTAAAAATGGTATAGATGTTTAAGATTTAACAACGGAACTTTAGAGATATATTGTGATGGGTTTCATATTGCGACCTGAATAACTTCGATAATCATAGCAACAATACTGGAAATTACAATCAGGAAGATACATAATAATTCATATTATATTATTCATTTAACATTTTGATTGTGAAATAATTATGTTGTAGTTTTACCTTGAACAGTAAACAAGAAACTGGAAGTTAGCATCAGCTTAAATGATGATTTTTACAAATAAACTTAGACTGAAGTAGAAAGTCCGTTTAAATATTCGGTCTATAACAGAGCCAGTTTCCTTATTAAATATCTCTGAGATGAAACACTTAAAAAGCGATTTTTGCTATCTCAATGTGCCAAACTTATCAGTATTTTCTTAATTAATAAATATTAGTTATATTTGCTAATTAAATGCTAGGAAAGAAGTGATAAAGGAGGAATGCGCGATTGGGGGAGTTTCACAGCTGCCATACGGCTGGCCAAACAATGCCGTGGCTTGCAGTACCACTTTCTCAAGCTGTAAAATGTGGATTAACAAGCAATAGCAGATTGGAGTTTCTTCATCCGCGGAGCCAGCGCATCGCCGTCTCGAACTAACACAAACAGCCACATTAAAAAATCGCGGTACCTCGAATATCTAAAAGGATGTTTCAAAAAGATCAGTTCAAATAATTTAAATAAAGCAGCTGCCTCAAAAAATGCATATCCTTGGTAGTAGCGCAAAGTTTTAAATCAGGACTTAGCATTTATCAGTTGCCGTGACTTCAACATGTTATTGTGCATACGAAATATTAAAAAAAGTTAATAAAACTATCGTGCACTGCACTAAACAGATTAAAATAATTCAATTGATTAAATTTTTAGTACATTTACAGAAGTTTTTGATCGATTTTGGTTTAGTTGTACCAAGTAATATGAAGACCTTGACCCCTTGTGTCTCAGGCAGCCTTATTTAACATATGAATTGTGACTGGCTTCGCTACCAACAATGGATTTATTAAAGTATGATGGAAATTACGCCGAATTTGATTGTTGGTTGAATTCAGACGACATAGAAAGTGTGCAAGAATGGTTGTCTGACAATATCATCCAGTTCTTTGGTGAAATACTTGAGAAAAATTTCTCATACAAAAACTCCAGTATATCGATGTCTATAATCCACCCAGTTTCTTCTTTGTACATCCGAAGTGACTCGAAGGATATTCTACCTCATTTGAACCTTGATAAAGCTCAATGGATACTTTGTCCCATTCATAATTCACGACCAAACAAGACAAAAGGAAATCATTGGTCGCTTCTAGTTATGTCACGCGACCTCGAGCTTTCACTTTACATTGACTCGTCTATTCCATTCAATGTGAGTACGGAAAAGCCTAGTCTGGAGGTGATTATTGCCAAAGAAACCAGTGATATTATTTGTAGTTATTGTCACTGGCAGAACGATTTCCGCATTTTACCTTGTATTCAGCAAAACAATTCCAGTGACTGTGGCGTTTACGTGATTTACTTTATGGCAGTTATCTGCCAAGCAGTACTAGACACTGATATTTCCTGGGTACACTCAGGATTAACTTCCCCTGCTTTCAAGAACGATGTATTGAAGCTCCGGTCTCAACTTACAGACCAAATATCTACTTACCTCAAAACAAGGAATTAGGGGCTCTTTGGCACTTGGCTTGATTTTGTGAATCTTGTGATATTTCGAAATATATACTTGGCAACTTTTCGATCTCTTATTGTGTCATAATTTATATTGCGGATTAAGAATGAAACTCGGTGGGTATTTTCAAGGTCATGGACAAGACAGAGTACCATCCATCGTCTTTGTGGAGTCAAAATGAGAAAAAGGTGTTCATCAAAGTGAAGTTAACTGACGTCGAGGTAGGTTGATTGTTTGCTTTTACCCCTGAATCTCCGCAGAACCCAAGAATGCAAATAGGCAATGCCTCGGTCGACTTCCAGGCCACTGGGCAAGGCGCCAACGGACTTCGAGAGTACTCCTTCTCGCTGGCTCTCTTCGAACCCATCGATGGGGATGTAGTGTCGCGAATTTGATTTCACAATAAGCCGTTCTTTTGATTTTTTTTACCATTCGAATACTTAATTTGAGGTCCGTGCTTCGATTCTTGTCGTGGCTTCAAGTCACAATGAAGTCTAAGCTCTAGTTAACGTTTTCGCATTTTGCCAAATTTCGCCTAGGTCCCTGCGGCAAGAGTGAAGAATTCTTAGCCTTTTGTGATTGAGAATGTGAAAATCCTCCAACTGTGAGTGGATATTGCGTATGTACGAATATGCAGCTAATTACATTATCTATAGCCTCCATCTAGTTTAAAAAGACATCGCCTTTTTTGCTGCGAGTGTGCATCTCGGCGCCCAGACCTCGCAATAGGTGGAACCCGAGTTGACATTACTGTTCTCTTTTCCGCTTCAAAATCTGAAGGTAGTCAAGCACTATACGATGCCCACGGTTCACTCAAAAAAGATTGTGGCACTTGCTACCACTTTCGCCTTTTCTCGAATCGAGACTCTGTAAAAAAATTTGTCGCTCTCTTCATACTTAGTTTATTGCTACTAATTTTATAATCATATTGTGTGTGTGGTGCTGATTTTTGTCTGCAACAACCAAATAGGTAAAAGTTGTGTGCTCTTCTAGAAGCACGAATGAAACAAGAGCCTCTGATTAGCTTCTGGGAACCAGGCTCATCCGGTTAGTGTTTCATCACTCTAAGGAATGAGAAGTATGTGGAGTATTCACCATTTAAGTTTGGAGGCCTAACCGATCAATATATTGGCTCTCCAAAAGCCCAGGTAGACACGTGGCCCAAACGTCCACTATCGGTGATTTCTACTCACCACTGCCCAACCAACAAGCAGGGCGATCATACCAGTTTGCAATGCCCTGGGTAGAGTCAACTGTTGTTACAATAAACCTGCTCTCCTTCCTGGCCGCCTTGTGTTCAACGGGTCCCTCATGAGGCTTAAATGAGATTGATATACATTAGGCGGAAATCGACGACCAATCGAGAACTGAAACCCAAACAGTCAACGACTACGAAGGGAACCAATCCCGCACTACCAATGATTGATCTGCGCGACCTTAAAAAGGATTAGAGTCTTTCAGATTGGGTTGTCGCTAAGGTGGATTTTGAAGGCTTCAGTACCCCCTAATCGATTTGCGGACGTAGTATTCAGTATGATCCCACTTATGGATGCACTGGCTTAGTTCCCAGACGGACCATATCTCAGTCGAATAGTCCCATATTCACTGTCTAAGTGTAGTCTTTGTTCAAATAAGACGCCACACCGCACCTCCTTATATTTCTGGGCTTGCGCAAATATCCGCTTGTTGGCCTAAAGCGCACAAACCTACTGTTTTTCTTCACGTTTATTTGCCTATCCTACTGTCATGCACCATTTGAAAGTAGACTCAGCTGATTTCATGCACTGCAGACCTCCGACTTCACGGTGACAGACACCGGGGTGAGCATAGTGCTTGTGAAGCAGAAGCCCGGAGTGTGGCCGCGCATCACGGCGGCAGCCAATCAGCGCCTGGCCTGGCTCCGCACCGACTTCGACCGCATCTCCCCCGCCGTCGTCAAGGCCATGATGGCCTCCGGCGGTGACGGCGGCGATGCAGACGAGGAAAGCAGTAACGATGACAGCGAACCCTGGAAACCCAAAACCAATGTCAACGTGGTCCGACCTTCGCCTGGGGAATTGGGAAGTTTATACATTTGCTAGCGATTTTATAGGCTACTGGTTTGAAATCAGTAGATACTGTAGGTTCCAGCCCTCTAGGGAGGAGGCTTTGGTGGACCCGTGAAAATTGTCTGCTGTTTCTATCTAAGCTTTTTATTAATATGAAGATCGAACTAAAGTTTGATGTTTTATTTGAGTGTCTATTGTCTCTTAGAAATGCATCAGTTAGGTCCCTGAGTCTATTTTTTGTTATGCTTGACTTACTTTGTGCAAATTTTACTCTATCCCACAAATTTTTATCAGTAGTGCATTCAGACTCGATGTAGAAGATATTGGAAATGACGGTTAGATTGGGTGGTGCTGAATTTGTTCGAATAAAACCTACTGAGTTAAAGGTCTCGGTCAATTTATGTGGTGTTTACGATGTTTTGGATTTATAGTTCAAGCACAACATGGAACGCGCAGAGCAGATAGCACGGGAGCAACAAGAGGAGTTCTTTAAATGTAAGTGATTTCTCACCTCAATCGCTCCTCATTCCTCTCCTCCGTCATCGACGTCGTATTTTGTCTTCTCCCGTTTGACAACAGTCATGAAGAACCCCCTGGTGCTCTACCTCCTGGTCTACAACATCTTCCAGTGGGCTGGCTTCATCTACGTCTTCGGTGTCCTCGCCCGCGGGTGGTGGAACGAAGGCGATGGTGAGTTTCTGCCTGTGTTACAACTTAACTAGTAGTGGCAATAACGAGGGCTTGCTCAATTGTGGACTGCAGCTGTGAAAACCAAGGCCTTTGAGCTGGTCGCAGACCGCCTGATTATTGTGCAAATCGCTGCCTTTTTGGAAATCGCCCACGTCCTCCTCGGCTGGGTTAAGGGTGGAGTTGCTCAAATTATCATACAGGTCAGTTTTTTTTGCGGTTGAACTGAAGTGAAATAGAATCTATCGGAGGGTGGTGATCACTCTCTTGAATTGCGGGTACAGCAGCGGTGGTAGGCTTATGCCTAAGAGCAGAGGGTAAAGTGTGTTGTAGGCATAGATGATGAGAGTTAGGACTATTTACAGTTATTGCGATTTTCGTAAGCCCAAACAAGGCGGTTCGAACTTGATTTCACGGGATGCATGACTTATGGATCAAGATCTTTGACTGGTCTGGAAGATTGCTTTATTGAAGAGACCAAACCTTCCCCTAATGTTCACGTTGTCGTGAGCGTCTTGAACGGTTATAGTCTTTCAGAGAATGTAGTCAAGGTGACGAAAGGGGAACCAACCCATGGTAATGGCTTGTCTTGTAGCCATAGTGAACATCCAGCTGCGTCCCGGTACGTGGCAACTATGGCTTGAGTTGATGAGTTGGGGATCGCGCTGAGTACGTAGGGGGAAGTGAGGACTCAGGCTTCTTAGGTCGCAACTGAATCACATTAGCCCAGATTTCCTAAGTCCAGCTTGTAATGGTCTCGCTAGGATGCGTATGTACTATTGTGATATCAAAATAACTTGCTTAGAAGAGTTCAGCTGACTGAGTTTGCCGTTGATTGAATTTTGAAGGTGATTGGTCGTAATCTGGTGCTCTTTGCGATCCTGCTGCCGCACAAGGAACTGCAAGAGGACACAGCTGTTTTCAATCTCTTCCTAGCCTGGAGCATGATCGAACTCGTCAGGTAAGCACCCTTCTCAAATCTCTGAAACTCGTGTATTACCCATGCCAAGCGATTCATTAAAAATAGACAAGATGGTGAGGTTGAAGCATGTGCTGACTAATGCTGCCATTGATTTATAAAACTCTCAGATGTTTCCATTGCACATTCCGGGATTTTTATTGCAACCAAGTTCGTGGTCTCAACTCCAGCGTTACACGAAACAACCTCGACGTCTAAGCCGCTTGCATCGAACACCTTTGAGCCAAGTTTGGAATTATGGCAGCATTGATTTGACATGGGATCCTTACAGTTTGTTGAGGATTCAATTCATTGATTTATTGGTGATTCCCCCCTCAGGTATCCCTACTATGCCTTGCGTCTGTTTGACGAAGAATTGGGCCTCATCACTTACCTGCGGTACACCCTCTGGATTCCCCTCTACCCAATTGAATTCATGTGTGAAGGTGAGTCTACCGTTGGCTCCAAACTCTCTGCATCGATTATCTCGTATTGGACTAAAAGACAACTTTTATGGCCTTGTACACGAAATCTACTGGAATTAAGTCGTTGAATCAACAGGAGATCACGGAACCAGGGAGGAGTGGTCTAGACTACTTTCAAAAGCAACAGCTGTAGGAAACTAAATGCGAAGAAACAGTCTTACCTCGAATCTTTCAGGTTTTTGACCGTTGTTATTTAGGGAAAGGTAAACCGTGATGCCCAGCTTGTTAATTTAAATTTCGTTCTATACTGTGGTGATGAGTGTACCTGCTGTGGTGGTTGAGGGGTTGTAAACTGCTTAGGTGCATCACTTGTTTGACGTCCACTTTCGCTAAAAGTATTACATTTCATTGATGCATACAGGAGCAGTTTTTATGAGAAAGTAAACACTGATAATGTCCGTAGGCATCTTTCGGATACTGTTGAGAATTGTAAATCAGTAGCACTAGGAAAGACCGTTTGAGATGCAATTGAGTTGAGGTCGACATACGTAGAGTTAAATCATGCTATTAGAGTGACGTGGTTTCATAAAGTAGGCAAGAGAAGAATGTATAAAAGCTCGAAGCACAAATTTTCACTGAGAGTTAATGACCCCACTAAAGTTAGGGAGGTAGACTTGATTAGTCGTATCGATTCTATTGGCAGAATGCTACTTCCGTTTGTAGGGAAACTGATAATCCTGGCGATGCCGCTGTTAGAGGAGTCGCGACGCTTCAGTATTGAGATGCCCAACCCGGCCAACGTCGCCTTCCACTTCCCCACGTTCCTGCATGTCTACGTCCTCCTCATGCTTCCCGGTACGTGTTCCGATAAAAAACATGACTGAAGGACAAAGCTCACGACCTATGAGTCCAAGCTGCAAACTCAACGGCTTAGTATCCGTTGTGCGTTTAATAGTGATTGGCGGGTGTAGTCGTGATGCAGGATAGGTGTCCATCTGTGTTTGGCATTTAGTCACTGAATCTTTGAGCTGAGCATCTTTATATAATGAACAGTATTTCAGTAGTCAACGCGTCAACAAGCAGAAACAATGGAGGACTTGGAATCTAAAATGACCTACTAATTTCGATTGAAGCTTACTAATTTTCCAGCACCTGCGCTAGAACATAGGCTTGATTCTCAAGAGGAAGAATGTTCTAAGAAGTTCCTGTGTCATAGAGTCTCATTGTCGCTTGACTGCTTGTAATTGTCATTTGGAAGATATCACAGAGTCATCTTAGTAGTGAGTGAGGTAATGAGAATGGTCAAATTAATTAAACACCGATCTTATTCAGCGGTTTTTACTGAGTTTTTGACATTTATCACGGCGAAAAACGACCACAACCCGGTGTTTGGGGTAGGGTCCCGTTGGTTTACACTAGCTGCGTGGTTTTGATGGGCGTACTTAGAATAGTAGAGAAGGTTCATGTGGTTCTTGGGCTCTCAGGTATGTGGTAGTGATTTGTCACCCCAAATCATAGTTTGATAAAACGTAAGGTAAATATGCCAGAATTTTCTGAGACGAAGGTATTCCTTTTTTTCTGGAAGCCTGGGTAGGGAATTGACGGGTAAGGTGCGTTATGAGAGTCAGCTCAAAGACCTGTGAAGTCGGTTGCATCTACACGAAGCGCATCTCTCTCGTTTCCAGGTTTTCTGATCCAAATGCAGCGGATGTACACGCAGCGTCGGAAGAAGATGAATCCGCGACTGGAGGCGAGGGCTGCTCAGCGACGCAGGCGACTGGAGGCTGCGAGGGCTGCGAGTCGAAGCCAGGCTGCCATCGGCTGATCGGTGAATGGAAGCACGTTTTAGAAGCGCCAGCAGTAGCACAAAGTAGCTCTCACATGCTCATATCTTACCGTATATCGTTTTTTTCTCGTCTTTATGAACGTGTCTCTCGTTGCTGTTATTGTTAGCGATGTTTATGCACATTTGTCTGATGGTGACTTAATAAATAGTTATCCAAGCGGAGTGAATACCGGAAGGACTATTTTGATACAAAAGTGAATAGGCCAGGACTGTTTTCCTCAAAGTAGATTTAGGGTGCGATCAGATGAGCGTTATGGACTCAGGGAATGTCATTGGCGTAAACGAGGTTGGTAGTTTGAATAATCTAACATATCTTGATGGGTGTTGGGAGTGGTCTTGACATCTTTGACGAATAATTCTAGGATTTATTCATCAACTGAAAATTAGAATGTGTTATTTAAAAATAGCTAGCCTGTAATCTAAACGTATGCAATACGACTTCGGAACTCCGATTGTGTTTTGCACTGCTACAATAATGGAAGATTTAGATAAAATACAAGCAGGATTACCGAGTAGAATATTCGCTAAATTGATACATTCGTTACGACAGTTTGAGGAACATACCTTTGAGGTGAAGCAGAAGCTACCTGAAGATTGATACCTTGATTAAAATATTTGAAGTGACAAAAATGGGGATTTTCAACTATAGTATATTACTAATTTTTGAGTATTTTATCATAAATGCATCTTCCGAAAATAAAAAACCCCTTTTTAAAATAAGCTCTGTTTATTCAAGTGGATTCTTTGAGTAATTTTGACACTTCCGTGAGTTAGTTCGATTGGCAAGTGACATCGTCGTGTCATGAATCCGAGCACTCCGGGCTACTTGATGTCTACGTGCTATTTCACGAGGTTACTACCTCTTGTCTGCTTTCATTTTTTATGATCTATTTCTACTGCCAGGGCTTTAAAGGTGCTTTGGTACGATGTTTGCTGTCCCTTAGATAATCTATCACATTTCATTTCTTGTAATTATCCGCATGTGTCAACTGTTAGGAGTGGTTCACCAACAAAAGCCTCAAGTTGTAGTATTCATTTGCAAAAGGGACTGCCGAAATAGTCATTGAATCGAACTAAGTAGAAGGACATTTAGGAAGGTACAGCTCAGAGCTTCCTAAGCTTACTAAGTAAATGAGCTTGCTTAGACGTAGAGGTATTGCAGATTCCTCCATTGGCTGAAGTATGAAAAATAGAGATAGCCTACAGCAGCATGAAAAGAAATGAACTATAGCCTTGCCAGAGCCCAAAATGGTCTATTTTACTAGAAAGTATTGAGCTGGTCGTCAATAGGCAATATACATTGAATTTGATGCATTATATTACGCTTGTAGGGAGATAGGATGGCTTTAGAAGGATAACGGCGAAAAGCAGAAGCAGAAATATTTTTAGTGAAATTGTAAATCGATAGAATTGGCTAAGACCTTGAAATCGACAAGTACAAGTTTAGCATTTATGAGGTTTTAGGAATGGAATTCCGTATAAGTAATAATTTTAATAGATTTTATAGGAGAACTATGTTTATCAGCCAACAAAAGAATCGGCCAAAGTAGGGGAACCAAATGCGTCCCGGTCAAAGCGAGCTTAGCAATAATCCGCAAATGCAGTCATTCTGCTGCCGTGACTGAGGTCAGATTTATATGTTGAATGCTTTGACAAGTTCTGGAAACTTTTATGAGAGAAGGCAAGTTGAGCAAACCCAGGTAGCAATTTTATCGTGCTGGCAAAAAGGAAACAACCGAACAAACAACTCTTTTGTAAAGTTAAACAATATAAGTAGATACAGATAATACAAGTAATATTCTACAGACAGAGTGACTGTCTTTGCCAGACTACGAATTGTATGACTTGAATTCGAAATCTTCTGTATTTTAAAAGTAAGCAGTTTCATTGAATCTTCGAGTAATCAAACATTTGTCAGCTATACCACAAACTCTAATTAAATGACGTCATAGTCATTAAATGTCCGAACAATGGTTGATTCCATTTGATTACAAATTGTGATGACACAATTCATTTTAAAGCTTTCGTGTCTCAAGCGAAGATATTCTCACTTTTTGTTCTGGTCTAACAATGCGTGACTTCCAGTGTGCTACTTGTGGAGACTTGTTTGAAAGCTTCTGTGCCCTGAGTGCACATGTTCACAGCCAACACGGTGGTACGTGATAAATTATATATTACTTCTGAATGTATCAGCTTTAGCTTGTTCTCCTGTTATTCAGTGCTTTTCCCTTCTCTAATTATTAATAATTTTTATTTATCTATTTACTATATTTATTTCGCATGTCAATCCCTCGATCGAAACATCACCAGTTTGCATATAATTAAAGGCGTAATACAAGTCTGGCGGTCAATCCAGACGTTTGCTGGTGTTCAAACAGTCTTACGACGTGAATGCAACCGCAGATCGATAACTTTGCCTTAGTGTAGATGAGGAGGGGGGAGATAAGTTCTCGCAGACTTGTCAACAGCGTTGATACCGACTGATCGGTCCTTTTGCTTTGGGTCCAAAGAACTCGCCCAGTGGGACCGAATTCGTGGAACTTTCACGAGCTATTAAGCAAACACGTGCTCTACGAGTCTACTCGAACGTACTTGAAGCATTGAAGCCATTTCTTCAAGTATGGATCGCTAGAGGATCGTCCTTAATGCATGTTAATAGACTTCTAAGGATATTTATAGCTAAAGCGAATCGAATATGCATGCAATGTCTTGCCAAATTTTCAAGTACTGATGCTCTCTTCGGCCACCAAAAGGGTATGTTGTGTCCTACTTAAATCAAAATAAGTAACACTGCTGGTACTTTTTCCTCCTTAAACCTCATGTTTTCTACTAGATCAACAGCATTACGTGTGTGGTTATTGTGAAACTAATTATCCATCTTCCAGACAGCTTATAAGGCACTTCTACGATGCGCACAAAGGTAAGGAGTTTCACACTTATGTTAGTGTTATGCTATGTGACGATAGCCAAAATATCCCGAGTTCTAGAACAGTGGCTCGAATTAGAATAATGCTGGAACTGCCGGTGGGTTTTGTGGCTATGCAACGATGTGGAGTTGCAGGTAGACAGACCAAGTATGCTAGAAAAATAATTTCAATGGTTTATGTGTCAGGTAATCATCGTAGAAGTGTTAGGGCTATAACGCTGCTTACAGAAGAAATTAATAGTTATACAAGTGTTGTTTTGACGAAATTGCAAAGCGGACCAGCGTCTTCCAATTACACTAATATTTTGCTGAATCAAACTTTTTACCACCTAGTTTTTAGGTATTATTATAAATGCTAACAATTATCGTCTAAATTAGCTTTAATTGTATCTCCACCAAACTTAGTCTCGAGAGTATTTACGACTAAAAGGAAACAATATTAGTGGACGTGACTGGGCCACTACGCAAACACCCTTACCCCTTGAGTGACAGTACAGAATTGCGTCATAACAATACACTGCAAGAAGGTAAATTTAGGGTATAAACGGAGGAGAAACATGGGACCAAATACCCAGCTTTTACAGCAACTTTGAACATGAAGGGTGACGTAATCTGGAAGCTGAATAGATATCTAGCTGTGTTTTGTACACGTTGTAAGCTTAACTAGAATAATATAATCCAGCTGCTGAAGTTGGGGACCTGTCCAGTAAACTATTTTTTGTTTCATTATTCTACGAAAGACAGCTATAAATGGAAACAAATATTTTCACCTGATAAAATTTTTTTCAGATGCAGTAATTCACTCGCCTTGGCCGAAGAGTCAAAGTTTCGCAAAACCGCCAAGATCGTACAAGAATGCTCGGACAGAAAAATAATTCCAAGTATCTGTGTGCGCAAAGAGGAAGACAACTAAGCGGTGTTATGCAGATTTGTAAAATACCAGCTGTAAAATGTGCTTCTAATATTCAAAATCAGAATTATCGCCTCTTTAAGAAGCTAGTTCTTCGATCAAATTTTCTCCATTACATGGCAAAAGGAATAAGCCCAGGGGTCAATGGAACGGTAGCTAGATAATTGGACAATTTTGGCAGCTTCAGGCCGTTGAGCCAATAAAATGCCAAGGTCATTGGTCCTTCTTAAGATGGTAAATCATAGAATAAGACGAGATCTGGATGTGTCATTATTGGCCATGCTGGGGAATATTGACCAACGTGGTTCTGAAATCAACTCACTTAAGACATGCGGTGGCGCATCCGGGTGCAGCAGCTCCAGAAGGATGTGGCGGTAGGGTTCAAATGCGAGGCGTGGCTGTATTGAATGGAGAGAATCGGCGTCCACTTATCACGTAATAGGGTGAAAAATCATTGTTCTGTTTGGTGGTGATGCGGTCATAGCGCACCTGGGTAACTCACACGAAGGCTTTGTACAAGTAACCAAACGGTGCAGCCAGGCATCTTCGCTTTCCCTGAGTTATCTCCAATAGACGGTCATCGAGCAAAGTCCATCCAAAACCGAATTGTACTCTCAGGGCTTGATATAAACTATGGAAGAAGCCAGATAGTCTTACGAAATGTCTAGGGACGAGTCCAGTGAGTGGTAGGGAGATCGATTTGGAACCCAAAACCACACCTGGATGAGTATCGTTCAATGGTCATGTCGATAGAAAGTGAAGTTTGGAAGACTAAATAATATTCATTAGCTATATCAATTATGGTTCACGTACACCTTCTGATTCCGGGATATTTCGACGAAATGACTAGTTCTAGGCAAAATCAAGGCAGCTTTGAAGGAATCAACGGCCTTGACTGTTATTATCCCCAATCTTTTGCTAACTCAGAAAGTGAAGCCATTAAGTTTTATTTATGTCAGATAAAGACCACTTTATTACTGCTCTGCTTCGGCAGCATGACGGTACGGATTCTACCCTAATTTTGTGGAATAATACGACGATTTGACCGGCATCGATTTACTAAAAGTGGGGGGAAGACAGTGCGCTCGGCTGCTGAATGCACTACCGACGAGCATGTATCACTACGTGGTGTATTCTGACAAAAAGTATTTAACTGAGCGATCTAAGACGATTTATTCGAGGATATGGCGATCTCGATAATCAAGTTTCCCCCTTTGAAATTTCATTCATGCTACATGAAAGCGAATGACTGATAACCTTGGATAAAAAAGCATTTTTGCTGCAACAAGACAGCTCCACTAGGAGGTTTAGCGAGATCAATTGCTCCTATTTTTGACTTAAGGCAGGCAGATCAGTGCATCGATAATTAGGACTAAACAGTTAAGATTGAATGCGATTAGATTTTGCATCGACGATTTGTAGAGGAGAGCGCAGATCTCCCATGCTTTTCAGTTTGCGTGAGAGACACTTTAATGCAGAAAAATCACCCACTACTTGAAAGGTACAATGTTATTTTAACATGTTCACTTCAAAACTTCAGCTCGTTACATTAACATGTTAAGTAGGCAGATTCTGGGGCTTTAAATAACCAATCTAAACTACATTTAAATAATGCAACTGAAGTAGGATGCTTCATATCAGAAGAAAGGAAGAAATGAGCACTTTTACGTGAATCTATTATCGATTTATGTTTAAGTTGGTGAAAGAGACCCTAATTTTAGATTTCTATAGGGCGGCTTTTTGTGGCTTAATTTTAGGGAGATATCCCATGGAGATAGAGGGCATGGCAACCCCAAGGTAGGCTAGGGCTTCATCTACGGCCTACAACCTAGAGTGAAAACGGGGTGGAATTTCTACCCCAATCGAGGTTATTACGGGTACAAGATATTGGTATCGGGATTGTGGGTTTTAGGCTAAACACGAGAAAGCAGACACCGATCGATCCTTCTGCTTGGTTAAGGCCAGTAAAAAGTAGTTGAGACTAAAAGATGAACGTGATCCAACTTAGTTGAGTGTTTGAAGTTACTTTCGTAGGACGAAATTTTGTTGTTTTCAAGATGTGTTAACGGTGCTCATGCACACTATACTCTCGGAAGACATGGAGAACAACATAATGACGAGAATGCCCATGTAAGAGACGGTTTTGTATCACAATAACCTATCGCACCTGCCTTCCAAACACGGAGCAAATTTTGGTTATGAGCGCGATGAAAAAGCTGGCAGCACGAACTGGATGATGGCTATGGAGACAAGTTTTACAAGCTGTAGTTGATTGGGCTTTTTGGAATCACTAAAACTTTATTCTAAATTCTTAAATCCTCAACGAGGTCTTAGTTAAATTTACAGAATATCAATTGATCAAAGAATCGGTCAACGAAACTGAATCCCGAAATAGCGATGCAATTTAATGAATGGAATTAATTAATTTGACTCGATGGGCTAGCACGCTTATCGTCACGCTTCTTCACGAGGAATTTCAGGGGTGTGGATAACCAGGGTATCAGTTGACTAGTGTCATAGGACAGCAGTGATTCATCATTCTTGTGATTCCCCTTCCCGACGATTGTTATTAATTCAACAATTACACCGACATTTTCCTAGTCCTGGCGGAAAATGCATTCTGATTTTGCCTATGAATTTACGAATTTGCCGAAAGTGTTCTATAGGGTTGCATACGCTTTATGGCTCAAGAAAGGCTAAATAAACGTTGTTGCAGCTTAGAGCTATGAATCTCGTCCAAATTCTGATATCTAAACCTCTTCTGGGGATTGGTGTATAGGACCGTGCAACTTAACAATGGTAAAGCAGTATTCACGAGGGCATGAATATCATAATATTATTAAGAAAGGAGATTAATTAAATACGAATAATCCTTGCAACTTTGATGCGAGTAAATTGAATGTGATTTTGAGATTTCCGAATCTGCAAAAAGGAAAATTGAAGTCAAGACTTTCAGGAAGAAATGAGTGTAATGCGGTTAACATTCGGTCTGTAAAATCAAATTTCGAAAATCATTCTATTAGGAGAGGAATCCTTACTTCATGAACCAAAATTAGGGTATTAATTTAACTATAGAAAAATATTTAAGAGCATCCGTTGTGTTTGAAGGGGCCTAAAGTTGAAATTAAATTTCTCAAAGTTTGGAAGGAAAACGTCGAAACTAAAGTGGCTACAGGAGTTGAATTCATATCTTCCCGATATGAGTAATTTATTTGCATTCCAAATATTATGGCTCTCGATCCCCTACATCATTCAACTCCCTTTTCCCATTTGCCCTTTGGTAAATCTTCGTCATTAAACTTACCTCAGGTATCCAAGATGGAGTTATTGATTTATTCTTCCGCTTTAAAACCTGCTGACGATCAGACGCTGTGCTTCTTAGTGAGATTGGCTTGGAGCTTCACTGGTTAGGCACTGATAACGAGCCAATCCTAAAAGCCACAATGACTGATTGAGGTAGCGACTGTAGCAGCTTATGGTCATAAATTTTTATACACTCTGATGCCTATGGTGGGTGAATAGCCGAGAAAAATGTGTAATGTTTTTTGAAATCCTCTTGGTAACTAAATAAGCAAGTTGTTAAATTTCAAAATTCGCTTATTCGGAAAGCCTAACTCACCAAGTTTTCATCTCAGTTGCAATTTTTTCCTTCAATTAACCAATGAATTCGAAAATTCGTTCTTGTGTGATTCCCGATGGGCAGGTAATTTTACACAGCCCCACCACTCCATTTTTTTTCGGAAATTTAACAGTCCGAGAAAAAAAGGAAAAACAAGCGAATGGGGAGATGTTAATACCCTTGCATTCTATAAACGATACTTTCCTCCTAACCACCAATCACACGGCACCTAGCGTGCTCACAACAACTTCGATTGGTTGGTTAGCCCCATTGTAGTAAGGCCATAAGAACGCACCACGCTGTCACAGTCGGCATTTCGCGTATTTCCATCAGTTCGCCCGTAGTCATGGTACGACCTCTGCGGTTTGTCTACCTCAATCTCCCCCTCATTCTCAAACTTGCTCTGATCTCCATCGTGGTGATTGACACGGGATACCTCATCTACGAGTACAGAATCAAAAACTACCTTTTGAGTTACCTGGCAGCCAAATTCGCAGTGCCGAGTGTCCAAGGCAAAGCGGACGAGTGCGAGGATGATTACTGGTGGTTCCACACATACAAGTCGGATGGGAAGCCGTGGGAATACATATTACCTGAGGAGCGAGAATTCCCCATTGCCTACACCATCTTGGCCTTCGAAAGACCTGACCAAGTAAGTCGAAACTCTGCTCATAACCTAGGATTCAAGGGAACAGTAACTTCTACTTTTTATGTCAAACGGCAAAATATTGCTATGGCGCAGCTCAAGATAGAGACCTATTTATATTCTCTTATTATAAAGTAGGAAGTATAGAAAAATTGTCAAATATAAATAGAGTTTCGAGATTATTTGCCCATTTAAAGTTTAGGAGATGTTTTCATCTCGTGACACAACTCCTGTCCAAACAAGCAGTTATTCAAAATCACCACTCGATAAAGTAAATTCTCGATGAACTTAAGTCCAAAGAAGAAATAGAAAGTGTACCAATAGGCTAAAGAAATTGTTAAAGGGAATCTCCACCAACTCTTTGTTTGGGAAACGTGGCGATAAATCGTATGGTGATATTTAAGTGGGAAGTCTGTCATGCCCCAGTAGCCCGGGTAACGCCGTCCCATGAATGGCTGCACAAATTTTGTATCATAGTCCTGCACTGTTTAGCCTACACTTCAAGGCGCGGAAGGGGAGAACCTAGATGAGGGGAAAGGGAGTGGTAGAAATAGGCAATTTTATAATGATTGCCAAGCTCAATCGCAGCACATGATGAGTACCCAACTGTGCGTAAGCACTAAGCAACCAGGGCCAGACACCATGAGCTGATGAGCTGGGCGGCCGCAACGAAATTTCGAAGCAGCGTGATGCGATTTCCTAGTCATAAAAATATCTAAGTTAGCACGTGGCCTGGGCAACCCACCGCCAAAGTGAACTTTAAGAGCTCTCTTTTCAAATGACGACTATAGTGGAGTTTATTAAATAGATTTTCCATTGGGGACTTAGGGCGTGACCTTCTTAACTACCTAACCAATGTTACAGGTGGAAGTAGCGAATCGGGGATAGGAGGTATTGACGCAACCCCCGGCGGGTAGGTCAACTGGGATTTTTTCTAAGGCAAATTGACGATTTTTTTGTACAAATCGTGCTTACTGTTTCCTAAAGGCTTCTTGACAATCATTCTTAATAGTACTTTAAAATACCCAACCAAGGATAGGTTTTAGATATTCTGTTTTGTTTAGTTATTATTTAAGCAAATTATATTGGCCTACTTGGGAGGAGAAAATTGTTCACCTTTTCTTGACTTAGGGTTGCTAATTGTGTCTTAAAACAATGTGAACTACTGTAAAAACCCTGAGTATTTATTTGCAGGGTTTAAAGTCCAAAAAATGAATTTGACAAAAAAGAAAGTCAAGTCGGTTGTCACCTATCGAGAAGGGGTTGGTGTGAAAACCTCCTTAATGGTAAGGTTCTTCTAATAGAAGCGCCAATCTGATTAGCGCCCTATAATAATACGTAGATGAGTGAGAATTTTTACATTCTTCTGAATTAATTCCACAAGAAATCAGGATTCAGGACACTGCACATTCCCATCAAATTGCTATGAAGCTATTAAAGGGAATAGAACTCTCACATTCCTAGCTTTAGAACAGTATGAAGATGTTATATTTGTAACAGTGGGTACTTGCTAACTCATCCACCCTAGCGCGTGCTTTCCCAGTGGGAAACGGGTTGTGCCTTTGCACCGAAGGCTCTACCTAAAACCCTGACTCAAGACAACGGATAAGTCTTAAAATTAACCACTAAAAATAACCCATACAATTAAATTAGCTAAGGTCTGAGTCGTTATCATGACCAAGTGTTATTTTTGAGCTGGTATAAGCAATTACAGTATCCGTCGATTGATCTAGAGAGCCTACATAACTTAAGAGATTCAAAAGCATCTATTTTGATGCAAATTACCAAAAATCCCACATCTACGAAATTGTTTTTGGTCCAATCCAACGTATTCAGTTTTCCAGAGCTGATACAGTAATGAGTCTTTATTAATATGCCCACTTTGAGGCGGAGTAATTCATTAAAGGTTTTTGCGAGAAATTCCTAGTCTCAAAGGTTCATGTGGCAATTTTCGTTGCTTTTGCGCTCGGGGTTATTTGATGCTAACACGAGCACGAAGTCGACTCAAATTTCGTGGAATGGAATGCGTTGTGCCCAAACGTGCCTTGAACAACCGGTTAAAATGTGTTTCTGGAGCTCAGAGCCCTAAGGAAGATTCTCATCTTAACAGCACTGTGCTTTTGATCATCGTGTAGGTCTGGCGACTTCTGAAATCGATATATCGACCACAGAACTACTACTGTATCCACTTTGACAAGAAGAGCCCCGAGCTCTATCGGAAGTGGCTGCAGAAGAGGATAGCCACCTGCATACCCCAGGAGGAGGCCAAGAACGTCTTCTTCATTCCATCGATATCCGTCTACCACTCCTACATGTCAGTGCTCGAGGCCGATCTGGCTTGCATGAAGGCGCTCTGGCAGTTGCCTTCCAAGGACCCCGCTTCCAAGTCGCCTCCATGGAAGTACCTTATCAACCTGACAGGCCAGGAATTCCCGCTCAAAAACAACCTCGAGTTAACGCGCATCCTGCGTGTCCTTAACAACGCCAATCTCATCCAACAGGAGGTGTGAGTAAACTAATGCATTTTATCTCTAATAACGAGAGTTTTAGTAAAAAACAAACTTAAGTTTAAGCCTGTTATGTTCTAAACAACTCCTGGATGTGTCAGTTGATGTTATCATAGTACGTATTTTTTTTGCATAGTCAATCAAAATGTCAAAACAAGGGTCCGATAATAATTAGGTAAAGCCCACAATACCCCTAGAGAGCTTACTAGTGATTGACGGTCGCAGCATGTTTCTGTATTAGACGACCAAAGTTTGCACAGCGTGAGCTTATGAGCCGGGAGTACTGTTGTGAGAAGCTGTCACAAGTTATACGGAGATAGGTGAGGAGACAGCTCCACCTGCGAGGTTTGAAATTTTGCATCAGTTCAATCACCAGGATCAGTATTGTTTGAAGTATTAAGGGAAATTTTTATTCGAGTCTAGTATTTGAATCTAGTATCTGAATCTGGTATTGGAATACTGATTTGTCTTTCTTGAAAGAGTACTTCATCAGTGAAAATGGGGTCAAGGAAAAGTAAAGAACTCATCCTGTGGAGAATCAATAGTTAGAGGTGAATTACACTCAGATGAATGTCCCAAATCCCGAAACTCTGGCAAATTTACTAGTTAAAATCCAGGAAATCGTTCTTGTTGCAAAATTTTTTCTGATTTCTAAACTATCTTCTGTTTTGCTAACAAAAGCTAAGAGAAGCCACTTAATTCAAAGAGAGCCCTTTACTAGGATTCTGCGCAAAATACCCACTCAAGTTAAGTCAAGATCTGCAAAGTTGTAAGCAGTGAAGTGGCAATCAATTTGATACTAATATTTCTAACAGTTTCTACCTACAAAAGTACACATTTTACTGCATTTTGTGCAAGTGTGCGCATTTTACTTTACCTTCCTTACAGTTACTGTCCGATTAATAAATGTGAGATTTGTGTTTATGATGAAACCAGTAGCTACACGTGTTTCACTTAATTCGATAACATTTTGCTATGATACTCGAGAGATTTGTTCAAGATACTTAGAACCCATCTAGCGAAAGCGTTGCCTGTTGGGTGATTTTCATTTCTACAATAGAAAGAAAGTGAAACACGAAAACTGTGGACATTTACATAATGCAGATGGCAACTTCTGTTGCTAATTTGCAATTTCCAGTAGCGAAGCTCGCTAATCAATGCAACACCCTGGTTTCTATATATAGTCTCTTGGTTCCACACGAGCCAAACGACCGTCTTTCCATTCCCTCTAGAGAGCCAGAAGTCAGCTAAAACCCAGCAGGTGGCCTGTTGCGTGCATCGTAACCGAACCCGTGAAGGATTACGGTATCCTCACCAGTATTAGTAAAGGAGGCACTGACAAGGGACTGAATTTATAAAGGAGGAAGAGGGCACTTCTCAGGCGTCCGAGTAGGGACAGGACCAGACAACTGTGTGGCCCTAGTAGCATTTATGGTAATCTCTTCGATGATTGGCACACTGTCCTTGATTAATAGGAGTATCCAACTCTAATTTGGTACCCTGTATCCTAAGCTAGACAGCGCGAGTAAGGTAGCTGTGTACCCTGTTGTGTAGGGCTGCTATAAACGAGTCTGGTGGGGCTCAATTCGCTGGGCAGGAAAAAACCTATTCTCTAGATTCTCGAAGTCGTGAAGCTTTGAGCTATTGGAGGGGCACCGATAGGATTGTTGAAGGGGCTTAATCTACTTTTAGCTAATCCCCATGTTCTTTATTGGAGCTTAGATACTGTGGCTAAGGCAATAAGAAGTTCAGAAACGGTTATTTTCCTGATAACCTTACTTTCTCTATTCAGCAGGACTTTTCTCGGGTTAGATGGGAGGTATTATATGTAGAATTACAAGGTCCGGAGATGAACCAATAAGGATTTCATGTAGATCCCAAGATGGACAGGTGCCAGAGCCACTTCATGAAACAAGAGATTATACTTCGTTGCACTATAGAAGCTAAAGATAATCCAGGCCTCTTCCCTGGATCCAAGAGGATGAAACTGCCTTTTCTTGCCTCTTGTCAAAATGCCAAGTCTGGGAACCTCAAGTTATGGTACTGCCCCCGACCCTGACGGAAACGGCCATGAGAAATCATTGAGAATGATGACCTTTTTCTGGAAAAAATTGGGAATCAAAACAGTAAATTTGTTCATTAATGTCAAATTAGCAATTTGTAGTGCTTGTTTATCTCTTTACACAAAAGGTGAGGTGAGACTTCTTCTGTAAAGGTGTTGACACAGAGAAATTCCATTTTCAACGAGTAACCACTGGGAAGCACTGGGAGTTTATACAAAGGAGGTAAATGGATTCCCACACACACTGCGGTCTCCAGTTATTAGGCATGAACCGTTGGTCATGGATACCCTTGTGGGCTATCAATAGCCCAGAACTCAGTGCGGTGCTCATTGAACATTGAACATACAAGGTGTCTGTCAGTGGCATCAAGGCACCTTACATCAACAATGTATCGATATCCCGAAAAACGTTGCCAGGTTGTGGGCTGATACATGAACGAAGCTTAAAGAAGCTATACCCAGCCGATGCATTTGCTTAAACTCAGTATCGGGCCCTCCACTAAACCACAGGTCGGCGCAGATGACGACATAGTACTGATTTCATTCACTTATCCTCCTCTTATCAAACTGCACCGATGCTTCATGTAGCAATGGTCCACTACAATTTCTTAGGGCACAGTGGACAACCATAGCACGTACACCTTTCTGCTTTATAAATCAGGCACCTAGATGCCTACCAACTATTAACCTTATCTCTCATCACGCACGCTTCAGACGCAGTGGCCATACGTGGTTAATGTCCCATCAAATGACTAGATATCGTTTTGTATTAAACTGCGTCATTTTCCCCACACGCATAGGTTCTTTTCAAGCCGGAAGGCCCTTCGAGCTCCTCCGCACGGAATAACCCTGTACAAAGGCGCAGTGCACATAGTAGCCACGTGGGACTACATCAACTTCCTCTTCACGAACAAGCTGGTGAAGGATCTGCTCGAGTACCTGCCTGAAGTGGGGGTTCCCGATGAGGCCCTCTTCTCCACGGTCAACCACGACCCCATCTTCAATGCTCCTGGCAACTTCCCTTGTGAGTCTCTTCATCAAGTTCTGGTGATTATGAGGCCCAATCGAGGCCGCTGCGCCATGCTCTAGAGCCTTGGGTGACTTACTTTAGTGCTTAAATGTGTGAATGGGGCGCTTTTAACAGATGGCTGCAAGTTAGTACGAGTGCAATTCAGAGTTATTAGTGAAATCATAATAGGACAATGTTGAAGATGTGGCGCTACTCATAGGGGGTCTAGCGCAACAAGCTATTTAGATAGAGAAGTTTACAAAATGTGGAATCGGTAGCGCTGTACCAACACACACTCGTCTAAACCGGCGAGACACTTCCTCGGGTCTTGTGGGTCAAACGGGAACTTCAGTCCACTAGTGGGAGGGGATGTGCTTTCTATTGTGAGCTTGAATTCGAAGGTGGCTAGTTTGAGTGATTCCACATTATTTATGCAGTATTTCATTAATTGTTCGGGATTTCAGCGTTTGTACACACGAAAGTCTGAGGGTTGAGGTCATTATGTCTGTTTGAGCTGGTGGGAAATACTTTTAATTCCCACTTCATCCCTTTGTGTGACTCATCAAACTTACATTCAACACTAGGGGAAAAGCAATTGCATAATTTTGTAACCAAAAGTGTAGCAAATGAGATTTCAATAACCTTCTATTTAAAAAATCTCAAATGTGTCGTATTTGCTCCTAAAATTTGAACAAAATGTTTTCTTGGTTGAATTTTGGTTGATTGAGTTGCACGAAATGGCAACAGAGGTTATTTGTAATAGCTAAGTTATCAAGTTCAGTTCTGGAGCTCGAGTAGACATAGCTAGAGGGAAATTCAGGTCTATCCAGGTCTATCTTGCGACCTGGATGAGCCTGTTACTGATAGTCTTTCTAAAACTTCCGGAATGGCAAGACGGTAGTGAATGAAAAGAGAATTTATGCTGGGGAAAACTTGGCTACCCTCTAGGATCCATGATAAAGAAGCGATACAGCCTCTATTGAGCATACAATCTCAGTTAGTTGATTCTAGTAGCTGCCTGAGTAGTTGAATGCCTTAAACTAAAGGTGCAAGATAAAGTCTTACGAGGGTAGACACACTAAATTGAGGCCCAACGGCCACACAAACATTGACTGGGCTGGCAGACGGCTTGTTGTTTTCATTTGCAAATGCGCACGTATGCACTACCCAATAGTGTTTATGAATGCTTTATGAGATGGCATTGGAGTGTCGGACCCATGGTAACCAGTCCCATTAGGCCCGCTTAAAGGGCTGACACACGCAGGCTGAGTGAGGCTTTCATAAAGGCACTCATTTAGGCAGAACGAGGGTGCTTAGTCTCCCAGCAGTGACTTGTTTCATATGAATAATTCCTTCTAACGAGTGCTTGTGCATGAAGTGACAGTAATTTGTAATGCCCTTCAACAGACAGGGAGTACACCCTGCATAGAAAATCACGATTGATAGCGTGGAGTTCCGGTGTTACGACCCAAACTTTTGCTGGTCTGAGATAGCAACTAGCTCTCAAGCTCCTGTCCCACCTTCCCCCTTCTTCCTTTTTGCATTCGCTCTTCTCCTTTGCTAGATGGCGATGCGATCTACAAGCGGGGCGGTTATTTCTACAATCGCTTCAAACAATTCTACCCCAAGGCCTGCAAGGGTGTCTGGCGGCACTCCGTGTGCATCTTCAACCTCCACGGCATGAAACCGCTCTTCGACCCGGCCTCGCCCTTCTTTTTCGTCAACAAGTTTGTGATGCACCTCAACGCAGATGTCATGGATGTGACGGAGGAGTGGTTCTACAACTGGCAGGCGTGGTACTACCGACATGCGGGTGAAAACATCACTGAACTCAACTTCTACCGCCAGCTGCCGCAAGTGAAGTACCAGCTGCACCGGATTCCTTCAATTTCTGCAGCAGAAGCAGTGTCAAAACTCTAAGCGTTTGTTTGACTGTATAGACACTGTATAGAGATTCCCATCGATCGACCAAACTTATACGCACGCTGGTGACACTTCCACGCGTTCGTATGCATGTAAATTCGAAAAAATCAAGTGAAAAGTGAAAAGACGTGCCTAGACTGTGAAAATCTTCTTCGCAAGTGGGAATGGCGACAGAGATCGGGTGTAGTCTAGTTAACACAAATATGTAAGATCAAAGCCCTTAATTGAAGGAGAACAGAGGGGAACCAGCTACCTAATATCCTCAGCAAGTTTTAAAACGAATATCCAGTTAGCAATCAAACCCGGAAGGCATGAATAGGGGCTAGGCTTTCTGGTGAATAGAGCCATTACAGGGTCTTATAGCTTCATCCCTCTACCTACCTTTTCATCTGTTATGAATAAATGAGTTTCTCTTGTCCCAAGTAGAGCTACCTGCGACTGATGAAACCTAGCAAAGCTGCGTGCAGGTAGTCACCATATCTGTTGAAATCCTGATCAAATGTGTGTCAGAGGAACAGGACGAGGCCCGTTTTGAACGGTTGAGAGCCACAACAATACCTTTAAGGCCACTTCGACTGCAACAATTCCTTGATCCTCATCTTGTACATCCTACTCAAATGGATTTTCTACCCTCTCCCAATTCTGATTTATCCTTCCCCATTTTGCATTTTAATTGTTATTTTAATGACCATTGCTTCTGTAGAGCTTTAGTTAAGCCTCTTATTTTGTCCTTTTATTTGCCATTTCTGTAAACAGTTAGAGGATGAGTCTAACAGCAGAGTGATATGGGGGAGCACAAGTTTATCTTATCATATCTAGTTTTAGCGTGGGAGGGATTGGGTGTGAGCCCTAGTATGTGTCCCGTGTCCGTTGCACAATGTTTCTGCCAGTATTCAGAGGGCGAACACACTGACTGGATGGGAGCATTTCCGAAACTGGCGGGTCGAGTCATGTTCAACCAACATGGTCTATCCTCTTTCTCATTGTGATCTGGCCCTGGAACTTGGCTCAGTGTTTGACTTTTTCTAGAATAAGTCAAAATGCATGCATTTGTCCAAGTAGGGTTACTTTCTTTAGATCCCTTAAGCGTTATATTCTCTATGTACATTCAGCATAGAGCAAGAGTTGCGGGTTACTATCCAACAATAAACTTCACCAAAAAAATTTAAATATTTACTGGAGGCAAAGCGTTGTCGATGGTGAAAAAAATGGCGTAGGAAACGAGAATAATTGAGAACTGTGAGAGATAGCAAGCGAATTGCTGTACGAAGACAAAAGTGCTGAAATTTTATTTGAAAACAGATTTCTTGCTAAAATATTTTGCAGAAGAAGAGAAATTTAACTTAAGGGGATAGGACCGATGGCATCATAACAAAGCAATACAGCAGATTTCTTAAAATATGTTAACTAGGACTTCTTGTGATACAGGCTTTGTCTTCGTTCATGGAATGTCGGTTTCCTATAAAAAGAATAGGTAAGAGCATTAACTACCAAATCAAGATCTAGAGGCAGCGTTAATTTAACAAGAAGGAGTTATTCTTTCAAAAGTAGAGGCAAGCTTGCCAATCTCAGGATCCCTAATTCAATGACAAGTTAAAGTAATCACAACATACAAATAGAAGAAGAATCCGTAAGTTCAATTTACGGTGCTAGAGGGTCTCTTTGATCCTAAAATAAAATTTGCGACAAATAAGTCTCTAAGGACTAAGCAGGTATTCATTCAAATTTCAACAAGCTGAGTAAAACCCAAAAATTTAATTAGAAACACTTTAAAATTATTTCTATTCATGATTAATAATGTATAAGATAATTGATGGATTTAATTTTATTGGTCTTTGTCCTTTGAACGCATTAAACTGTCTTTTTGAGTAAACCTTTAGTTGTCAATATCGTAAGCGCTGGATTCGGGCCCTGGGCGTCTACCAGTCATCTGTGAGTTAAGTTTTGTTTTTGTTTTTGTAAGATATCACGATCTTCAAGGATGGTTTATAATTAATTGTATTGTAATTGCATTTATTCACTTCTTTTTACTTGGACTATGCCGACAAAGTATAAATGATTTTCTTGGTCCAAATTCCAGACTTTCCTGTTTTCCCGTTTTTATCCTACAATGACGATCTGAACTCCATCATGACCGAATTTCGAATTCCATGCTTGTGTAGTATTATTCTAATTACCGCGTCACTTTCCCTTACTGAACAATTTTTCATTCCGCCAATCGGCCAATTCGAGGCCTTAAACTATCCGGCAATTGTTCCGCCCGCATCGACGGCCCGTTCTAAACGATCTCTTAGTGGTGCATCAGGTGCATCACTTTTCTCCTTTTTCTTTCAAGCATTTGGCCAAAATTTCTCCCTTGTGCTCTACCGCGATGACGCTGTTCTTTCTCCCACTGCCTCAATTGTCGTTGGGGGCAAAAAGCTACCACTAAGCAGCAATGACAATCTTGCGTATCCTGTGCGTGGATACCTAGAATCTCATCCCAAGAGTCTGGTCTATGGGACCGTCCTGAAGGGTGTCTTTCGTGGCACAATCGCTTTGAATGCCAGTAGTCTCGGGCTCTTTGTGGAAAGTCCGCCCACAGTAGAAGGACTGTATTTTGTCGAACCATCTGGGAACTTTATTCCGGACGCTACCTTTCACTCGGTGATTTATCGTGCCAACGGGACTGGCAGTGGTGATGATGCATTGCTCAGGCGCAAACGTGATACTGGTAGTGAACCGACTTTTTGTGGACATTCGAACCCAGAAATTGCTCGGCGTCTTCACGCAATGTCTCAGCCTGCCATCGGTAAGCTGTCTTTAAAGTCTATTATTTTTATCATTGAAGCTTATTTTTCCAGTCCAGGGTGCATTTTTGCATTGCACAACCTCAAAAAATGCATTGTTCGTAAAAACGCTCTATATATTACTTCACTTCTTTTTTCGCTGGGTTAGGACAAATTAGCCGAAACTTGCATACTTATTACCGCCTGAACTTTTTAAATTCCCCGGTTAATCACCATTCATTTAAAAATTCATTTTAATTGCCACACGTTGCTTAACTATATAGATTGAAAATTTCTGTGCGACGTTTTCGATACAACGGCTAGTTGAGCAGGTAGTCGTAGTTAGAATAAACAGCCTTGATTCGCTTCCCCAGAAACACGTAGGGATTTTGCGACCACAGGTGTGGATGATGTTCCGAGTGCAGACGAAGCTAACAAAGGACGTAAAAGTCTGCCCGGGTTAGGTGATGACACCCACAAGTACGCAGTCGGGCGGGGGTGGGAAGCGCCGTGCGCGAGGCAGGCGAATGTCTACAGGACTACTGGAATAGACGTTAAGTTGAATTTTTCTGCTGGTGGTCGAACGATATCCGTTTTATTAAGTCGATTTGTTTTTTTCTCGATTTGATTTCGTTAGTTGACTTCCTCTTCTCGTCTTTTGTGCAAACTATCGGAATATTGCCATTCTTCCACCTTTTATCCATGTCTAGGCATTGTTAAAATTAATTAGTTAATTATTTTTTCTCTATTAATAACGTCAAAAGTCCATTTGCTATTATACTATCAGACTTTCATAACGCTACCCCTTTTATTTAATTTCTTAAACCATGCAGTATTTTGAATTTGTTGCATAGTCAAGTCCTCATTAATACTGGGTCCCACTGTCCTGGTCACATCACTGGCCAGTCATTTCAGATCGATTCGATATTTGTTAACTTTACTAAGTAAATACTCTCCCAAGCAGTTAAATTAGAGCACGTCTTCTCAAAACATCTTCCTGTTTAGGTGTTTTCGACCACGGTCTAGTTTTAGTGTCATACGAACATTGCGTCCTCTAAAATTGCTTGTTGCCCACATTGTCTCGGGTTTTCCTTTATGGCTTAGGCCGAAATAGCAGACTAACATTTCGAAACCCAGACAGTCCTACAACAGGCTCAACAGAATTCTAGGCAGAGAAGAGAGGGATGTCCAGATCCCGAATCCCGGAACTTGCGAACACCATGGTGTGAAGTATACTTAACGCACATATCTTCAGGGGAGGGCTTTCGGATGGGAGGTCAATCTGTCACGATCAGCCGTAGATAGGCGTCAAGCATCACTTCTTTCTTCCATGCCGACAATGTCTCCTTGGAAAAACGAGCACTTTAATCACCTAGTGTTTCGATCTTTTGACATTTGTTTTTACATTGATAGCCAGATATCTAAATTATTCACAGCCACCGCTGCCCGGAAAGGCCTCCTGTTCTGTGTCTCTGGTGTCCGAATTTTCCAAGGTCGAATTCTAACTTGTTCTCACGTTTGTCCGGACTGGCTTGTTACTTCCTGTGGAGAAATCGATGGGGTGCAACCGGTCAAATTTTTCATTAAAAAGACGTCAGGTCGTTATTTGATATCGGACACAGGGTTTCTTAACCAGTCTAGGATGGCGCTTTTCACAGAGTAATTTGTTCTTTCTTCGTTTAGTAAATTCGATACTCTATGGGAAAAGGAGACAGAAATTATCTCAATTGTCTCTCGATATGAAGAAGTAACCTCAGCCTTTGCCAAATTAAACGAAGGGAATCACTGAATTCCTTCTGTTTTTGTGAGGTTAATCGGTGCATTTAAGCTTTTTAGAAGGGTTTAATCGGGCTTTGCAAATATTAATTTGGGGTACAACGCAATTTTAAGTTAATATTAATTGCCCTTTTGCAACTAAGGCCATGCCAGCTAATTGATCTTTCGGTGTCTGCTCATCGCCAATTATCCATGAAGCTTGATTCCCCTGGTTCCAAACCAAGGTGATTTCATTTTGAAGTAATTGATAATACCCTGTCTTATATTCTCGGTACCTATCTCTATGACTTGCAAAGGAGTAGCCTGACCACCGTGGAGCTTTTATTTTGTCTCAATACGTGCCTAAAACACTCGCAAGGTTCGCGCTCCTGGTTTGTCTCTTCTGTCGCGTTGAGGGTGTCTGGTCTAGTGAGTGGGAAATGTTCCAAATCAGCTGATTGACAGTCTTTCCTACCGGCTATTTTTCCAGAACCACTGGCCCGCTCCACCCGTTCCGTGGACGGGATCCGCGGCCAACAACAGCAGCAGCAGACGGTCACCAACCAGCGGCTCTTCCCACCGCCCTTCGCCGCCCGCTCCACGCCAGACACCGCTAAGTCCCCCTCCTCCACCTCCGGTTCCTCCACGACGTCTGAGGCGCCCTCGGAGTTGAAGACGCGCCCCTACGACGCAGGCCCGTCGTCGCGCGTGTGCAACCTCTACCTGCAGTCGGACACCTTCCTGTGGGACCACGTCATCCGGCTGCCCCACGTGAAGTTTAACCGCGACCTGGCCATCAAGGAGATCACCTCCATCTTCACCCAGCACGTCCAGGGCGCCCAGGCCATCTACCAGTACACTAACTTCAAGGATGCCTCGGTGAGTTCCCGACGCCATACACAACCTGGCCTAAAGTACTATTTATCCTTTTGTAAGGATGCTCGGAATAAAATTTGCAGTGAAGTTGAGCTCTGTGACATTTGTATGGGTAGTAGCAAGGTCTTCACTGAGCGCAAGCTACGTGTCACTGGCTGAAACATTCTATTCACGAGGCAAAGCTCGAATAAATTCGATGCCAGAGCCCTCCAGTACTACTTTGTGCCCGTTTTCGATGGGATCTACTGCCGTGCAACTGCATTGAGATGGTCTGTCGTCACGTTGACTTCTTGCAGTCCCCACAGCTGCTTCGTTGCCTCCATTGCAACTCTCTAGCTTGAACCGCCGGGTTTTTTTCACGGTGTTTAAGGGGAAGCATTGAGAAACAACCACAATCCTACTTCAACGCTTCTAGTTGTTTTCTTCTTTCATGACGAATTAAGTAGATTGCAGTCAGCATCCATTCTACTGGTTGTCATCATCTAGATGAATATGGAAGACCCAGGAAAGATTAAAGACGTGGTAGCGTATCAAATTATATTTGTAGAAATTAGCCTCAGTTTGAAACGGCGCATCTAACATCCTCTATAATTGTTTACAGAATAAGAGATACAGACATTGAAAAGGCAACTTGTGGAGATTGTTCGAGTTGTGGAGAGATTATTCCTAATAACTGAAAATGACATCTTGTCTTTCCTAATGAATAAATTGCCATTAAATTAACAAGACTTGGGTAGACCAACGATTTAGTGAAAAAAATCACCCCATACTGACCAAAAAACTTCCGTAACCTACTTATTCTCTCAATTGACTACTCAAAATAATTCTTTTAACGAAATAATGTTGCAAATCTTCCCCCGATGTTACCTTTGATGCGCCCCAATGATTTTTATAAAAAAATAATAATTAGCCAGTCGGTTAGGACATATGCTGTAACTAGGTGAAATATCAATCCTCATTTTGAAAGATTTGAGAGCTGAGTTGCTTCTATAACAAGGGTTTTTTTCATTTCATCGATGGTTAGAAATGTCGACTGAACTGAACTGGGGAACCATTTTGATTAAGGGCCCTCTCCAAATGAGATGTTTCAATCTTATTTTGTGGTGTTCTATTTCGCCTTTCAAGGTGTCTTGCAGAGCGGAATCTTAAGTGTAGCATTCAAATTCCCAATGTTCACTTTCGCTTGATTTTTGAGAATAAGAAACAACGCTTATAGCAGAGGAATGAACTCCTTTGACTCTCTACATTGAACAGAGATACCAGGGTGAAGAGTCAGTAATAACAAGCCCCTTCTTCAATTGATTTAGGGTTGTAATTAGCAGTACCGCGGTCAAGAACTTCTAGATTGTCGTGTGAACGCGGATCACCTATGCGAAAAAAGAAATGAATGCTGCATCAGTGTAGTGTGCTACTAGTCAATAGTTTAAAATATCCACTAGAAGTGGGATGGATGCGATTCTGTAGTGGTCTTTAAACAAGCGAAATTTCCTTCTTAGATTTCTCAGGAGCGAAGTTTAGAATTTTTACTTCTGGTAAGTAGAGTTTCTGTGCGAATTCCTTATTTGTATGACCGAGAGTAATAAAAGTCACATGCCCTGCGTGAACAGAGCCGTCGGCGATTTGACCTCTACAGTAATACGGTCTCGGGCAGAATGTCGCTCATATCGTTTGCGCGCTTTGGTGTTAAACCGACCAAGATGTCGTAAAAAAGAGAGTGCCATTTTTTATTCTCGGGCTTCTGCATTGCCCCCTCCGTATTGCGACACCACATTAGATAATGAAAGCCGCAAACGTTACCTCGAAGCTTAGGCTCATTGTGAGGTCCGTGATTTGTCTCCAGAATGGTGTGATGGAGTTGTGTCAAGTTTCAGTTTAACTCACAAGAGGTCAAGCAACTACAGCTTCCGGCCAAGATGTCACGAATGGATGTATCAAGTGCTATTTTTTGTAAAAATACATGTAAATGTAATAAACCATTCTCATTAAGAACTAATGAATAAATTAATGTTCGCAACAAACTTGAGAAAAAACGTATTTTCTCTAACGTTTGCCGGGATTCTGTTGAAAGCGTTAGGGTAGACGAAGGTCAAGCGACCAAAATAAGAGAACCACTGTATTGAACCAACATTTGAAAATGTTTTTCACCCAAATTTTGTAAAAAAGACCTGAATATCAAATATAGTATAACTGGATAAATTTTATCCGCAGCCGAACTGTCGTCGTGTTAAAGCATATTTTTCCCTTTAGCCTTGAAAACCCGAACATTCCTATTTTCGACCTCTTCTACTGCATCGTTTATGTTGTTTTTTGATAGTTTCACTTTTTTTCGAAAGGTAACAGAGCATATCTGTTTGAAAAATTTACCAATATTAGGACTTGAACTAGTGACAATCCAACGAAATAAATGCGTATTACCGCAACATTTGTGTGTGTCACTGTAATTACGAGTAATTAATTAATTACTTAACGTGAGTAACAAGTAATTCTAAACTATTTTCCTAGATTAGGAAGTAGTATGTCCAGAAACAGCGAAGCTAAAATTGTCACTGATGGTGGCAATCTACTTCGATTCAACAACTTAAAATATTTCGATTTCCATTGTAGCAGAATAGAAGTATAATTTTGTTATTAACTTTAACTTTGGTCTCACGCTTCGGTGTTGTTGTAAATCAATATAAGTCGATCCCTTAATCCTTTTTAATGTCCTAGATATATGCATAGCATTCTATATTATTAGTTTAATTAAAAATATCACAGCTTCAACTATAATTGGTAATTAGCGATTGTAGTTTTGAATTACCGCACAATTTCGGGCATCCGGTTCTACCGCAAAACCAGCTATCCCTCATTATTTTCGCATCAAATTATTCTTTGAAATGTTTTGAATCAGCAACGTAGTACTTTCAAAAGATTCCGTTGTTTAAAGCCTTTCGATAAGTTAAATGATGTCTGGAATAATACACTGATATTCGTAAAATTCAGTTAACTCTCTAATCAAGTAAGGAGTTGTAAATTGAGACTTCGATGAAACCACTTGACTATTCGTCGGACAATCCCTCTTTTTCGTGTTTGAGTCCTTAGGTTAATCCACTATTGAATGGGTACACACCACAAGGAGTGTTTCTCTTCCTAGAGGGTGTTTGTGAGCTTCCTTAAAAATGGAATCTTACCCTACCGAGGTTTTGTGGTATTTACGGTGGTTATAACTACCCAGGTGAATGGACGAGGACAAATGTGTAAATTCTATTTTCTCCTATTAATTATGTCCTGTATTAGTTTTTTTAGCTTTAAACACGTTTTTTAACAAAAAAGGGGGAAAAGTCTTATATTCACTGATTCAAGTTTAGGCACAAATTACGTTGACTGCATACTTAGCTACAGCTCCCTATAAAATGAAAACCTTTAGCAGAGAATGTCGTTATTCCTGAATTCTAATCGCATTCCGTACACTAGTTTACTCATAGATCGTAGTTACGCAGAACTGGATGTCCATTTAACTGAGTCAGTTACATGTCGGAACGCAGCTATTTATTGATTGCTCCAAACGTACGTAGTCCACCTCGCCATTGAATGGGATTTTTAAAAGCACTCGTAGTTCCCAAATCATGGACAAGGTCGTTTTGTGCTCATAGAATGGACCTGCTGCGGCTCTAGCGCCAAAGTACAAGCCCTGTTAGCCTTTCTTACCGTCTTGGCTTATTTAATTGTGTAGTCGAAAAGGCAGTGCCATGACCTAAGCGATTTTTTCAACCATCGCGTTGACAACGAAGCACGAATCTCGTATCTGATGAACAGTCATTTTTGTGACACCATTACTCTAATTGGAATTGGCTGCTCGCGAATAAAGCAAATATTACCATTTCAACTGCCGATTTGTAGTAAACAAAATGCTTTCATCCGTGTGGATTGTTTATTTATAAAATAGTGCATTTTAATCGAAGTCGACCTATACTAATACACTGAAATAAGTGACTCCTAATAATGGTTTTATCTATTGTTGTAGTCTATATTCATTGCTTTAAACAGGATTATTATGTAAAATATTGCAAAAGATATGTTGAAATTGGACAGCTTTGTAGTTGAAAATGCTAACCAAATTGAACCGACAATCAACGCCCAAAGTTACCAAACGATTTTCTGGTAATTCATAATCAAAGCAGGCAGCTTTTTACCAAAGCTCTGGTGGTAGGTTACCAAAGGGGCAGTAAAAAGTCCCAGCCATTATTTGGGACTCCGAGGCTCGGATTGATTCATAAAGGGGTTTGCTTTGTCAAAATTGCCTGTGGTTAGTTTATCCACTTTCTTTATGCCCTAGTTTGTGCATTAACGTTTCTGGACTTGCTATCTGTAGACGACGATTGAGGCAAAAGACTAACTTGTCCTAAGGTCGATATAGTGTATTTTTACGTTGTCAAGATAAGGATGGAGTCTCTCCGAATTGTTAGTAATGCATTGCTGCTTTTCTGCTGTATACGATAATACGGTATACCTTATATACACCATATATCTAATACGTTACCGTTATGATGTCCTTTTTCGAAAAGACCAACAGAGAATTTATGATCCTTTCTAGACATTTTTTTGAAATCTGCCCCTACATCCTCGTCATACGTCCGTCTGACAAAGTCCTACCTACCGAGGCTTAATGCAAACACTTCCCCTGTTCAAGAAGTGAGCTAGACGCTTCATAAACTGTGGCACGCATTTAGGGCCAAGATCACACTTGTTCTTCTGTCATCTGTTCAATCAGTGGTTAATGTAAACATGCTGAGGAGAGCATTTCAGGCCGTTTGTTTCTGGGATCCATCATTTATGGTAATCGGGGCTTCATTTACCAGTTGGTTCATTCAAGAGCTCGCCAGGTCCAGTCCTAACCCCTATGGCTAAGGTTCGATGTGGCTGTGGCCATTCAGCTATGCCCTTCATCGAGGGAACAAGTGCGGAGTCATGTTTTCGGGCCGTGGGCGAGCTCCTAAACAGCATTTACAATCGGGACGAGGATTTTGAATCGTCTGAATAAGGGCGAATTGTCGAATCACTCCAGCCCTCAGTTAGAGCTTCAGTTGGCACTGTCGAAAGAAATACGGCTCTTTTGTATTCGTGAAAATTTGGTTCACTTATAACTTCGCCTTGTCTGCTATCCCATTTTTCCACTATCTGGTCATCCAATAGGTTGTGTTCGGATTTAGAATGAGTAAGGTAGGTTACTTAATGCTACATTTAATTGATGACTTAAACAAGCTTATTAGCACATTAATTACTGTAAATTCCTCTTGGTTTTGATTCGAAGAGTTCATAAATGTCAGTTTCAACAACCTCTTCCTGCTGCGCTGCATGGACCGCTTCTTCCGCATGATTTTGTAAGCTACGAAACAAATGAAGGTAGTCTGAAGGAGCGAGGTAGTGGGGGGGGGGAATTTTCTCCAAACCAACTTCTCCGATCTCTTGTAAGTTGATTGTTATTGCGTGGGTTCGTGAATAGTGCCAACGAAATCACCACTTTTCGATTCACTAGAGCAGGTCTTTTTTCCTTCTCAAAGCTTGCTTCGAACGCCTTAACGCCTTAATTACTGACGGTAGATTTGGGCATTGGTTGTTGCACTGACGAGAATGAAGGGAAGAACAGATATCAAATCGAAATTCGACTTATTTGTTTTTAGGCAATTAGTGGGTAGGCACTCATTTTCCAAATTTAGGAGCTATTCCAGATTTTCAAAGATGGCGGTGAGCAGTTCCAACCAAACAGATAAAGCAGGATAAGCTTCTTCAAGTTCTGTTTCAAGAAGCAGCTCATCATCAAACTTAACGGTTTGATCCTCATCTTCGTGGAAGGTTCATTCATTCACAAATTCCTTTCTATCAACTGTAGGGCAGTTTCTAGTCGCTTCGTCGGCTGCTGAGTGTCCTTTCTTGAACTCATAATGCACCATTATGTGCCTCATAGGATTCTTGGCTACTTCCATATTTAAATTTTATTACTCTTCAGAGAAAAAAAAACAATTTGTTTAATTTAAGTACACGTTAGCATCAAATTAATGTTTAGCCTTCATTAGACATTATAAAATACTCTGAAAATTTTTTACTTAAAAAAGACAAAATTCGGGATGACCTGATAGTATGCCGAATTCTGGTTCGTCTCGTAAAGTGCTACGCGTGACAGCAATGAAATCGGCACTCTAGCAAACTTTTTTTCGACGTTGCCTCTCCTGTTTACTTCCCTTAGCACAGTTTTGTTAGCGAACTCCTGCGTCTGTGATCAGGGCGTTTGTTGCGTCGTTAACCGGGGTGGAAGTTTAATTTCAAAGAGATACCACGCTCCAGAATCCGTGTATTGCATTCAGTGTTTTTTTTTGTAGCGATGGACCACAACTACAATTAAAAGCCAGCCTTTAGCGCATCTATTTGCTGCTACACGGCACGCTCCAACTAAAGGCGTGGGTGGAGAGTGAAGAACGGGGTGTTAGTGATGAAATTGACAGTTTATCATAAAAAGAAAATGGATTTAAGGTAAAGTAAATTGAAAATGACTTGTTTTATTATCATCAAGGGGTTTTACTGAAAAATAACCGTCATGATTGGTGAATATAACATCCTCAATCCGGCGCAACCCGGAACCTGAAGCATGCCAATGTTACGCCTTCTCGTGGGGATGAATCTCCTCAAAAACTGTTTTAATTCTGTCGTGGACTAACTGGGGCGGCTTTCGAATTGCCGACAGCACTACGGCGATCAATGTCTCTCGATTACAGTGCCCAAGCATGCGTAATGGTCCCTCGGAGGGTTAAGATCTACGAGAGTCCGGCTGAGTCCAAACTTTGGGGCGGGGGTGGGGCGTTTTGGATGGTGCGGCCGCAATAATTGGCAGTTGTCAAGTGTCTTAACTTTTTCCGAAGTGTTGGGGCAGGTGGATGAATCTTGAGGGTTCCATTTATATTTGGCGGCCTATTATTACCTTCTCTTTCTATTCAGGACTTAACCACGGCGATCAGTGATTTTATGAGAGTACAGGATAAGCCTCGGCAACTTTTTATGTATTGAATCTTCGAGGAAATCTTTTATGCAAGAGCAATCAGATTATCTGCCATATTTCCAAATTCTAGCTACTACAGCCTCGTACTCTCTGGTTCATGCTGGTTGATTGTTTTCACAGTGTGTTACAGGAGGCTTTGGCCAGTGATCATTATCTCGTTATTCTGATGGCCAGCGCTTATCGTAATTATTGCTAGATATTCTCTTCCATAATTAATCAGATGAGTTTCGTTCTCATGGTTATCATCGCTTATATGAATGTAGAAGAAGGGTTTGAACTCTCATGAATGCTTTGTGCTGGGGAACCCCTTTTGCACATCTTGGAAAAAATATACACAACTATTATTCAGTAAAATTTATTCCGAAAACTCTGTTTGATTACTGCAATTCTTTTGTTTTTGGGGCTGCAAGGAAAACAAATTCGTATAGAATAGGCTTTATTCGTCTAGTATACAAACAAGCATTGTTCTGACAACCGTTGGGCAGTGATTGCTACAGGAAGTCGTAGTGATTCTCCGTCCTTGTCTCGCAATTACCGTGTTTCGCTTTTGAAATCAAAAGTAGTTTGTGCAGAATCTTCCAGTCGGTAGATTTTCCCTGCCTATTTAAAAAATAGTAAATCATGTTTGTTAGGCCTTTTCTCATTTAAAAAACCGCACCGCTTTCACTTGCTGTCGACGTAATGAAAAAACGATTTTTTTTCCTGCTTCTGTCTCATTGTATCACATCAATAAATTATCCCATTTTCTTGGATTACCAAGGCTATCGGCTAAGTTCAGATTAAAATTGTTGGCTTGAATATTTATTACATTGTGTTCTAGTGTTTCCTCTCTCACGGTTTATCCCCTTTGCTATTGGTTGTAGAGGTGTACTTTGGCGCTAAGGTGCTTGATATCGCTAGATTGATCTTTTACGTACTTATAAATACCATTTTCTTGACGCCGAAACCGAAAATAGAGATGAAAGGACCCGTGCCTCTCCATTCCTGTGGCCAGGATGATATTTGCGCAATTACGCAGTTGATTTACTATCAGTGGTGTTGTAAAAGGTCTACCATCATATCAGTCTTATCAAAAGGAACTTCCAATGCCGTATTCATGTTATTTGAATGAAGGAGCTTCATTTTCTAATCTGATCCACATAATCACCCAAGTAAATGGGTAACCAAGGTTGAAATGCACAACGCCTCAGTTTTAAAGAGCAACACCCGGGCATTAATGGAATTGTTTATTCTGCTAGTAGTGGGTCTTTACAAGTCCGTCGTGCTAGTTTACACAACCTCAAAAAAACAAAAAGGAGAACAGTTAAACCGATTAACCTTGAAAAGGATTCCGATACTTGTAGCAGTATGGGTGAGTTGCTTTTTATTTAAAATTGGTAGTAGATTTCATCACATGAGTAGGAGTCTTCATTGAAAGTCTTGGAAGACCTTTGAGTAACGTCTTGTCTCCACTCTCTTCCCTCCACCAGGGTCGCTACTCCTACCACGGCGTAGGTTTCCGTGTGGACCGGGTACTGATCAACATCACCGAAGAGGACTGTCACCCACTGCCACGCAACTACACGCCCTATGAGTACTTCTCGCCCTCGGACAGTGACGGCGACTCGGGCAGCAACGACCCCACTCTCCAGTCCTCCCCACCGCCCTCCGCCCTGCCCCGCGCCACATCGGCGACGTCCAGACGTCTCCACGGCCCCCCGCCACCCCTGCCAAAGCTGGCGCGCGGCTCCTATGCCCACCAGAACCCTTTCTGCTCGTCCAACGTTGACGTAACCAACTTCCTCAACCTCAACTCCTACGTGAACCATGACGACTTCTGCCTGGCCTACGTCTTTACCTACCGGGACTTCGCTGGCGGCACTTTGGGCCTCGCCTGGGTTGCGGAGCTGGGTGGGTCGGGGGGCGTGTGCGAGAAGCATCGGCTGATGCGAGAGGGCTGTCACTCAGTAAAGAAGAGCCTCAATACCGGTGTGGTGACTCTGCTCAACTATGGTACTAGGGTGAGTTGTTGGAGTACTCTAGATGTTGCACTTGATTCACTAAATACGCAGGGTTTACTTCACCAACTAGAGAAAGTGGTATAGAGTACAGATTTACCCTAAAAACTCCTCTGTACTTTCAGGTAGAATTGGGAATGTTTACAGAGGGAATTCTTATTAGAAAACGCTGATTGGATATGAGCGTTCGGGGAACATGTGCTTTAGGAGATCATCAATCTCCTTGTCACTTATGGTATAGTCGGATGCCCGGCTAGAAAACTCCACCCTCTAGCTGATTTGGTGACTGAGACAAGGAGTTATCAGACATGCTATTCTCGCCTAGCACAACAACAGTTTCCTTTGGGTGCTCCACTTGCAAAATGTGCCAATCAAAAGGAGTGCTAGAAGGGTTTATGATCGATAGCCTAATCGATCGCCTCACTGTTTATAGCTGTCCTCATTAATCCACAAGAAAATCCATTCACCATCGAGGGAATAAAGAAGGAACAAACACTGGTTTATTCAACAAGACCCAGTCGCAAATCCTTTCATCTAGCAAGAGAGATGAAAATGACTCTATGGCAAGAAGGGAAGTCGAATCAGGAACATCCAAGAAACGGGTTCGTTAGTCGATGTCTGGCTAATTTGACCCTGAAGACAGAGACGCCAAGCCGATAACGTCAACTTAGTGATGAGTCTAAGGCTTTTCGTGAAGCCTAGCGGAGTTATAAAGTCTTTTAGATGTGATATGCTAGGAATTCCTTTGGAAGTTTTCAGTAACTACTTTTTAGAGACTAGCGGAGGAATTTTGTGGTTTTGCAGGGCAGTGGTGGATCTTTTTGAGTTTTTTTATTGTGTTTGTAGCTCTTGATATCCGTCCTTAGAGCAGTTTCTGAAGTGCTTGAGGAAAAGTAGTGTTCGCTGCTGTAAGTTAACAAAACCGACTGAGTTGGAGAAAAAAACTGAACGTTTTTGGGGGTTGAGTGGAGTGAAGACCTGTAGCAGTCATATTTAAATGATTTTTCCCACCTCTCGTATAGTAAATTTGCTTGAACTTTCGCTATGGTTTGCCTGTAAATCAGGAGTTGAATTAGCAACTTGGATAGTTTGTTTCCCATCTATCTGTTTTGGGTGAAATTTTGTTTTAAGAATATTTGGAGTAAGCTACGTTATTTCAGTCAACGTTCTGTTTGAACTGCGCCCTCCCAAGACAGTTCATGAAGCATTTTCTCCTTGATTTACAGACGACCCGTTTAATATCTCAGTTAATATCAATATATGAGGGTCTCGTTCTGAAGTGAATTTGAATTTCCTTCCTTATAAACGACAATTTTCCTGGTGACTTGGCATTTGTCAATTGTCTCTCATTGACGTCACTTGGCCGTTCGCTTGATGGCTTTAACGACTGAAGGTGCGCCTTATTTGCTTCTTCCGCTCTGTTCCCACGACGACTGAGGAAAGTTCTTGGTGGTCCTGAAGGAAGCGAATTCACAAAGTCCCTAATTCACAATGGCACGGCGAAACGTGAGAAAGACTAACAGGCCTGTGGGTGAAAAATCGTCTTAAACTTCGTTCTCTAGCAGCAGTGTGATGGAATGAACACGGCGTGTACCCTAGCCCTATATCCTCATTCAAAATCTCACTCGGAATTCATGTGTACCTCATCACGGTCCCACATCACTCTACTCGGATCGATCGATCAAGCGACTTCGACTCAGCTCATAAGACCTCTGCATCTATAATATAACTTAACCTTAGACGTAAATGCTCATGTAGGCCTGAAAGTGTAAAACGACGTCTTCTTAGATGTGTTAACAATTTCCTCTCTCAAGTTTTTATTTATTATTTTTTGGGAAAAAAGCTATCGTTTTAGTCAAGTTGTTTAGCTCGGAACAATTGGTCTGTTGTCCTGCTTTTATTTTCGGCCCAAGCATATGCTTTCCATTAGCTTGTAAACACGTACACAAGCAATATACATTGGTGCTTTATTAGAACAAAGTACTCAACTTGGATGCCTTTTGTCGTCGCCTTATCAAGCAGTGAATATTTAGCTGTTGTTGTCATGGTAAGTAAACGTTACACATTCAATTTGTGATTGTAAGGCTAATGTAAACTCTCTTATCCTTGAACATATCGTAGCATTCAAAATTCTGTTCCGTCAGGATTAACTAGCTAACTAACCGCGTGTTCCCTCCTAGGCTGCTTCTTTTTCTGTGGGCTTTTGACTTGCGTTGAATTATTCATATCCGAGTCAAGTATTCGGAGCGGAGAAACAAAAGCTAAACAATTAAGACGTGAGTTACCATCCTCCTCTGGGAGAAGTGACTATGACTTAGTTTCTAGAAGTTTTTTTTTCCTGCTACAGGGTAGTCCGCTAGCTTTGTCTGAAAGAGGCAAACCAATTATCAGGAGTAGAGCAAAATGTTGTCGAATCCAAAAATTCACCCTAGTGTGCGAAAAACCAGTCTACCTAATATAAAACACTGTAAGTCCCGTCTCGAAGGTGAGGAGACTTGACACTCATTTAACGGCGATTTCATTCAAGCTCATCTATGCACGCTCGTTAGGTTCAAGGATTCGGATACGCGTCGGCCTTGTGGGTTTTGCCTGGGATATGCACACTTCTAGTTACAGCCAGTGTGATGTGGCTACTTTTTTATTTGATACGTTGGTTTGGTTAACGGAACTTATTACTCGGTTATTTTTATTGTGTCAAGCTTAAGTGCTTTTAAAAAATTCAAACTAGTCAAACTGTACATAAATAATCTTTCCCAGTGATATCAATGCTGTCATTTACAATGTGACCAAGGCTCGTGTCTTTGACGCGTGGATTTCGGCAATGTCCTTCATTTCCCCGAATCAGGAAGGTCATTTGTTTGCTCGAATACTGCACTTAAGACTGGGATTGGATTACGATTGCGTCTCCACTCAAATCCGGAAGTGATAAAACTGAGAGGATTATTTAACCAGTTAGAGCTAGCTATATGGTGTAGGGTATAAATTACTGTCTTTTGGGTGGAAATACACGATGAGTACCTACAGTGAAATGGAGCAAAGCTTGGTCTAGTTGGATAACAGCTTTTAAAACACACTCTTTTGTCTGAGACGAGGTAACTCGATTACTCAGATCAAATAACGCAATTTCAAGTCCTACTAGGATAATCAGAATACCGAAACGGATTTAAGCAGAACTTCGACTGATATCGAATCTTGGCTAAATTTGTATGCCAGTTAAAAGATTATAACTGATCGGAATTCAATTTATAGAAATTATAACACTAGTTAGTCAAAATTAGTTCATCCGAATTAATCAGTCAGTGCTGAGCTAAGATTCTACCACAAATGATCCAACATCGAGCTTGATCATCTTTTTCAAAAGACATCTGCTGTCTTAAGTAAAATTCCATGATGATGCCTTGAAAGACCCTTTTTAATGAACGAATAACCAACGTACTACCCCATAGTCATTCGTCCTCTTGAAGTTAAAATGGCAATCAAGTCCACCTACTCCATTTCCCTGGAGAAGACCTAGAGCCTGCCCCTGTTAATTAGTCGTTCGGCCAATGGGTAGAGAGTATTTATGGCTACTTTCCCTTTTAATGTCTTATGATCACTCCATTAGCTAGCATTAATCCACTACAAAATTAAAGTTCAGTGGTTGGATTCGCGTTTCCCACTAGCACGGCAAAATTAGACCTAGGAGGGTGGTGATAAACAACCCGTCTCCATCACGAAAACTCATCGAGGTATAGCTATGCATTGACTGTGGATTAATTGACACGAGGCATTCAGTGCTTGTGGATAGCTGCAGACTGTCAGGCCTTTCCAGTGGAGAAATCCAGGAACCAGCTGGTCACTCCCTAAAGTGCAGTGCCTCGATGCCTGCATTTCCCGGTGGCCTTGCTGCCTCACCTACGCCCGCTCCCTCCCCTTTGTCCAGGTGGGAGAAACCATGTGATTAGATGGGCAAATGTGACCTTGCACAATCACAATCAGTAGGGCTGCTACACGTCTGATGTAACAACGGGCAAATCGCGTGCGTGATTGAAGGGAATTACATCCAGCGTCCTAGGGTTCATCAGCTCATTCTAAAAGTTCTGTCCGAATTTTGCATAAACCAAGTGATTAAAAGTTGCATTTAATTGAAAATTCAATTATCATTTCATTTTCCCCGATTATCCATGACTTATTTTGCCACTATTGTAAATTCTTTTGTTGCAAAAGCTGTTTCTTCTAAATGATTTTGTAAGTTACGAAACAAACGATAGTAGCCTGTAGAAATACCAGGGTCGGGCAAAGAAGGTGGATGAGGCATTTTCGCCCAACCAAGTTCTTCTTCGATCTTTTGTGATGTGTGTGTGGGGTCGTGCCGCATTGTCCTGGTGAAACATCACCCCTTCTTCGATTCACTAGAGCAGGTCTTTTTTCCATCTCAGAGCTTGGTTCAAACGCCGTAATTGATGACAGTAGATTTGAGCATTATTTGATGCTGCATAGGGTCGCAACAACCCAAAGTGGATTATTCCTAGTCGATCCCCCCAGATTAACAGAACAAGCCTTTTCACTGCTCCCTTCTCGTTGGCTGTGACTGGGATTTTCCTCCTTTGCGAAGCCGCCACTGTCTACGACTCTTCATTTCGATAAAAAATGCGGTTTTCTCTACTCCCCCCATTTGCAAGTCTATACACCAAAAAAAGGTGGAACAAGTTCTCGACAACTGAGAAGAGCAGATGTCAACTTGAGGTTGTTTCCAGACAATTCATGAGGAAGCAACAATTTGCACTGTTCAGGAACCCTTGCAAGTTCTTGAAGATAACGATGAGCAGTTGTATGGTTTGAACTAAGTTTAATCGTCAATTCTTCATCTGGTAAATCAGGATAAGCTCCTTCAAGGTCTGCTTCTTCAAGAAGCTTATCGTCAAACCCATCGGGGTCTATCCGATTCTTTCTCTTCGTGGAGGGCAAAAATGCTACTTATTACTTTCACAAACTGTGTTCTGCGAGTTCTTTCATTCACTCACTCACTCCTCTCCATAAACTGAGTGAATGTTCCTTGACGCTTCTTGAGCACTAAACGTTATTTTCTTGAGATGATTCTTAGGTACTTCCTTGTTAATGGCGTTTTAATCTAGGAAATTTCGATTTATTGTCCTTTAAAAACATTTGGTCAGTTTAAGTGCAAATTAAAAAATAATGTTCAGCTCCATTAGAGCTTATGAAATACTCTTTAAATTTTGTTCAATTTAAGAAGGTAAAATCCAGACTTAATGTATGGGTGACCTAGTACTTTGGTACCTCCTTGTGCAAGAATCTCTACCAAAACCGGGGATGACTTATTTGAGCTCCATCAGAGCCTAAAATGCGAACAACTTCGTGGAGATTTCAGTAGAAATCGAGAATCTAAGTCTAAGAAATGGCTGGGTTGATGTTACTGTATCTTTTCGAATCAACTCGAATTCCATATCCTCCTATGTGAAGAGCATACTCTCGAAGTCGAGGTTGCCATAGAAGCAACCTTGGTACAGGATGATTCTTCCTTTCCATTTTCAAAGGCGAGGCGGTCATTTCCCAGAAGCTCGGGAGTCAACTAACCGGATAACTGTACGGTACATGTGTCCCTCAAATCGCCGTAGGTTTTACGGCCCTTTTGGTCCTTAGTTCCCATAGTTCGTTTATTAATGGTTTGCGGGAAACTGATTTAAATCCAGCTGTGCCTTAGACCTAGTAGTCAAAGGTAGCCACTGCGAACCTATGAGCTGGTCATCCCTAGTGACTCGGCGGAAGCGGTTTTCTGCTTGGTAAATTGGCTTGCACTCGACCACTCTCAAGTTCCGTTTCTCTTGCTTTCGGGTTGTGCATTTGTATTTTTCAATATTATAGGGAGGAATTTTTCTGGTGGGTTAAATTTATTTCCTCTCAAGTGCTGCGCCCGCATTTCCACGCGTTAGTCACTCCACGCTTGTCGTAGAATGGGTTTTTTGCCCCCTCTCTCCTTCTTTCTTTGCTGCCCCGCGAGGGAGGAGTTATTTTCACTTTCTGACCATAAACAACTCCTTTTTCCTTCGCGTTGTCTTGAGAAGACTAGCCTGGTTAGAAAATTGGATTGTAGTTGTGGTTGGTAGAATCTCCGTGCTTCAGCATTTTGCTCCATAAGGGAGATTCGGCCAAAAGGTTGGGAGCAGTACATACCGAGGATGATCAATGACCGCAAGGTTGAAGGTGGCTTAGTAGTCGCGCACTTTTATGCCTTCCATTTCTCGGTGCGTGTATTCGTGAGTCTTTGCAACCTCGGAAATGGCGTGTGAAATCTGACTTGGCCCGGCCTGTTTTGGAAAACATCTATCAAAAAAATTATCTTGATGCTAACATACACCCACGAAAAAATTACTTAGGCTGTCTTTAACTTATGGCGGTCAATCTTGCCCATTTCTTCTCAAAAGGTACACTTTATCATTAAATCATCTATGTATTTTTTGGCCTTTTGATACCTCAGATCTTTCTAATCTTCCCATTTCGGAAGTGATTTCAAGTTTCTAAGGGGTTGTATGGAAGAAACACGTCCCCGAGTGGGTATTTGATAGTAATTACTCACATACATAGGGGCATTTTATGAGTGCACAACAAATCTTTGGCTCAAGCACTGAGTCAGCACGGAATCTCAGACGTTAATTGGTCTGGCTCCCTTCCCCATAAGGGCCCAATTACCATAGCAGACGTCGTGAGAAGCCAGGTAGCAATGTTGTGGTCAGGCTCATTTGCTTGAGCGAAAGTTTTATCACGTTTGAGACAGGGAGAGAGGTGGCTATTTTTAACAATGCGCTCGCGTGCTCTGTGTGGCTGTCAAGACTCCAGCCGTTTGGCTGCCTCGGCATCCTCTACCCCCGGTTCCGTGCCCTCTACTTTCCACTCATTAGCTCATCATGGTTTATCTTGGGCCTTTGTGCATTTATCTTTCTCTTAAATAGGCGATCACGCTTACAAACTAGAGGTTGGTGCGCTGGTGGTAATTTCAGCAGCTGATTAAAAGGTGCAACGTTTGTAATGCAGATGCCAAACTTACCCGGTTGACTAAATCATGTCTATTGACCCACTTTGGTAGGCTTTGTGCACACTTTTTGCCGTGATGGGTCTACGTCAGCCAATGTCGCGCATTGTATTGTGTCAGACATTTCTATTTTATAATTTTACTCAAGGGTGCTAGCTTCGATTATAAATGTGCTAGACCCACAGAGCAGTTTGTAGCAGCCCTTCGAAGCAAGACACACAGTTCATTGAATCACGATATCTGCACATTGGCCAAAGGGTCATTAAATGCTTCCATCCCGCCAAATTCGCCGTTGGCTGCGTGTGATTATTGATAACCGCATCTTAAACTCAAACACAACAGTGTATTTCGAGTCTAGGGAAGCATGCTCCCCTACCTTGGCTTCTGAGACGTAACCTTCCTTCTAAGAAGTCCTGCGAGAAATTGGAGCTGGTGAAGAACCCTATAATGGTTTCCATTTCCCGTTTTGTAGTCTCATTTTTACCTTTCTCAGACAAATGGGTCCGGCTTGATTTCTAAAAGGGTAAACCGAGGAACGAACAATTAATGTAATGCTGTATTCCATGGAACCACTAACTGTGAAATCAATGTATTGGAAAACGTTCAGGAATTCTTTCACTTACGTAAACTTGTTGTTTACTCAACGTTTTACCAACCTTACACCGTATTGAGGAAGCCAAGGGCTTGGCCTTTATCTGAGGTAATCAGTATAACAAGCAATGCTATTTATGTGAAATACATCTTGTTGACCGGCTTCGATTCTCTATTGGTGTTTCTCAAAGCATATAGCTTTCTCTTTTCTAGAAGGCGATAGAGGTTAAAAAGGTAACTTGCGTCACGAGCTATTTTTGGTGAGCTCTTCATGAAAGGAATAATGGTTGCACTTGAGATAATAGATAATTTTTTTGCGAATGCTTGGATTTCTCCCCTATTCAAATAATATTTTAGTGAAAATCTGGTACTGTTGTTTTAGAGCCACGCATTTCGGTTACTTGGCATCTTCTCGGGACCAATCACTGCCGAAAGGACAATTAGTTTACTTTCAAGTTGTCTAATGTTGGGTTTATTTCTGTACATTCACTGGTTTTGTTCTTTTGATAATGGACTTCACGATTTGGCTCTGTGGATTCTTATGTGGCTTCGATGTATGTAATCGAAACCCCAAAGTAAGGCCTCATTTTAGTGCAAAACCTGAGAAGAAAGCCATAGCAGATTTCAAACTGCTCGACAGTAGTCAGTGGAGGAGGTCTTTGGTAACCTATGACCTTCTTTAAATTGCTTCTGCTTGTTGTAAACACTGAAATACACCAAACGAGTATTTGATCAATGTATATCCAATCATGTGAGGTCGTCTCAATTCGAAGTATTCATTATAGTTTTTTTGAACGCATAACCTCCCAAAAGGAATCGTCAAATCTGACTGCTTGTACATCTTTATTCCATAAGCCCATCTATACCCTTCTTTGTCGTTTTCTGTGGTTTGTCGAAAATTTAAGTTGAGGTAGCTATTATACAGCGTATATAGTTTTAATTAATCATTAATGTCCTTATAACCGTCGACTATGAACAGCTCCTATGCTCCGTTATCACCGATATATTTCAAATGTATGAATGACATGCAATTTCTTAGTTTAAAAGTACTTTTTGCTAAAATTGTGATATTCCAACATATACCGTCCATAAATAGTTTTATCAACTTCTCGACCAGCGCTGGTTATGATGTGAGTAAATATACTAGCTGCTTTTTTGCTGAAAAGTGATCTCACTGAATGAGGCTGATTCACTTGTAGAATTTATTAATATTTGTCTACCCATGAGGTTAGCATTAAACGTTTTTGGTAAAGGGGGCTACTTCTATTCTCTTAAGGAGAGAACTAAAAACGATTTATTTTTTCAAACAGATGAGAGGCGTGTTCAGTGCTTTTACTACTCCAGCTAGATCTAAGCTGATTTGAGTTATAGACAGTCAATTAATTTCATTTCATATACTACACCTATCTTTAAGCGGGAGATTTGTTAAGATACTGTGGTTTATCTGTAATTGTCATTCAAATTAGGCAAATTGACAGTTGTTTATTTCACATACTTGCTTTCTGCCGCATGTTTTCCGGATAGGGTTGTTGTCTGCCCCATTTCTAAGCTGTCTGAAAGTCAATGCTGCTTTAATTTGATGGAATTCGCAGAAACCAACTCCACCATTTGTCATACCTGGGTCTGGTGCGTTTTAAGTATTATCAGTCCATTATATCTATGTCTGTGAGGTTTTTATGGCGATATCTACGTAAAGATCTCGCTGCCTTTGAATCGCTACTACCATCCATAGCACCCCTTGATGTAAGCTCTTTATTTTTTCATAAATTTACGAAATTGTGGACTGATTGAAAAGTGGAAAGGGAAGTCAGTACCAAAATTGGCTTCAGTAGCCCAGTCTCGGCCATTTATCATTCGTAGCGTTCCTCTTTTCCTCCTGCGACTTCATTCTTGCCTCTCTTGTCTAAAGTGACTTTTTTCTTCTTGCATAGAATCGAGGCACCTTGGGAACTAGGAAAGTGGGTGCAGAGAAGGTATTGAGTGTAGTTCACCTTTTCTATTTATCCCACTTTCGGGGACACTTTGTTAGTTTTCACCGCCCTCCTGAAATCCGTTGGTTATAATGAATGCAATGTTTCATCCATTCCTAGCTAGAGAGAAAAAAGGGCATACACTCTAGTGTGTAGAAAAAATCCAACCAAAATGTTTGTGTTATGGAACACATTTGTATTAGCTACGTTGCAGGTAAACTCGTTAGATCGGATTTTCATCTATCAAGTCGTATAATAAGTTCTGGCAGAATTTTGACTAAATAAAAAAGTGACCAGATGTTCCATTTAATGAATGCTTCCATCATCATTGTACTTTCTCTGATTATCCGTAAACTTCTTCTGGTTTTAATTGTTCGAAGAAATGACAAATGTCGGTTTCAACCTCCTCCTGCCGCGTTACAAAAACTGTTTCCTCCAAATGATTTGGTGAACTGCAAAACAAGTGGCAGTCTGAAAGAGCAAGGTCGCGGGAATAAGGTGGGTGATGTGGGAGTTTTCTCCCAGCCAAGTTCTCCCATCTTTTGTGACGTGATTGTTGCTGTTTGGAGAGATCGTGCATTATCCTATTTCACTAGAGCGGGTCTCTTTTCATTCTCAAAAAGACAATAGATTGGTGGCAACAATTCGAAGTGCATCAACCCGTGGTGACCCCATTAGACTGAACCCGAAGGATCTTTTTCTATGAAGTTCCTTCCAAAAAGGTGAAACAAGTTGGCAAAAATGGGCACAAGAAGAGCAGACGTCGCCTTGCGTTTTATTGTTTTCAGACAATTCTTGTGGCACCCACTGATTATCCTTTCTTGAACTCATAATGCATTGTATGCCTCAAGTGACTTGAGAACTCCCATTTTATCAGGGTTTTACCAAGCCTGTTTAAATTTTATTGTCCTGTTAAACGGAATTCGATCAGTTTAAATGCATCTGAACTTAGAAGTAATGTTCAGATCCGTTAGACATTATAAAATACCCCTCGGATTTCGTTACATTTAAAAGAGAAAATTCAAGCAAAATTTATGAAGTGATCTGATGGAAACTAAACCTATTGACCTCTACTAACAGAGTCGTTGGTAGTTAGTAGATGTTCCCGTCATTTTTTTTTCTCAAGAGTTGCCCGTTTTCCTCCGAATAAACTAAGCTACTACTACTTGTCAACTTTGTGAAACTTTCATTCGAGGCTCTGAAGCGAAATCGCTTTTTCTCGGTTAAACTATTTTTCCCTGTCGAAGCAATTTTGTCCTTGGTCTCACTTCCGGTTCCAATTTGGTGTTTGATGTCTCACCCTAATTGTCTTTCTACTGCTACTGCTGCTCCATTTACCCGCTCATTAGTTCCTTTGAGTTCTGATCAAGTGCTAGTTTACTAAACACTGATTTTACAAGAGTTTTTATGGTTCCAGTTCATAACTTGTAGAAATGTGCTCGCTATCTCGCCATATGCCGTTCTTTGATTTGTGCGAAGCTTTAAATCTTTTAGCTGTTGTTTTCTTTTCGATACTTCAATGGTACCGGGTGGTTTTTATGCTCGAAGTTGCTGGTTGATAGGGCGGGGACCTTGTTTTTACTATTAGCATCCGCTTGTCTTCGTTTTTCACTTTCTCGTTAAAAAACCGTGACTTGCCAGTTTTACTGTTCTATTTACTTCCGACTCATGAGAAAGCTTAAAAGTACATTCGAAGCAGATGCGATGCATGAATTCGCATCTTTGATGTGCACAAAAGTGTCTTTCTGCAGTTGCTTTCGCATTTCAACTAAGAAGATTCAGTTGAAACCTTTAAATGCAATTTCCTGACAGGTTTCGGGTGTGGGTGGTGTTAGAAAACCTTAAAAAATCTCCTATTTTAAATCGGGATAAATGGAGGTGTGATGCTGCTGTATTTACCTGGGGTTTCATGAGGCAGACCTTGAACCCGCGGTTCAACGTAAGTTAGAAGGGATCAAGCGATGCGTCCCCTTGTTACCGTTAATGGGGATTTTCTTCTTTAAGAATTAATGTTCTGCTGTCTCCTTCGCCTTGTGATGCGTTTCGGTGCAGATCAATTTCACTTGTTATAAGGTTCATAGACTGCGTTCTATTTGAAAGTGCACTTTGACTTTATTGCGGCTTTTTACATTGCTTGAGTGTCAATGGTTTTCCAAAAGACCCTTATTAGTACAAATATTCGAAGCAATCTTTCTGTTATGGGCCAATGGAAGGGGGTCTTGAATATTTCCCAATTTTAAGTGCAATATATGTGCCCTTTGATAAGGGAAAATCACCAGGGCATACGAATACTCTCTCCTAAAATTCTCTACCTAGGTGTACCCTTGGGTTTAATTTATTCAACGTACCCCGCATATGAATACGATTACCAGTGATGCTGTAGTAAATACCCTTTTAAGTAATTACAGTACACCATTTTTTGAAACACGGGTTGCATATTCTACTAATGTTATTGCAACTACTGCAAATAATCAGACTGTCTATTAAGTATGACCTTCTTTTACCTTAAAATAACCACTTTCGGCTCAAGTAGTAGTTTTGATGTTGTCGTTAACGTGGGCTCATTTTTTTCTGGTGTTCAGCCTCAGTCAAGGGATTTGCTGTCGAGGAAATCAAGAATTAAAAACGTCGTATATATAAAGGGGGTTGTACGACTTTTTGATGACCGCCACTGGAGACTGTCAATGAAAAATGCGCGTATAGGAATCCATAAGATACGCGAGAAGGAAGGGCACGGTTAACTTCACTAGGGATTCAGAGCAGGAGCGCCATTAACCCTCAAGATTGAATGACCAGCCCTTTTACTTCTGCATGCATAGTAGGGTCATACTAGAACACTGACTAATTGTAAGGCGTGGTCGATTGACTACAAACTGTAGAGCTAATCACTGCTGTGTTGTATTGCTTGAAGGTGTCGATGAAGATCTCGCAGCTGACATTTGCGCACGAGATGGGGCACAACCTGGGGGCGAAGCATGACGACGACTTCAGGGAGGTGACGCCGGCCTGCTTGCCTTCGGTCGACGACCCGCGTGGCAACTACATCATGTTCGCTAGCGCCACCGGCGGCGACAAGGAGAACAACAACAAGTTCTCCATGTGCTCCGTCAACTCCATCGCCCGCCTCCTCCACCAGGTCCTCAAGGTACCCCCTCCCCACTCCCCTGTGTTCATTTTGAGGCCTATGCCCCATCACCGCCTGAAGTGCACTCAGCGTTATGTGCAACAAACTAGGTACCGGACATCTTTCACTCTGCCTAACTGACTCTTCCGGCTCCCAGGTCAATGTGGTCATCCAATTAGTGTTCTGTTTAGTGTACATTGACCTAGTGCCATTTTAATACTAGACACTCACTGAATATTGGCCGTGGTTACTCGCGAGGGGGTGCCTAACCAACGAGCTGAGAACTCTACTGAAGTTGACTGTGCACTCATCATCGATGGGTTTTCATATAGATTAGAGAAAGTGGTTATTAAATGAAGAGATTCCCCAATCCCTCCAACCAATAATCTTCCTTCAATCGTGGTTATTTTATCCAAACCGCGAGAGGTTCGATTGATCACAAGAGAGGCAGGGAAGAGGTCAGACTTATTTAACTAGACCCGCTTTCAGCGAGCGCTTCAACACGTCTCTGGCGTTTCTAGTACTTGATGAGGACAAATCACTCTAATCAGACTTTAACTGGATAAGCGAATTCTAGAGTCGGCACATTAGCCGACATTGTCGGTCTGAGTGTGAATGGGTGATGGAGCCGATGCGTTACCTTGCTTGGCAAGGCCTGGTTGCGTTCAACTTTTGCGCTGAGCCGTGTGGGAGGGGGTCAGGGGTTGTCTCATCAGCTTGCGTCAGCCAGTGACAAGGTTTGGTCCGACAAGTCATTGGAACCGGAAGACTACAACCTAACCAGTCTGTGCGTTGAGACACAACCGCGAAGTCAGGTACTGGATCGGTGTTTGGGTGACTGGATTTTATGAAGTCGAGTCTATACGAAGGCAATGAAATGGGCCTCCTGTTGTCTAGCGATTACCACGAAGTAAATGCAGTTGGAATCCCTTAATATTTCCTATCACAATTTTGGATATTCTATCAAACGATAATTCTATTTAACGATCCGCTTAGTCGTCTTGTGGCAATCTGGTATTGTAATGTTCCTTGGTTTGTTTCATCATAGTAATGGAGGACTAATAAATGTGTTTGAATTTCGAATTTGTCAGGTGTCACAAATTCTCACTGAACCCTAGAATCCTACCCTTTCTAGGATAATGCCCTTGTTTTTCCTCGGCAGGGCGAGTCGAACTGCTTCTTCACCTCGAACGGGTCGTTCTGCGGCAACCGGCTGACGGAGGAGGGGGAGCAGTGTGACTGCGGCTTCACGCGGGAGGACTGCGACGACGTCTGCTGCTACCCCAAGGACTCCAAGGAGCCCTGCAAGCTCAAGAAGTTCGCCAACACCGGCAACGCCACCGTCAAGGTACCCCCACACTGCCCCTGGGCTTCTCATGCACCGCTTTTGCAGCCTTTAAGTACCAGGTCATCCCATAAATTTGAATAAGTAAAACAAGCAAACAAAGGTTACATTTTATTAAAGACTCAATCCCCAATGTACTTTCAATGATTATTTGTGACACTCTTCCATCTACTAACAGCTTTATTAATGCCTTCTGTGTTGTAAAATTCTTTTGGTTTTGATAATTCGATGAACTCACAACTTGCAGTTTCCGCCTCTTCCAGAGATGTTGCAAAAGCTGTTTCTTCCAAGTGACTTTGCATGCTACGAAATAAATGTCAGTAGTCTGGAGGAGCAAGGTCGTGAGAATAAGGTGAATGAGGAATTTTCTCCCAGTCAAGTTCTTCGATCTTTTGCGATGCGATTCTTGCTGTATTGGGATCTTGCATTGTTCTGGTGAAACACCACTCCCTCTTTTACGAAGCCGCCACTGCCTAGGACGCTTAACATTTCGATAAAAGATTCTTTTTTCATAGCCATCGAAGAGAAGGGGAGATGTCAACTCGAGATTTGAGATTATCATAAACTCAAATGGACGTCGTCCGGTTCGATCTTCATCTTCGTGGACAGTGAAGTCTCCACACACATTCCTCTCCATAAACTGAGAGTGAATGTTTCCAGCCGCTTCGTCGGTTTCTGAGTTCCCTTTCTTGAACTCCTGAAATATGATGTACCTCACAGGATTCTTGGAGGACTGGTGTAGTTATAGTGATTTTTGATTTCTCCCCTAGGCTTAGCTGGGAATTTGATCTCTTTCACGTTTGTAAGAGTGGTAGTGTTTGTCTACATTTGTGTGGAAGGATCGTGGTAGAAGATAAAGCATTCAACTCACCCGATGACAAAGTTCGAATTCAGATGATAGAGTCCTCCAACACTTCTGCAGATCGTTTGTTTTGTTGCCTTCTAGTCGGAGTCCCATAGTCTCGATCGCCATTCTCCAGTTCGTGCCGCCCAATCGTCTTCACGGTATTCAGAGGAGAGCTTTTAGAAGCGGCTTCCATAATCTCCTCCAATCATCATGATACAATTTATTCACTCTCGTTGTGAATCAATTAATCCATTCTTCAGAAAGAAGTGTGGAATGCCTAACACCTTTAACGATCCTGAAAAGAATGTTAATTTATTCCGAAAGCCATGTGTATTTTCTTTTATTCTCCCTCCCACAGGTGCGTTGTTCGCCGACAGCGGGGAAGTGTTGCACGTCGTCATGTCAGTACCGGGACTCACGGCACCTCTGCCGCAGCGCCGGGGAGTGCCACAAGGCCTCCTACTGCTCCGGCTCCTCTGCCCAGTGCCCCCTTCCCGAGAACATCCCCGACGGCACGCCCTGCATGGTTCGTTTGCTCCCTTTCCCCTCTTCAGAGGCCTTTTCTGCACCCGTAGGACCACACAGTTACCGTGGCTGACCAGTGTTTTGCTGTGTCTCTAATACGCATGTAGAAGCAAAACTATTTGTTACACTTATTCTTCGCCCACTATTTTCAGAACTTTAGGTCTATCATTCCGTGCAACTTCTGGCGTTATTGTGCTAGCTGAGAAGGCTCATTCAAGCCTTATCTGATCGTACGGACTTTTATAACACGACGGAAAATTGATGTTTTTCATTCAAATTGACTTGGTTAAACTGAATTTCTGAATTCTTTGTTTGTAACTTCTCTGGCTGCGTTCATGATGAGATGAAATACGCATAAAATTCATTTAGCTTATATTCATTATCATCATTTCTTTTTTGCTATATTTTTTTCCCGAAATGGATGCATAGGTGATTTCGTATTGTCTTAATCTTTTAGTTTTTGAGATTACGACAGCGACAGTTATGGGGTTTTTATTTTATCTGCCATGGGATCTCTACCAACTCTAACGGAACTAAATTTATTGAGTAGGTAGGAACATGATCAGATAACTGTGGGGTGCGTGCGACATCCTAGCACGTGGTTAGGCTTTCCATTAATTTTGGAAAGAGAAAGGGAAAACTTAAAGGAGAGGGAGCATAATTTACCAGGCAGGAAGATGAAACTCCTTGGGGACCCGAAACTTGAAGCGATTTCTATAAACTAAGGCTATCTCCATCAACCACAGCGCGGGTAGATGAACCAAATTTTTTGACAGGGGACAGTTTCTCCCTAGGAGGCCTAGTAAGGACGCGAGCGGACAGCTGCGTCCTTGCGATGTATTATCTTGTCTGTTTAAAAGGTTTATTTAGTTGTATAATGGGGGACTAAAAGAAGGAAGGCGTTGTCTAATGGCTGATGGTTGAAGCCTAAGAACGGGAAGGGCACTCAGCAACCACTGAGTTGATGAGCTGGGTCTGCTGCTTCGTAGAGCTGTCTCACATCGTAGAATGGTATTACTTTGTTGCTAGACTGAAGGAAGCGCAATGCACCAGCAGGAAGACGGCAACTCCTCTGGGATCCGAGGCTTTTTAAGGCTTCCCTCGAACTTCCTGATGGTAGTCTTGTCAGTGTCTGAAATCCTCAAGGGCTAGATTCTACTTTTTGTTCGCGCATTTGCCTCTATCATCATTTAGTCAGTGTATTTTGTCACAGTAAGGAGATGAGAGAGCAGAAGTTATCGCAAGTGGCACTGAATTGAGTCCACCTTTTATTGTTCAACTTTTATGGGGATTAGTCACTTAAAAGAAGGGCTGAGTTAGAGGAGTAGAGAATCACTCATGCTCCCTTACTAGGTTGGCCGATTGATGGTTCTTGGTTCACACCCACTATCGTAATGGAGTCCCCTTCCAACTGTGCTCTACCTTGCTTGAGGTCCAGGTATCTCGATAAGCACCTCTAATTCGAAGGGTTAGTGGAGAAATGTGTCACTGAAATCTCTTTGAGGGCCTTACCGTCGATTGGTAATATACCTCTCCCCACTTCCCCTTAGTCTGATTTGGACTTAAATTTACGCTTGCAATCATAAGCTGTTATTTTGCTGTAAACATAAAATAGACGAACCGGGAGGGATGACATTGCTTGCGTGACTGTGCTTTTCTTTCTACGATCTGTAGTCAAACATGGCGGGGTTCCTTTTGTTTTTCGCTCCCTATGGAGCGTGCTCCGTGCTAAACTGTTATTTCTCTTTGTTTCCCACTAGAATTAATCTGGAATAGGGGAGTTCAATAGCAGGGTTCGGTCTATTGTATTCGATTTAAGGGACTCTCGATCTTTGAGTCAATAGTTCAATATATCAAGAAGAAACTTTTTTTCAACTGTAAGGAACAATGAATTCCCACGGTTTTTGTACTCTGCATTAGTTGCTTCAAATGTATGTTTCCGATCGATCTAGTTTTTTGTTGAAGACATTAGAGCTTGGCTTAACTTTCCCTGACCATGAATATTCCAATCTTTGTTAGACTCTCATGCACTTTCCTCCATCTACATGCCTGAGCGATTTTCATTCACCTGCTGTTTCTCGACATTTTAGCCACTGAAAATCACTGCGTTTGACTAGCTGGATTCGACAAAGGGGTACTTCTTTTAGCTCCAATGAGTCATTGCCCCTTTGGTGAAATCCCAGATGTGCTTTTCTCGGGAACTGATGGCCGTATTCCTCCTGGTACTTTGCTTGTTGCCGCCACACTTTATGGAGGCATTAAAACGTCTTGCAAGTGCGCCTCGTCGTTTGCGATTAGATCGGTCCTAGTCGTCATCATCAGCATCCCATAACCATATTTCGGGGCTTTGGTAGCGGTTTCAGGATAATCGACGCTTTCTAGTACTGGGCTGTCTCGGCATTAATGTGATCCAAAGTTAAGCAACAGCTCTGTGGAGAAAAATCGCCCTTCTTAAATGGTGGTATGTAAAAACTTATTCTAAATTAGCCTGACTATCGGTGTAATCGTACCAATCAAAAGGGGCACTTTTATTAATGTCTGCTCCTGGATTAGTGTCTAGAAGGGGACTTGTTTTTAGTCTGACTTTAGGGCCACTCATTCAAGTGTTGTCTTTGGTTGAAGGTTTTTCCTCGTAGTGAACATGTTTGCGGGATTTCTAAATAGCCTTCGCTGCTTTCAATATGCTCTGCATACTTACGCGTTCCTGTGGGAAAACTGACTGCATCCAAGGTTTGTGTGTGTCTATTGTCCATATTTTCTAATTTATCTCCTTGGTCTGCTAATTTAGATTTTGTCTTGCAGAAATTGCTCTACCGTCGCCTGCAGGTCTAGTTTGTAGCGGAAAGAAGCATTCGAAGTCTTTAGACACACGGAAGGAAAAAGACACGTGTGCAATGGCTTTTTGTTCTCCTTTTCTTCCGCACTAGTAGTATAGGTAATTATACTATCTCCATAAAATGATTAAATCATGGCGTTTGGGAAGACTGGAAAAAGGCACCATTGTTACTCAGAATGCACTTCTGAAAATACCCAATCTTACTATTGAAATAAACTTGTGCAAATATTTACTAGTGCCCTAATTTACCTCAAAAAATGTAGTTTATTTATTATAATGTTTGTTTGTTTAGAAAAGCTCCCTCTTTTATTTGCAAAAACCACCAGTAGATCTGATAATACTACGGCATGCTTTTCATCCCCATGGAGGGAGAAGAGAATTTGCACACACCTTTTTTTCAAATGGGCAGTAGTGCTCAGTTAAATACACTTATCCAGTCTACATTTTCGGTGTAACTTAATCGTTGGTATTGCTTTTTACTCTTTTTCTGAGTCCCTCAATTAATTAGATTTGTGTATGTGGTGAGCTGACTGGGTGTCCTAATCATCGAATAATCAAAATCGCACTACCTAACCTCCAGATTAATTGGCAATCAACTATCTCTTGTGTATTTTCGAATTGCTTTTGTGGATGGTATCCTTCCACGCACTATAGCCCTGATTGGATTTTTGTATCATGTAGAGATCGTCTATAGGCTGTAATTGCAATTTGATAGGGTTCTCTTCTAAACAGACACGTTTGTACCGCAAGGTATGTTATAGCTTCATTGTATATATCATCAAGTCCTTGATAATTCGTCCTGATTATGTAGAAACTAAATTTGCGGCCTTTAAAATGCTATAGGCTCGCATTTCTTTTTTATATTGACAGCAGTCGCCGTGGTCGTATCGGTGTCAATGTATCATTGTGCCATTGTCACCAGTCTTTCATTTCTCCAGATACACGCGTTCATAAGTTTATTCTTCCCCAATACCCCCTCCCCCGTGCTAATTACTGATATCTGGGCTAGCCGGAGCTGTTGCATCCACTTCCGGAGAAGTGCGCTTTTTGTGGAAGCGTGAGGTAGTTAATTGAAACTAAGAGGCTAGATGCTATCGTTTGACCAATCGTGACTCCCTGGTTAGCCCGCTAATTGGCCCTCTGTATGCATCACAGCTGAAAATTTTAATGAATTGTGGAATTAGAACGTGTTCATGCATTTTTTCGACTGGTTTTCGTTCCTTACCCTGTGAGACGGTTAAGACCACTCAATGGATTTCCAGAAGTCCTATCGTGGATGCCATATTAGAATTGGCGTCTTGTGGCCTTAATTGAATATTTCATATTCCCCTGGGAAGTCTTTTACTTTTGTACCCCAAAAAGTTAACGTCAGGGATATCAAATCGCATTATTTCAAAGCATTCGATGATTGAATGAATCGATGCTAAACCAAGTACTAACCTGGCTAGCTTACGTTCTCTTCACAGCTTGCTTACTCGATCCATCTAAAATCGGCTCGATCAAACGAAAACCTTTTTTGTAAAAGAAGAAGCAGTGTGAGTGGCAACGAGGGTAGTTTACCTAACAGTCGCTCACCTTATGTCTTGGAGGAACGGAGCAGATTATGGTCGTCTACATGTCCCATTACGCACGTGTCAACCCATCTACGCGATTTTATTGGAATTAAGGGACAGATCTTATTGAGAGTGGCAGCAGTAGGAACAGAAGTGGTGGTCATGACTGATTAGTTTCTTCCAAATGATTCACTACGAACGTGCATCCGCATACTCTTTCTCAGTAATGTCATGTTGTCTCATAAGTTGTGGTCGAATGTTATCTTTTTGAATCGAAAGAAACTGACCGAGTATTTTATAGCTTCCTCTCTAGCTGGACACTATTTTTATGGAAGTACCCAAGAATCATTTGAAGGATAGCATTCACTCCATTTATGAAGAGGAATGCTTAAGTGAAAGAACTTGCTGAAGGTGGTTTGCGCAATTAAGAAGTGGCGATTTCACCCTCCTTGAAGATTACGATCGGACTGGACGTCCACTTGCTTTCGATGGTAAGCAGCCCTTGAAGAAAATTCCGCTGCTTTATCAGCTGAGTTTGAATTTGCACTTCAACTCAGTTTGAACTGTTCATCGTCGTTATCTTCAAAAACTTGGAAAAGTTCCTTGGAAAACTTTACAAATGGGTGCCTTGTGGATGGGTGTCTGAAACAGTCTCTATTGATTTGACGATATCTGCTCTTTTTCCATTCTCGCCAGCTTGTTGCACTTATTAGGGTAGTCTTGCGAACGGTGACAAAAAGCGATCTTCTAAGGAAATGTCAATCGTCGAAGACCACAGTCGGAGCCAAGAAGTGAACTTCATATCTAACAGGTTACTCTTCTTGTTCATTCTGGTGAAATCGCCAGGAAATAATCAACCACTATTTAATCATAGCGTACAAAATCGTTTGTATGGAACGGCTTTTGCAACGCTTCAGGACGAGGTTAAAAGTGACATTTGTGAGTTCTTTGAATAATCAAAACCAGCAGATATTTACAATAATGAAGGTATTGATAAACATATTAACGGAAGGAAGGAAGGAAAGGAGGAAGTCGGAGATGTTCAAGGGAAGTACATTGATGATTGAATTTTTAGTTAAATAAGCATTTGTATTTATTGGCAAATGGGACAGAAGTTATAGGAAGACCTGATGAAACTGTTCCCGGCGTTGGTGTTGTAGAACCACACGCGGATCTGCAAGGGGGGCGAGTGCCTGGGCTCGGTGTGCGAGCGCATCCCCGGGTGGCAGGAGTGCTCGCTGGCGCGCGGCGAGGACATCACACCCGAGATGATGTGCTACGTCGCCTGCCGCAACGTCCGCAACGACACGCCCTGCATAAGCACCATCCAGCTCGAGCGCGTACGTCCCTCCCCACTCACGCCTCCCCTCGCCCTCCTAGGTCCATCTTGACCGGTGCTTCATTGGAGCCCTAATTTGAAACAATCCGGAAAGCACTATTACTAGACGCCGATCTCCTCAGATCTCAGGTCTCTTAGAAAGGCTAAACTTTATGTGGTTTGAAGTGCCATACGCATAGATCCATTTGTTTTATTCAAAGTGCCACTACTTGGCGCAATCAAATCGGATGTTGAATTTTGTAAATTTGCCTGATTTAGTCGAAATAATTATAAACTCATACGTTTTGGGTCTGCAAATATTTATATTTCTAGCAGAAGTGCTCTACGTGTAGTTTGGGACTGGTGCAGGTCAACAACCCCCTATTGATCTAGATGGAACCCATTTGATTGCCCAAGTTTGGCGGTTAGCTATCGGTCCATCATGAACTGGTCAGTGTCGCATTACCTTCTACGAGGTTCCTGATATCTTACGTCCAATTTACTAATATGATTAAAACACATTCTTATGCTCAGGTAATTAGTTCAGAAAGCTTCATTTTTCCCGAAGTTAAGTCTGTTTTTAACGGTGGTGCATTTGGGCAGTTTCGCTACTGTAAAATTAAGGGCAATTTTAACTAATTCACAAGCACTGTTTCTAGCTTCTCTCTTTACCTTCCTGAATGCTGTGTTGAGTATTTGGACTACGGTCATACTTTGGTCCGTCCACAGAACAATCCGATCACTTCTGATGCTCCACAATAGGTATTCTCGATCTCGTCACTCTTCGTCGTTTTTTCCTCCCGTCACAAAATTAGTGCAGGTAAACGTGAACCCGTCCATTGCAAATTGATTACTGAGGACAGGATGATTGGCTGCCTGTGTTTTGTGCCTAGCAACTAATGCTGGACAGAATGGTTTGATGAGATGGGTATCCCAGCAACTTAGGTAATAGTTCTGAAATTTATGTAATTTATTTAAAGAATTATAAACTCTAATGTCGTAGGAGTAGTCTCATTCAAATTCCAATGGATTCTATTCTAATGCCTACCATTTTTAAGAAATCGGTGCTTAGTACCATAGCAATCTTTTTGAAATGTCCTTGTCTCTCTTCCGCTTAAGCCAGGGGCAAAAAACGGACATTTAGCATCTAAATATTAACCTTTTCTTGAGTGTGGTCCCATATAGCGCAGTTGTTGAATCATCGGCTAGAGTATCTCCACTAACCCAGAGTGCGAGAAAAACCCAAGACTGAAAATGGACGAAGCTTGCTTAAGTGGAAGATGGCCTCTTGCTAGGAGCCCGGGTAGGGACGTGACTGAACAACCGCGCCGTGCGTACAAAAAGGTGCGATAGATTTGTGAACGAGTAGTAACCATGACACGTTTGCCATTCATTGTCTGGTGCAGTCTGGTTACAGGGTGAAGTGAGGCAATTTCATGGACTTCGTGCGACATAGGGCTGAAGAAATCGGCAAGGGGTAGAAAATACAAGGGTAGCGAAGCATTGTTAGCTAAGGAATAATCATTGCTCCTGTGTTGGGGCTGTTGATATTTAAGAGCTGGTTTAAAGTTCGACTTCGAGTTGACAACTATTTAGGTCTTAATGAACATCTTAAGCATGTTCAACACTAGATGCTTTCATTAATTTTCTTGTCAGTTGGACTGTTAAACTTTCCTTTTACGGCTTTAATTGGTGTTTTCACTAAGTGCTTCTTTGAGTTTCAAATATAAGTCACCTGAGATGCAAAAGCATTTTAGTTATTGCCAGTAGCTCTTCATATATCGTTGGCAAGCAAAAAGTGCAAAAGGTCGTAGTGAGTGGATTTGGATGCAGGCAACATCTTTTGGTGAATAGCAGAAAGGCAAGATAAATGCCGACAATTAATAGTGCTGAACTTGCTCTTAAGAGGGTCCCTAAAGTGAGTAGGCTTTGCGTCGATATAGTTTCAATTCTCGGTCTACACTTGCTTTTTTAATTCTCTTATGTTTGTAGCGATTGATGTCTCCGCGTTTGAGTCTATCGAACCATCGTGCTTGACTTCCAGGGCGCTATCGATAATCAGTTTAACCAATCGTATTCCACTTTAATTGCGTCAGATTGGCAGAAACTCTCGTAGTTTCTGGCAATTTTGTCCTGTCAAATTCAATCTTCCGTTTGAAAACGGGTTTGGGAAGTGGGTTCTTCTAACCAAAGTTTAAGCTTTTGAAAATCATAAGGAATTTCAGTCTGTGGCGTAAAATATATCCTTGAGGTTTTGTGCGTCATTATTTGATCTTTGAAGCCATCAAAAGGGATAAAAATAGGCAATGGTTTATCCATTTATCTCCAAAGTCGTATTAAAAAGTGTCTCTTCAATCAGATAATTAGCGTTTAGCTTGTAGACATCCGTTCTGCCTTTTCCAATGGCTTTGGAGTGACCGCCACGGTCTAACTCTAACTCATATTCTGACCGCTTTTGGCGAGGGACGATTCTCCAGGTATTTTTTCATATTTCTTGGTGCTTCTTTTTTATCGCGCTTCACTTTGTTGATCTCTCTTTCTATTTCCATGGCGCCGATTCCAGTTAGCGCAGGTACAAATTGTTATTTTGGCTGTTGCATAAATTAAATCAGGACTGGGAAGAGAAAGAGAGAGGTGGACATTCAGGAATTTCCACCAACTCCGGTCTGAGTGAAAGCAAAAATACAAGGCGACAACATTTATTAAGGATTAAGACTGTCATTTCCCGGATACTTTTGTAGAGGCTTGAACGAACAACTGCGTCTCATGAGTCACAGTACAGCGTGGTTCTTGGTCTAGTTCATAAAAAGCTTAGGACAAAGGTTGGGTAGGGAAAAGGACCATCACGTAGCCTAAGTCCGTCGTGTTCCATAGCACCTTTGCCATTGATTGATACTCACAACTCAGGAGCCAGATAATTGTTGACCTGTGATTTTGCACTTGGCGGCCAAAAGCTGGACACAGTATGTTGATGGGTTGGGAATGGACACGATAAAGTAAGGTTCAGCGTATCGGTATCTCGTCAAATGGTACATTTTAAGTTTCTACCTAGTAGCTGTCAGCCAATAAATACAGAACCACATTTCTACCCATCAATTAGTTACCACCTTCACTGCTTCAAATGATCTGGATTTCGCACGTTTATTTTTGTCCTTCTTAATTAGGAGGTATATAATAATTTAATCGTTTGATTTGGTAATTTAATGGTGAATACTTGATATGATTTTCTGCTCGCTGTTAGAGAAAGTTTTTCGCCTTCTGTTAGCCTAATTAGGAGGATTACGATTGTCCGTTCATCTAGGGGATGTCGATGAGAATCACTGGAAGAGCCTAGTGGGATTTTGATTTAATCGGAGAGGAGGGAAACTACCATTCCTCAAGAGCGATTGTCGGCTACGGGATGGGTGCTCATCTTTGAGGCGATGAAAAGGGTGCTCTGATGCTGTATGGTTATGAAAAGCGGTAATTTCTGTCGTCCAAGGGATTCCCCCCTACCTCTCAAAGGACTCCAAACTCTTAGCTATCAGATACCTACCAAAGCTATAACGTTGATATGACAAAGCCCCTATTTTTTGCAAGGAGGATAGGATTTTTAAAATTTTCATAATTTTTAAGCTGTAATGATCTCTACATAGCTCCTTACTACTGAGTTCAGCAGATGACTGAATTCCTCGGAGTTCTGTTGTAAGCTTAAGACTGAGGAGGTAACAATGATAAACCAAATGTATTGATCTTGCAACCGAGACATTCATTTGAGAGTCGTCATAATCGGATCACGAACCTAGCCATTGATTGAGTTTACAAGAACATTTTGACGTTGGCAGTCGTATTTAGTGGTCACTCCGTAGAAGTGCTAGTCGCCGATGTGGATTAGAAGCGCCGGAACTCAAAGTGACTTCTTCTCCGAGGTGGCTGTTTATTGCCTCTCGGAAGTTGCTGGTGCTGATGCGAGGAATAAATCACCGGACACTTTATGGCTGGTAGTTTGCGCTGATAGGAGGACTGGTGGGATCCAGTCTCGTAAAAAAGTTCCTGCATTTTCCAGCTGGGTAGGATAGCGCAGAAGTTGCCCTGTGGAGGATGACTAAGGTTGCTGCTATTGTAAGCTTTTTGAGCTGCAGTAGAGAGAGCAAGTGGACAGAGCTTTGTGGCATTGTTTTCACACGGACAGCCTCTTAAATTTGCTACTTGTAGCATTTCAGTTGCAGCACACTGTCAACCATTCCCACTTCATCATAAGAAGGGGTCAGGTGCTTAGGCTTTGATATCTAAGAATAAAATGTAGGTGGTCGTTGCTAAACTAATGGGGACTCAATGCAGAATCGATAGAGGCGTTGGTTGATTAGTGGGCCTCTCCGTGTCGAGAGTTGGCCACATCAAGTAACAGGTTTTTTTCTTAGTCTCTTTTATATAGGAAGTGTCCTCCCAAGTTATTTAAGTTTTACTTTTTCATGGTATCAAAGCACACTATTTTTGGCGTTGTCAACACACCCTAACTAAAACACTGAGCAAGTTAATTACTCACGAAACGATTTTCACGTTCTAAGGCTTGCACTGACAATTTGGTCCTTGAAGCACTAAGCACAGAAAAGGGTATTAGGGATGACTAGGAAAAGCTTGTAATCGTGAGAGCCCCGCTCGGTAAAGTAGGAAAAACTCGTCAGCAGGTTCAAAAGCAAAGGATGAAGGTTCGTTTCCCCCTCTAAGTCCATAAATTGGGCATAATTTCGGGATCAAATAACCCCTTCCTTAAGGTGGCTTTGGCTATTGTAGTTTTTAGCGTCGGCGGCGGCGGCGGCAGCGGCAGCTGCAGCAACAGCTATAAAGTTGGCATTTTTATTGTCCTCAGAGTAGCCGTCACTTCCTTTTCCCAGGTTACCTCAAGACCTCAAGCTTGAACTTGTTTTTGTACCAATCTGTGTATTTCCGTATCATTGTTCCCATGCCCTCTTCTGCAACTTGAGTATCCTTTTTATTGCTCCCCATTGAGTGCGAGCACCCACCAAATGTATGACGGAAATTATTAATAGCAATCAGTGGCTAATGTTTCTTCGTTACTTGTTCAAAAGACTTCGATCAATCTTCCTGTTTGTCGTTTTGAAACCGTGGTTGTCCCAAAACTGTGTTCGAAAAGTAGTGAATGTAACAATCAAGGTTTTTCTTAACAGTGATACTTAAAGGTTTGTGGATCTCTAAACTCTCCATTTTGCACAATTGATTGCTACTTTAAGAGGAGCCTATTATTGTATACTGCGTGACGAAAGTGCAATAGATGTTGCAAACGTCCCATAGTTTCAACAAATGTGTTTTCCCTGTAGGGTCTATTTCAAGCTTTTCCCAAACTCTCGTAGAAGATTCAATTCGGCGCAGTGCTAATGGCTTTGGAACAAATTACCAACAACCAAAGTGATGGCCTTTGAAGTATAGTAATTAAACGTATTGCGATGTTGCTTTCCAAAACCCTGGAAGCACTCAGTTTCTCACAGGGAATAGCTATTGAAAGCCTGAACGCAATGATATCAATATGTGCAAGTGGCGGTGATTTGCCTTATTTAAGCTTAAGTAGCTTCAAATTAAAATATGCTATTAGTGAGCCAGTTGTTCTTTGACGGGTCGAGGTATTTCACTGGTGTATTCTCCTTTCAGCTTGTTGTTCGCCTTCTCGACTGTGGGACTTTGTATTTTCCCTCTCCTTTATTCCCTAGAGGTAATAGCGGCGTTCATTGTTGGTTTCTGAAGTAAAGAACACTAACTTACCCCAGCCTCTGCTTCGTCTGCACTCCCATTGGTGCACTCCCTTGCGCGCATGGGAATCGACCTCTACTACTCAATGTCCCCCACAATAAGTAGTTTATGTGTGTTCAGAGCCTGTCTTGATCCTTCTTGATGGGGGTAAAAATGTCAACCCAAACCCTAGAGCTTAGGGTGATGAATGTCGTTGGTCAATTTACTCAGGGTGAGAAACCAGACTTTGGTTGACTGGGAGGTTTTTGTCTCAAGGAGTGTAAACGTAGGCGAGTTGTCCTTTGGATCCTAAAACTACGAAGCCCATCATCACCCAAAATCTAGTGAGAAAAATGATCGCATTGTGCAAATAATGATTAATTAGTGAGTATTTTCGGCGAAATTAATGAATGCTATGTCTAGGGTAATAAGTTAAACTTGTGGAAAAGTAATGCAAATATACAAACGCATGTATGCATAATTTGTGCAAAAGGTCACCGCACTTGAAACTGCGTCATTAGGTGCGACTTCAATGATCAAATCGTGGCTGAACGTTTGCGCGTTCTCCAGATTTAGTCGAATGGGTTTCTCCTCCTTACAAAAGGATTTGAATCTCCGTCCATTTCTTGTGTGCATGATTCGCACACTATTGACTGAGGAGGAACTCACTTGATTTGCCAGCTTTAGAAGTTAGGCCTCGGTACTTTGTAATTTAATTATGGTACTGTAACGCCCTCCATATGGTTTGTAGGGTCCTATCTAAATTTGATTGATGGGGAAGCTCAGTTTTTTCTCGGCATTTGGTCCGCCTGTTACGACAGGCTATTTCCAAAGATACGCTCACAAGAAATCAAGGTATCTTTCCACTCGAGTCCAGAATACGCGTGTTGTGTTTCTAGTTTCCCTCTTTACCTCCCTGTGTTGGGCATCTTGGAAATGGTAGGCAGAGGTCGCATTTTGGTCCAATAAAGGAACGACGAATTCTGTCTCAGCTAGAAAAGTCATGTTATCTTTTTTCTCCCTCTTGATTTAGGAATTTGGCTGAATATATGGGTTTCATATATGCTGGTACCTAATCATGCTAGAGGGTGGGTTTTGTCTTGGCTCAAATGAATTCGCAAGAACAGTCGTTGTCTACGGTCAAAATGTCTTATTGTCAATAATGGTGTTAGATTCAATAGTATATTTACCGTTCTGTAGGAACAAGATTCTGTGAAGGAGTAAGTGGAGGTCAAGCTTGGTGTAGAACTCAAACTGGGTAGATGGGCAAGTTGGGGCATTACGCAAGGCCCAAGCGTCCACTACAGGTTTTATTAATAAACCCCTACAAGTACACAATGAGGGAGACATGAAAACAGAAGCTAGACAGTTGTTTACAATACCAAATTTTGACGCCCGATCCAGTGGTGTATCCCTCTTCCTGTCAGGATGTCTGTGGAGGAGGTAGATCTTGCTTGTAGGACTCTAACTGAGTAGGTGGGTGTAAGATGTGCTAGTCGCTCACCATGATGATCCAAGTCGGTTTCGTTTTAGCCCAAACAGAAGAAGGGTTGAATAGTCAGCCAATCTAAACGGTAGATCGCGTTACCAGAGGTGATGCTGAATCTCTTGACATAACTCCTTTGCTTCCACCTGTTGTTCATACATCTTGGTGTCTTCTGGGGCTCCGCAAACAGGGCTTATTTATCCACGGTGATGGGAAATGAGATGATGCTTAATTCAGGACTCCGGCTGAGTAGCTGGTCACAAAAGGTACTGGTAACACATCATGAAGCGAATGGTGGAGCTTGACTTTTGGGCTCGTGCTGAGCAGTTGGCTTTGAAGCTTACTGATAGGAAGATTGCATCTAACAACATTACCTCCTGACAGCCCTAGTGTTCTAACACTTGGTTCCTTCCGTGGGCTAGGACGAGAGCCTGCGGCGGGCCTACCCGCGTCTGGCGGCAGAGCTGCTGCAGCAGCCGGGCGGGCGGGCGGTGCGGCTGCAGCCGGGCACGCCGTGTGACAACTACCGCGGCTACTGCGACGTCTTCTTCGTCTGCCGCTCCGTCGAGGTCGAGGGACCCCTCGCCCGCCTCCACAAACTGCTCTTCTCCCCCCAGATGCTCTCCAAGGTCAAGACTTGGATCACGGTAAGGCCTTGACTTTCCAAAAATGAATGTGGTTCTGAAGCGATTCCCTCTCCTATTTTACAGCTGTATTAAAATGTTTCTACTTACAAACTAAAAGTACAAATAATAGAAGTTGCTTACCGAAGTATCAAGCAAACTGAGGCGACGGTATAATTTGCAATACCATGCTCAGTAGCTCGTGGCATCTAGACAAATTCTGTCCTTGTTCGGCTGGATGTCGCTGATATGTTCAAACTGAGTTCTGTATTTTTGGAGAGCATTTTTCACTTCAAATCTTTGAATGAAACTTGCTTGTAGTCAAGATAGGAATAGTGCTTTGTATCTTGATTCTTTCGGTGTGCCTCACATTTCGAATAGTGGTAATTGCGATGATTACATTCGGATTTATAAACTTCAAGATAAGTTGTGATTTTCACAATGCTTAACTTTACTATTATGTGAATTTTTAAATTTTATTTCGATTTAGGCATTTTGAGCCAAATTATTTTACGGTGTTATTGTCTGAACAAACCTACTTAATAAAGCGAAAAAATGACTAAAGTACATTGTGTTGGGACTTTTCCCTGCCCATCACACTTTGGGTTGTAGTAATCATCCAAAGTGCTCACTTTCAATAGTCTGTACCGTTTCGCCGTAAGTCAATGAGGTCTGCATCAACTTTCAACAAGATCCAAGTGGCGGGATATGGCTAAAATCCGGAGTTTTGCATAAAAACCTCATCTGCCTCATTTTTGCGCTTAAAACTCATCAGTGTACGACGAATGTGGAATAATGTGGTTCATCACTGCAAGCTAAGCTAATGCTAACGCTCTGATGCTAATATCAATATTTTTTATATAAATTGGTCAATCTGTGAAATTGTGAGTAAGGAATTGTCGATTGGGCATGGAAACGGATCAATAAAATGGATTATGCGTCTGTTAAATTGTCAGGAGATGGAGAAGAATCTATTCCCTTTGTTTTGATCCAATTGAGGGCAGGGGATTAGTGAACTTGATTACGGAATACATCCAAGCCCTTAATGACACTTTTAACTGATAAAAGGAATTCAGGCGAAAGACCATAACTCCCTCAGGAGCCCTGGTAAGGGAAAGGCTCGAATCATCGCTCACGCGTTTGCAGGATGCGCATTCAGCTGATTGTGTAGTAAGTATACCAAGCTAGACGCTAGGTCGTCACAATCTCCGCGACTTTTCACTAGCTGAAACTTATTTCTGGTTGAAGTAAGCCTCTAAATCAAATCCACTTGATGGTTATTCTTTCCCATTACTCCTGATTGCTTAGGTTATATGATGGGCATGCATTCACTCTATTTAAACCGTGGCTTAACAAGGTTATGACTTGTAATTCTCTGTAAACGCCATCACATTGCCTGTGCTACTCTGGTAATTCACTGTTTATACATTAGTAGAGACAATGAATAAACTGCTTTAGATGAATAAAATATAAAAAAGGTGCGTTTGGAGGGAAAATTTGACTATGTGATTGGATTTCTGGTTGAAAGTGCTAGTCGATGAGTCACTTTGTCGCTGTTCAAACCTGCTTTTTGACAAGGCCGCAAGTGTAGGAAACACTAGCAAAGGTTTTCTCCGTAGTTTTCACTGCTTCTAAATTAGCTAAGCTTTTGCTTGTTTAGGGGAAATGGCTTTAAAAGAGATTCAAGGGACAATTACACTAAAGAGTTTAATTGATACTCGTCGCCATTTGCATCCAATACGGCTTCAGTCTGGGCTCCGGAATTTATGGCAAGTTGATTTGAAACCTTCTCATTAAGTCTCTCCAGAATTCTGTCATCGATTAACTGGCTAACGATTTGTGTCTGTCTTGGAGACAGTGGGTTAATATCTAGGCCATTCACGGCCTAATCATTTTTCTGAGAAAACGATCTCTTCGTCTCTTGTAAGATAAGCCGCGAAGGACTTTCATGTTGCCGGATTATTCTGTTCACAGGGTCCATAGCCTCCTCCTTATTAGATTGGCGACCAACGTCATGATGAAAGTTAGTCTCTTCCATGGTAATTCAAGTGGTGTATTCCAGTAATCACCCATTCTCCTTGTCACCCCTACGAGGGCTTAAGGAAGCACCTTCAAAAGAGGTCGCATCTACGCTGTAAAATTTTGTGCTGATGAGAATGTGTCTTTCATTCAACAACGATCAGTTGAGTTGAACTTTTTGTGCGTCGTAGTTCTGAACTTGGGGTAGTTGTTTCAAAGTGTCGACATAAAAACTGCTTGTCTAACTTTAACTAAGCTGTTTACCCGATTACGGCGTTTGATGCAATTCATGGCAGTGGTTTCACATGTTATGTTTCAGCCGGATGTCAAGTCATGTTTCAGTCATCACATTACAGCCTCAAATAAACAAGCAATCGGAATTGTTGCTCTCACCTTATTTGCACAGTTCTCGAGCCCATAATAGACTTTCAAAAGGCAATAGGCCTACTTTGGTCTCCGAAGTCATTTGAAACATCAAAGCCGACTTTCTTGATGAAATAAAGCCACAAGTGCTCTTCTGTCCGTACTTTCGAGAATCCCTATCGATACAAGGATACATGCTTAAGGCGATCTTTTCCCCTAATCGACCAAACATGAATGCAATACGATGGCAGAAGCTTTCTCGGAGTTTACTGATCGAATGTTTTCCGATCTCTCCCTATTTTTATTTACATTCCCTATGCCAGACCCAGTTACAGCGTCAGTAGGATTGAGTAGGATTTCATTTCGGTGTGTATCCGCCGGTACCCAGAATTTGTGTCCTTCGATATTTTATCGTAATCAGGACACTGATTAGAACATTTTGAGAACTAGTATGGCTGTGCTACTCTAAAATACTCTCCATGACGGACCAACTGACTCGTAAAAGGCGAGGAATCCTAATACCAAGTGGAGAATGTAAGACGTCAGTACCAGAGCCTTTTTTAAGATGTGTGTGTGTGTGTGTGGTGTGTGTGGAAATTGGGTTAACCGGGGATTTATTGGTCAACACCTGGGCTAGTGAAATTATGGCCAATTCTAGCAGTCGTAGCGGTGTTCCCTGGTGAGTGGAGCTACTACACTAGCGGCGGGTTGAGTTATTTTCAATCAGCCTAATCGGTCTGTGCGGTGGTGTGGACTCCTGGGCCTTTCGTATGGCCCCAACAAGCTGATCCAGGTATTCTTTTTAAGGAACAGCAGCGAGTGCTCATACGAAAGATGTTTAACGTAGTGATTGGTGTAGTTCAGCTTGGAACTAGGGGCAGCCATTGAAAAATTATTATTAATTGTGGGAGGCAGTCCGAGTACATCATGGGTAGTCAGCTGTGTTGTCGGCCTAGCAACCAAAGCCGTACACAATGAGTTGCGTAGTAACTATCACGGAAAAAGGGTGTGGCACGCCTTGGAAGCTGAACACCCCGTTCATTGACTTGCGGTGCCCAATACTGGTAACCAGGTGCAAAGGCACAGTTAGGTGCTCATCCTGTTCCCAAACTCCACTCTCCAATCAATACCGAACTCACCACGTGCTTATTCGTCTAGACCTCCTCCACCTACCACGCCTTTGACTAGACTTTGTGCTTAGTCTCAAATCTGGGACGTGTGACTCCGAAGTTCTTCGGTCAAGGCCTTACCCAGGTTCCTGGGGCGTTACCTCCTTCTTGTGTAACTAATTTTATTCCTTTAGTCTCGTCTTTCCCCTAACTAATGGTTGTTTCCATTAAAATGTGCGCGCCTTGTAGGCAAAGGGTTGTTGGTGTGTGGTCACATTAACACACAAGGGCCTTAAACAAATTTCGACTATCCCTGGAACCCATTGTGCCTTCTAGAGTACATCCGTAAAAGTCTGCTTGAAACGCCTTTCCACGAGTCTGCAGCCCGCTGACGGTCGCTATTAATAAGTCTCTTCTGATTATTATTTCCAAATAATGCCAAGAAGTCTCCTTGCTTCTTCTGCCCACGTGTGCAGGAACGTGACTGCTTCATGTGGGCCCCATGTGCATTTTTTCTCAATCCCAGCAGCACACTCCCTGTAATTTGAATTGCTCAGCAATAATGTCAGCAGCCTCTTGGGTCCAATTTTTATAATGGGTAAATATTTGCTTTACCCTTGGACCTTTGATACTTGGCAATTCTATGAAAGGAAACCGGGTCTTTGTTATCAATTAAAAGGACATTCATTTGCTTATTTAATTGCTGCAGTGGTGCTTGTCAAAGTCCACAGGCAGTTTATTCATTAAAGGGGTTGGAGGTATGTTTATCAATGATTGAATCACTGGTCAAATTACAAAGTGAAAATAGGAACATTCACATAGTCGTGCTTCACTGTGTGTTTGTCTGCAAGCGTGACTAGTAGTCGTTTTGCCCCTTAAGCTTTTAACATTCTTAATTATTTGCTAAGCGTTAGCCCTCCACTTAATTGGGGTAAAGTCATCCTTTTAGTGAAAATCCGGTCTGTCTGGCTTGTGGCTGGCAACATCTACCCAGCCTAAAACATTTGTTTTTTTTTCTGGGCTTTCTTTGCGAGGCGATCTATAAAAAAAGTTCAATCTCTGATTAGCCAAAAAATAAGCCACTGCTCAGCTGGCGTTAGAACCGTGCCCGTTTGATGCACTAAATAGTGCTAGTCTTCGAAAAGTGCCAGCATATGCGGAGACTAACTTGCAAGTGTTTGTTGTCTCAAGACACGATACTATTACTTTGGAGGATTATTTAGTGTCATCTTTCACTTGTTACAAGGTAAGGAAATCACATTATTGGGAGTAGATTTTCCTCAAGAGTCCAGTGTGTCTCCAGAATTTAACAGGTTTGAGGACCAAGGACTGTTCCGAACTCACTAACGCTCGTACTAATTGGGCGACGGCGCCACTCACCTGGTTTGACAAGGCCTGCGCCCACAATGTCCAGCTGTCTGCGAGCATGGGGGACGTCCAGTATCTGTAGCCTTCAATTGTCCTGCTTGATGCTCGTTCTAATTTAGATGACGTTGTTTCACCAGAAATGAGTCAGAGTATTTGAACAAGTTATTATTCAAGGAGCAGAACCTTCCTCTAACGCTAATTCAAGGCTTTCGTCTTGCCTTTAAATAGTGTTTTGAGGATTCTTGTTATCGATTGGTCTTCGAGACCCTCCCATTTGTATTGATCTACCCTATACCTCATGAGGACCCATTGAAAACAAGGCAGATAAGGAAGTGACACAGGTTTATTAGAGCTTGGGTTGGTGTCCGCTCCTATCTGGGTCGCAGTGAATGACGGCCATTCCCTCATCAAAAACCGCACCGCCATCCGGAGTGAGCATCTGGTGGAGAGGAATTCAGCACACCTATTAGATGAGAACATTCTTGAGCCGTACAGTCTGTTTGCTGGATGTCAGACTCTTGAGCCCTGTGTAGGGCCAAAAAACAGAATGACTACCCAGAGCTAGACATGGTGAGTCGTCGCGTTGCGTACACAAGTGGTCGCGGGATTGGCAGTCTGAGCCTTGGAAACAGTATAACGTCTTTGCGAGATTTATTGGCTCATGGATCCCCGTTGTCGCCTAACTGTGGTAATGGAGATTCTACTGTCGTGGTTGTCTGCCTACTTGCAGGTACACTGGTGGGCGATGCTGCTGATCTCGTTCGGCTCGGTGGTCTCGATGATCATATTCATGCGCCTCTGCAGCTACAGCACACCCTCCTCGCGCACCTACCACCCCGCCTACGCCCTCCGTCCCCAGCCGCCGCCCCCGCACAGCGCCCTGGCCGTCGTCTCTCCCACGGCGCCCCCGCCCCCCTCCGTTGCCGCGTCTCGGCCGAAGGCAGGGCGCAGCAGTGTGGCGCAGGTGCAGACCAACGCCGTGCGGCCGCGGGAGCAGTTTGTGCCGCCCTTCCGACTCAAGCGGCGGCGCACTATCGACCCGGTCAACGGGGTGGAGAGGCACGTGGAGGAGCTCATCCCCGCCTCCTCGGTCCCTCTGCCCTACCATCGCAGGGCTGGTGCCAGGAGCGGGGCTTCGGCTAAGTGAGTTGGAAGAACCGCTCCACGTTTGTGGTTTGCAAGTGAAGGCATTTTGGAGGGCTGAACCTTGAATTTTGTGTGAATTGGGGCTTTGCAAAGTTTATGGTAGCTGAAATGAGCGTCCCGTGATTGCGTCACCAAGTGCGCGTTTTCATTATAAGGTATGTCAGGCTCTCTGGACTCTATGCAAGCTCAGAAAGATTTAACGCATTCCAGCATCTGTTTTTGTGGTTAGGTGCCTTTCCTTTAAGCCGATCTGAAGCGCGCATTTCATCAAAAGTCGTTTTTATGGTGTCCTGAGTGGTAGCCTATTAATCGATGGAAGCGTGGTACATTTATAACTAAGGCTCTCCCTTTATTGAATCAACTTCGAAGTGCCTTTGCTTGTATGAATTTTAATTGATTTAAGCACCGAAATTGGATTTTTCTAGGAAAAACGCGTTTGTAGGCTGTCGGGACAAATCGATGAATAAACTGACAAAGGCGTTTTGCGCACGCGGAAGGCTCTACTACCGGATATGAGCAAAAAGTGCTCAGGTGGGGTGGAATTGCGAACTTAAGGGTGGACATTTAAGGTCGGGCTAAAGTCCGCTCCGCTGTTAACTCGACTGTCGAAATCTGGTTCCTAATCTCATCATAATCGTAATGACCGGGTAAATACCATTTTTGCACCTGATGGTGCTCCTGAGTCTAAGGATGACACGTGCCGCTGTTTAAATCTTGCAGGGTTAGTTTGTTGCAGATGACAGTCCGAGAAACCAATTTACTTAACGAATACAACAGCTTATGAGCATTAAGTCGATGTTTTCAGGTTAAAAGGCAATCCTTGACGAAATCTGGAGGACGCTTTCTCAGTCAAATAATGGCATCGTGTTTTTTCTTCTGTCATTATAATGTATGGCTTCTTTGCGGATTTCTCGAAGGACATTTTGCCCAAACCTCGAAGAATTCACGTTACCGTTGCTTAAACTCTCTAACCAAGGAGGTATTGTAAAACTTTCATTAATAGGCACTTGATATTGATGGAATGTCCCAGCTTGGACAGCTTGAGATACACAATGGGAGTCGGTAATCAGAGCGTCCTGCTACGTATATAGATTTCTGTTTACCGCCGCTTTCTGGCAGTGAATCGCGGGACCTCGGGCCTATGGCATTTCGAAAAGTTGTTAGAATTACGTCAGTCCTGACCGAGTTTCTGGAACCACATCCATTCTGCTATTCTGTCATGGAACTGGTGCATTCTTTTGTGTGAGGCCTAAGTACGTCCCACAGTTCAGTTACAGATGTCTCCAACACTTTCAGTGCGATAGAAGAACAGGACTTGCAATTCGCTATTCAATTTGTCAAACTGACTCTGTTTTATTAAAAGATTGGTATCCAATTGTGTTTTTACCTCTAGCAACTGTTTTACTACGTAGGTTTCTTTCGATGTGCTGATCTTTAGGTAGACGCCAACCTCTCTTACCAATACCATTTAATTTATTTTTTCCAGGCCCCTAGTAGTCTGCCGTTTTAGGTGCGAGTGTCCTAAGACTGGGCGCCACGTTTCAAGTCGGCTTTTTGGGAAAAAAATCCTGCTTGCATCATCATCTGGAGCCCCGGAGAGTTGATTGTTTGCTGCGTGGTTTTTCGATAAAGTTCACTGCTGAGAGGTTAATCAGGGGTGGTTCTGTACCGTTAAAAGTAAGTAAACAACATCACGTGGAGCGTATCTTGTTAAATCGCTTCAGAGGTGCCCGGGAGGCGAAGTATCTGCTAAGGAATCTTCATTAAACACGAGTGGATTAGTTTAATGTAAAAGATTTTCCAACAGTCTACACTCTTGATTTGAGTTTGAAGATGGCCAGTTATAATGTTCCACTGCTTAACTTTGGAGGGAATCAGATTCACCTCCAGTTTATGACGGCTATGACGCAATCGATAAGAGGAGGCCGACAGTAACGACGAGGTGCTCTTCTGACAATTGACTGACTCGACAATAAATCTATCCCCAAATAAGCACTTTATTTGGTACCGAAAACACAAAACATGTCGTAGTTACTCTTTAAGTCTATGTAAGGGACTAACGTACAAGGTAGACGAAGGCTTTTGGCGATACTGTTTAATGGCTTCAATGGTTCATCCATGACATATTTCCAATTCCTCCAAGTCTTTGTCCAATTGATAAGGGGATTCGCGGAAATGAACTTCTAGTCCCTGTTGGAGCAATGTGGCCTTTTGTTAGAAATATCTGGTCTTATTAGTTAATCAGCTTTCACCCGCTCCCCCACCCGTGCCCCGAATTTGCGAATGACGTCATTGTGACGCAGTCCTCGCTGATTGGTCTGCATTGGCTACATGGATATTGTCCCTTTCAACTAGCCGAACGCAGCTTTTAGAGAGCGTCTATGCACTCCAGCAATATTTATAAACCAAATAGCACTACAAAAGGATCAGATTTTGGAAACCGTTTTATCAAAGGAAAAACGGTCACTTTCTCGCTTGTGGATAGAATGGCTCAAAAGCCAAGTTGCCTTTCATTTCGGACAATGTGATCGATAGAAACTTGTTCGTAGGTGAAGCATGAAAATTATAAAGTTGAGACTCTATGCGATCGATAGATTATTCACGTTTCTAAGCCTGAAATACACTCTCTGTCATGCATTTTGAAGAAAATGGTATTTATTTCACGAGTGTCCATAGGGGCGATTTTTGGTGTTAGATTATGCACCCAATTTATTTCTGATTGGGTACGGTTGAGTGTCTAGAGATCCTATCGCCGTGTGTAAATCCAGGTTGCAAGAAAAACCGTTTATTTACAGAGCTTCTTCAACTTTATTGGCATGGTAACTAGGCGAGACCATAAATTCACTGGAAATGCCATCTTTGCTAGGTTTACTCTTCATACGATCCGTCGTGGTTAGAACCCCTGGACTCAAACGATTGGTCATACCAAGGGTATGGTAGGGTTTGCATAATTCTGCAACATTGATCCCAACTCTGGCACACTAACCTTTGTCTTTTTCTATATAGTGTGCCAGATAGACATCGAGTTAATTATAGACTTTTGCTCTCTCGGCAAACACATTTCACTCAGTCCTAATGCAAGTGGTCGAAGCTTGAGGATGACAAACTAGACGTGACTCATTTGTCATGGGCATTGGTGCAAACAAGTGTGGAGGATTTGGCAATCGACTACTTCATCGTTTTTCTCCTCAAAACCTCGGGAGTACCGAGTCGACATAAACAGAAAGATAGGAGATTTTTGACAAATTTGTTTGACAAGCCACTGTTGCCTAGTGTGTTTACAAATTGAGATGACAGAGACGATGGGTCGCATCCTTTTAGAGCACCTAGGTCGAGAACAGAGATGAAGCTTTCTGTTTCTCTAACTTCAATGTCAACAGAGGTCAGTTGAAGGCGCGGCCAGTGAGCGTGGTGGTCTACCCGCAGCCGGCACTGCCTTCAGCCGTGCAGAACTTGTCTACCTCCACGACGACGGCGTCGACGGAGGGTAGCGACCAAGCGTCGGCGAGACCCAACGGCCGTCGCAAACCGCGGCGAAACCAGCGGCCGGCCTCCTACGTCGTCGTGGGCAACGGCCACCACCCGCACCAGGGTGGCCGCGACACCGAGAGCCTGGTGCTTCTATTGCCCCCCATCAATGGCAGCCCGCCACCGGTGTACACTCCCAGAGGGTAATTCTCCACGCCTTTCTAACGTTTGTTTGCAGGCTAGAGTTGGTCGCGTTGTCTAACACCTAAGTTAAAGCCCTCACAAACCCATGAAGTCTGACAGTATTTCTGGATAGTCTCTTCCAGATGGGCAGGTCCCACTTCAATTCTTGTAACTGCTGAGCTTGTGTGTGGCTCGGCAATTGGGTCCATTTACAATACTAAATTTCGGCGTCATCCATAGCCCATTTTGGTTGCCTTTCAGGGAGCCCAGTGAACCAATCGTCTAGATAGCCAACGATGACGTCTGACGCACCCAATGCGAACTTGCATCCCTAACCAATCCCCCCTTTCGTATCAATCATTGTTCTGTATAAATAAGCCTCGGTCTGTGTTTATGTATGCTAACAACAACCACCTTCTCGTAACCCCCCCCCCCTTCTCATTCTCTTAAGACAGTATTTTTTTGCAAAAACAGCCCACCTTACGCTTAGCACTACTTGTTTATTGTAAATTCTTGGGTGCATGAACTAGGAACATAAGAGGGAAAGGAATGGGGGTCAGAAATGCTTGTTCGAGGGAGAAACGAAATTATGGGGAACGTCGCCTAGTCTATGGAGTAAGATGCGAAGAGGGAAACAAAGAGGGGATCATATTAAAACACTACCGGTGATGGTGACGCGGACAAGCACACTCACTGCACTGTCTACGCAACTCAAACCTTCGAGTCTTCCTCCTCATCGTTAAAATCGACGGCGAGTGGCAACTCATCCTGCCTTCTGCGGGCTTTCGTGAGGCGCTTGATGGCAATGAGCAGGATCAATCCGACTGCCACGAGTGTAATAGCAAAACCAATCAGCAGCCCGCCCACCGAGGGCACAGGACCAGTCAGAGAGCGCGAGTACTTGGCAGCAGTGGGTGGGTGGTCAGTCAGAGCCCTGTGAAGCAGGGGGAAGACCTCGTAAGTGAAGCTGCCGTCACTAGCGCAGTTGGCGCCCCCGTCGAAGGCGGGTCCGTAGCCCAGGAAGGTGGTCTGCATGTCCTCCACGTGGGGCATGTAGCCGTGGCAACCGCGTGGCGCCCCGGAGCCGTGGTGGTGGCCAAAGTCGTCCCAGTTCGCCATGGGGTGGTGCTCCACGTTGAAGAGGTAGCCGGGCTCTGCCACGAGGATTATGGGCGGCAGCTGGACCACTTGCCAGGACACCGGCGGCATTGTCTCGGGCGTGTAGACGGTGAAGTGGTTGGGACGAGTCGAGAGTGTTTTGATCAACTGAGGAACAAAATAAACTGGGTAACTGAGCAGTAAAAAGGCCACTCTCAGAGCACTCAGGGAGCATTTTACAAACTGGGCGTGTAATGCAACTTAGGTTTTGGATACTAGATAACTAAGGGAAACTAACGGCACTCAGAGTAGGTTGAGAGCACTTACTTCCTGCTCGACACCGGGTCTGGGCCAAACACCGACAGAGCTGCCGAGGTTAACAATGCGCTCAACATCCTTCCTACAACCACTCATTCAAGGAGTGAAATAAGAGACAGCTAAGAGCACAAACAAAACCTAAGGTATGGTAATTCACCAGAGGAAAATGCGGTCAATACTGAGAGTGTCAATGAATTCCGTCATGCCGTGGTCGGCGACGATGGCAAAGTTGATCCCGCTGCCCTCAAGGGACTCAATGACTGCCGAGACGGCGTCATCGATTTCTGCGATGACATCGCCTTTCCTCAGTCGCTTTGAGGAGGGTCCGTGCTCATGGGCGATCTTGTCCAGCTCCCCGTAGTAAACAACTAGGAAAACAGAAGAGATGCGACAATAATTCCTCGCGTCGCCCCATTGAAGAGTGAGAGGGCAAAGTTAAGTGGTTTAGCACTTAATAGAACACACCACTGAGACAACTACAGAGGGCGATAAGAAAAGAACCTGGCTACGTAAACTGGCAGTTGGAGGACGGAGGATGCTGGGTTACCTGCGAGATCAAGGGAGCGGTCGTGGAGAGACCCAACAGCGTCCTGCAGAGTCGATTTGAGGGACGAGGGCGACGCACTAGTTGGGAAGATGCAGTCGACTCCAAGGTCCGTCATGTTTGAGCAGAAAGGGAAGTTGTAGAGTTTTGCACTTTTACCCTGCAACAGTAGAGCGAACGTGGCTTAGAAGTGGATCGTCCAGGTTGGTTGCGTCAGTTCATCACAAGTGTCGACACGTACTAGTCGAATAGCCCTATTCCAGAGAAGTTCGGGGTGGGTGTACTTGGCATCAAAGACATCAGAAAATATGTTGAGACGGGTAGAGTTGTGACCTGCAACCAGTAAAAGAGACTGTAGAGGGGGAGAAGTCCGCACTTGCTGAAGGAAAAACAACGTCAAGGTGGAAGTCTAACCAGCAAAAATAGCATGAACATTGGCGTAGCAGTTGGACGGAAAGACTGGTTTAACACGAGGAATGTGACAGCCCTGTGTGCACATTTGACCAATCCCTCCGCCCGAGCCGCCGATTTCGCTCAGATAATCCCACCGCAACCCGTCAAGAAAAAGAATCAGCAAGCGCGAATCATGCGGCGTCTGAGTCGAGTAGGCAGAACTCGAGGCGTGGGCCACAAGAACGTAAAACAGCAAAAAGAGTACTCCCATTTCTTATCTAAGGCCAGCGAGAGAAACCAGAAATGGTAGGTGCCAAGAATTAGAAAAACTAGTCACGGTGAAAAACAAGTATAGAAATTTCAAGCACAGAAAGTTTTATTCATGTAGAAAACAATTTAGAGATACAGTTTGATTAATTCATCGCTAACAGCTGATGGAGAAAGGATACCCAGATCAGTCACCAAATATGTGATGTAGCGGGGATCCGTATAGTCGACTAAAGAGAGGTACTCGTCAACCCGTTTTTCACGATACTTTTCAACATCCAACCATGCAGCGTATCTATTGTTGGAAGTGACCTGAACGCTATCTGGAAGTTTCTGACTCTCGCGAATCTTCGCCATCTGCGAGGGCAACCATTTGAACTGATCAGGAATAGAGCTCTGATTCAGAGGATAGAAACGCAGGAATTTGAAAGACTCGACTAGAACGTAGACAGGCTTCCCAAGGCTGTGAGCAATCATGGCCACTGAACAGGAACCGAGAGTATTCAAGATGCCTCCTGTCTCCACGACGGCCTCTGCTCCAAGAACCACCGCATCAATCTGAGGCATCAAATAGGCGACGGCGGTGTCAGGAATGACGGAGCAGGGGATATTGCGCTTCTTCAATTCCTCAGCCATTGATTCCCCGAGGTTACTGGGCGCCGTTTGTGTAACGTAGCAGTGTAAATCACGGGGGTTGGAACTGTTCTTTACAATATACTCAAGTGACCTGAGGACATTTTTAGACATTGAATGAGTAAGCACATGAAAATTGTTCCCAAAGAGACGACCGGTATTGTGAGCAATAATCTCCCTGTACCCCGAAATCTATAGGCGAGTATAAATTTTTAGCATAACCAGATACCTAATAAAATTACTGTGCAAGAAATACTAAAAACAAACGCACATTCTTTAAGAAGAGGCGTGCACGATCCAGAGAGACTTTTCGGAATGTCTCGACGTCACCAGGATTATCGAGGGCCCCGAGTGTAATGAATCGCTGAAACAGATCGCAGACTGATTTAACGGAGCAATTGGTTTGGTCTGTGCTTGTCATTTTCTCAACAGCTTCGTTAACATCATCGTCCAATCCGCGTATGGTACGAAATGAACTATTTTCCATTATCTCAATTATGACTTCTATGGCGATGATAGCCTTCGATTTTTCCTTTTCAGCATCACATCGTTTGGTGTAAATTTTACCAGCATCAATTTCAGCCTGCTCAATAGGATTCTTGGTTAAAGACACCATGCCCACCTTCGTAGGATCACAAGTGGCCATCGCACACAGTCTTATGGGAAGGTAACGACGGCTTATCTAAATGGTACGATAAAACAGTCACCACATTGTCTAAAGTAGTTTATTATTTATATATCTGTGCCAAAAATATATATAATTTCTTGATGTGTGTTTCATAAAATTATTATATATTGAATAAAATTACAATATTTAAATTAAATTATTATTAAATATGTTTAAAATGCCATCTAAAATTTAAAGGATTTTAACTGATTTTTTGTGTATTGCACTAACTCTCATCTGGGTCATTTTTGGTAGCGGCATCTTTGAGATGGTTGACGGATTTTTATTTTGATATATTGACGTAAGCCAACTGGTTCGTTAATCGCCCACTTCATGCGGGTTATTTCCACGAACGGATTAGTTGTCATTATGAGTAGTTGGAATATCCAATAACTATTTCAGGTTTCGTGTCAATGACGACTAAAATCGCAAGAGTTGGTAATCTCGCGCTGCACGTTTTTCGTACACACTCTCTGCGTGTTGGAAACAGTGGCGTTGTGATTCCTTCCGTTGCTAGTGCTAGTGGAGATCCAGAGTCTCTGAAGCACCTACTGAGCAGTGTGGCGTCTCTCACGTTGCACGATGTGGGCCTCGTCTCTCCTTTCGCTCTTCCACCACTCTATCAGCTCAATGCCCCAGTTGCCTACATGCATATAACTGAAAATGAGGTTTTCTCAATGGGAATGTTCATTCTTCGCCCGGGTTCTAGGATTCCCCTCCACGGCCATCCGGGCATGTTCGGGGTCATCAGGGTGATGCAAGGTTCTCTTCGTTGCCGGTCATTTACTCCAATCCACGTTGGAGTTACAAGCCGCAACACTCTGTCTGATGCAACAAACATGTTTTGGGGATCGGTAGGTGCCCATTTGGACATAACAGTAGCGGAACCGCACGCAGACAAGCTTCTGGGAGCAACTGACAATGCTCCATGTCTTCTGACTCCGCAAACAGGGAATTTGCACGAACTGACCGCAGTGGAAGGGACAGTGGTCTTCCTTGACATTTTATCACCACCCTATGACCACGACTTGGGTACAAGAGAGTGTGTTTTCTATCGGGAAGTGGATCTACCTAGCTCAAATGATGTATGTCAGTCTTCGTTTACCTGTAATTATATGATTTATTGTAATTCTGCTCTACATGCATTCTACAGTAGTCGTCTTATAATGCAGGTGTCATGTTAGGGTTTTCTCTTGCAAGCTCGCCCTAGTGACACTATTTTTGGATCACTAGTAATGTTACTGGTTCTAATGATTCTTTTTTGTGCTGTCCTGCGGAATTGTTCCCTGATTACTAAATTAGTTTTTATTTCTGAATCCCTCGAAAATCCTACTTCAGATGTACTCGACGGGAAGCAAACCTGATTTTTGGCTGTTTTCTCTTTCTGTAGTACGTTTGATAGAGCTTTTATTAGTCAATAATTGGCACCACACACTTTCAGATCGTTAGTGCTCTTGCAGTGCTTGCCGTAAAGTATCTCGTTTTGACTCTTCGTTATACACTATGAACCACGTTGCCTGGAACCGTAGCATGATCATACTGAAAGAATTCCATGGTCGCCTTTATTTTTTGTGAGGGTCTCCATCCAATCGTCAAGTTTAGTTCTTGCAATGGCTCATCATCAGCGATTCTGTTTCCTTAATCAGCTATACGTCTAGAGACAGTGTAATCCATTTCCTCAGTCTTCTTGTTCGTACTCGATTGTTTAATTCAGTCTTACTGGATGTTGCGACGCCGCAAGCACTTTTCATTCATTGAGTGCTCTGTTGACTATTTCCTCTCTTCCCTCCTTATTTCAGTTGGGTGAAGCCTAGTGTACACTTCTACGTCCTACGGTTCATCTTTGATGGTATTATTGTAGCCAGGCTTCTGTGTATCGCTTGTCACCAGCGATTCTCCACCTTGGATTCCAGGGTTTGACCATTCCCCTCATGATACAATGTGTCTCGTCTTTCTGATTCCCAGATTGACTGACGCTACGCCGTAACAGTGACCACTATTGGCGCTATGGATGGTCGATTTTCAGGTGCTTAAGTAACAATCACCCCTGAGCATTGACCTAAGCATCTGGTGACGCTTAAAGTTATACCAAGAGGTCAGTTACACACGCGTTCAGGTTGCAAATGGTAAGCCAGGAGATGACACGTTTCTATTTGTAGTCAACAACTGCACTGTCGATTGTCACTGTCGGTTGATTGTTGGTTAATTGTTGGCGAGGTTACAATAGAGGTTCAGCCTGGTTTCACCGAGCTGCTTCAGTAACATTGTTGCCATTTTTACAGAGTATGGCGGAGTCCCAGGCCGAGCAACAGGGTCCCGGCCGCGTGTACCTGACGGAGATCAACCAGCCGCGGGACTACTGGTGTGAGCTGTTGCCCTACTGCGGCCCGCCCATCTCCTAGCTCCACTCCGCCCCGACTCAAGGCGCGACGGTGGGGTCTTACGCACAGGGTGGTTCTGGCTTCCTCCCACATTTTCTCCCCCACCTCGCATCTTCGACGACTCCCAGTTTTACCATCCCCCTTTCTCCCTCTGACACTTTATTTGTATCATATATATCGTAAAGGACAATTGCAACTGCCCACCTACATTTACAGGCTGCTGGTTTGTAATTACTAAACGCAATATACGTAAGGCATTTAAGAATCGGTACCATGGAAAAAACAGCTCTTGGAAGTAGTAATTGGACTTTGTTCAAACCTAGATCGCGACACCATGCAAAGCTTTTTTTAGATTCTAATCGAGAGATGGGGTCTAGATGAGCTAGGGAGAAATTGAGAGGTTGAAAACCCCTCTCTTAGAAAAGCCTCGAGGATATGAGACGCCGGAAATACGGCAACACATCCAAATGCTTAATTTATGCACACGCCACCGACTTGCCCGCTTCACGTACCACCAGAACAAGACTACAAACTCGACGCTTCAGCCATCCACACGACACCTCATGTCATTAGAGGGAACTTGATACAGCCGCACTTAATCCATTTCAACAAAGCAGTAACCAAATTCTGTACATTCGCCTACGTTGCCTTGGCCATTCGATTCACTCTCCCAAACAAAAAAATCACAAGATAGCCACGTGCAATAGCTAAGGCATTACCACGAAATAAAATACTAAACTCATGGATTAAAACACACCATTCATATTAAAATATACCAGCATTGCAGCAGAGAAAAAGAAACACGAATAGCGTAGACATTTGTGATACCAACTGGCCGATTTTAAATAACCCAATTGGCTTAGCTAAAGAAAGCGCCTGCAAGCCTATGGAAGGCGGCGGCTGTGTTGTCGCTGGCACTGTTAAAACTACTAAATTCAAAGTTGATCATGCATTAGTGGCTAGTTTTCCAATCTCAAATTCACTTCCACTCAACAAAGAGCACACATGCAATCTCGCCCTAACATCGAGACCGTATAGTGTCAATGCGTCGAGGATGTACTTGTGTACCAACTATTGGACCCTTCTACCAGTATTCATCATTGGGGCCTAGATAATGGGAGAATCCTCGTATATCTTCTGTAAAAATGCCATGGACTCAATGAAGGTTGTTATTCTCTTCGTGAAAGCTTGTTATCAAGTGTCGATGCTTGAATGATTCCACTGGCACTATTTATTAATTTGCATCATGCATTGTAAGGGAGTTGACACATGAGCAACCCCATCTAGGGGTGTTGGTTTCAAAATGTCTTGAATTCTATGAAGGTACGGCATTCATAAATCGATATCATGGTCAAGAGTGTAGTGCTGCTTGAGCAGAAGAAACCTCCTATTATGAGTCTTGTTTTGCGACATATGAATAACAGGAAGTACTTGAAACTCATTAATCCCATCCACTCACTCACCTGCTGCGGCCTGACTTCAGCTATGCCGTCCGGACTGCCTAATCAATATCATGTTCTCAGGCTCCTTCGTCAGTTCAAGTCAGGCCCCTTTTACGCCTATACTAGGTAATTCCACTTGAGTGCACTACCGAATGAACGCAGGCGCTTACCGATAAACGTCTTAGTGCACACTCCTACTTTTATCCCTCCGGGTGCGTGACCATCTTATTTGGGGTCGTTAATCCGTTTTGGCTTGAACCTAATTAGAGTCGTTCCTCTAAAAATTGGTAGCCCCTCATCGAGCTTTTGAGCTGTTTGCACGAAAACGCTTCCCTGGTTTCTGAATTCAACGCCGTGAATTTCCCTCTACCACCCTTCAACTCACACAACCCGGAAGTCTGGTTCTATTGAATCGAGAACGCATTCAAGCTCTAGAAATCACCAGGCGGCACTCCCCTTCCGAGTGACGATGACTCGACAGTCTACGACGTCTTTAAACAGTGCCCGATGTCCCAAGACAGTCGCCTCCAGCAACTTTTTCCAGTGTTGAACTTTGTGATCGAACTCCAGCATAGGTCGTGCGTCATACTTACAAGTATGGTTGAAACGTCATCCGCCTGGAATGGTAGCTAATCGGGTAATCTCCTTAGAAAAAGCAGTCTGAATGAAATGCCCGAAATGGTAGAGAGGGTTAACGAGAACTCCAGTCGGCCAAGGGTTTTTCCCGTTAACATCCCATCCTCTCTCCCACGCCACAGCTGGCCGGTGCCCTTACCGCAAAGTTTTCGACTCTCAGGCCGTCTAGGTGAAATCGGCAGCGTTTCCATTCCCGTCACCGGAGCAAATCTCGATACACCAACCAAATCTGCTATGATCACTGAATCTCTGTTGACTGCTAGCAAATTCCAACAATGGTGCAAGTACCCCAACCCGGGAAACTCCAACGCCAGTCAGTAACGGCGACGACTGTCACTGGCCCATGCGTTAGTCGCCTTCTCTATGTCACTGACAGAAGATCTTATTTCAAATTCCTCGTTGACAACGGTTCCGAGGATTGCGCTATCCTTCGTAATCCAGAAAAACGCCCCCTTCACCCAACTGGTCTTTCCCTGAGGGCGGCTAACAGTGTGGATTTCCTCTTTATAAATAACCTTTCCATCAATCTTAGGAGCAGCTCACCCCAAGAAAATCTCACCTCCCTTTCTGTCTTCTGTGCTATTGACTTCCCTGACTCATTCAGCCCACAATTTCTTCACGCTACTTCTCTCGGAATTCCCATCTATCTTCTACATCTAGTCACAAATTTTGGAATCAAAACACAAGGTAAGACATCATATCATCACCAATGGACGTCGACTCTGGTCAAACCGCTACAAACTGGTGAGGGCGATGTGGGAAAGAACCTCTCCAACGTGACCTGGAAGGATCGCCCAACCCTTCCAATGAGATCTCCAACAAGATGGACTCCTAAGCAGCTTTATAAAAACCTTGGTACAAACTAAAGCTTTGATCAAAGGGTTGTGAAAATTGTAACAATTTATTAGGCTACTAAATAAAAATATTTTCAAGGACTGCGTTTCGCAATAACTTGAACTGGTCACTTGACGGGTTGCAACTGAGTTCCCCGTGGTGCTATTCAATAATTCAATGAAATAGATGGTAACGCCTATTGTTTATCATGCGTTATATAACCGCGCTACTAATTAGGATTCAGTAATAAAAACAGCACCAACAGGTAGATAGTGCTTGTTTGATGCCTGTCAAAAATTTGTTTACTGGAGCAATTGTGCTGCACATGTCTCTAGTGATGACATGAAGGTGTGACTCTCGAATTCTCCTAGCTACAGTAGCCATGATTACTACGGGATTAAAGAATATGCAACACAGACTTTAGTTTTTCTTCTCCGAACATGCACGGTATTTCATCCTTCAGCTGGTAATTGTAATTAATGTCACGCGTACTCCGTGAGGCACACTGAAACACATTTCTTCAATCATTAGCGGAAACCGCGGTAAGAAGGCTTAATTACTTAAAAGGCCACTACTAATCCCTATCTTACCACTTAGACTAACGACGAAACATTAATTTGAAGTGAAAATTGCTGCGGCTAGCGATTGCAAAATTTGTGAAAAAATTCTTTGTGCATTTAAATCGCAAGTTAAAAACGCATTCGCGGATTCGAATTCGAATTCCAGAAGTGTGTGTCCATTGCATTGGAATGTCCACATTAGTGGCTGAAAGTATTAGGGTATCTAGAAATGGAGAGTATCAATTACAAGCGAATGGCTAACATTTGTTACCTATTTGAGTCCGATTAAAACGATTTAGCAACCTGCTAGAGTCTTGCTTGGTACTAAAAGACATTTACATAAGTAAATCATAGAGATTTCGATTTTGTAACTGGAATACAACACGATGCTGTTAAATTTAGAAAGAGATATACACGCAAATTTTTATTGCTTCCCATTCCAAATACTTTATTTACTAATTCCTTTTGATTCATTGGTGCAATAGAGTAACCACAAATGGTACAGACTGGTACTCATGTGCCCAATATGCTATTTGGCAAAAAAGACCAGTAATTTAAGCAGTGGGCGAACCTTTGGTTTTACAAACTCATTCCTCTCTCGTCAATCGATTGGAATCATGCTTATCCGGATGCGCAGAAATAGTCTTTCAGCGCAAATAGTCAACCGCTGAACTGCGCCTTCGCAAGAGCGGAATTACCAACTTCCGTTGTTGGAATCAGCGTTGACCCGAATTCGGGACAAATGGAATGCACGTACTGGGGACCCAAACGACAACCGTGTGTGGCTGGTCCCCTTCATGCCTTGAGCCCTTAATAATGGCACTGTAATCGATCTCGATCCATCGCTCAAATCGCATCATCCAGGGTCACTTTTCCAAGGGCTATTCCAGAGAGTCGCCAATTGTGTCAATATGTAGAGTTCACGAAGTCTCATCCACACCCTCCCCCCTGGCTCGACCGAGGTGCACACTAAGGACGCTTTGAAGTACTAATTATTAGGCAGTGGAGTGGCTTTTTGAGCTGCGGAAGTAGCCAAATACTTGACGATTTTTTCCCCGTCAGTAGGACAGCGGACTAAAGGTAGTGTGCTGGTCAAACCTGGCGGACAGCATCCAGCAGACAAAGCAGGCCCAGAATACCTTCTCTCATAGTGCCCAGGTACTGGTGCAGTATCAACAGGCTTCATTGCTGCGTACAAGTGAGCGGCTCTGTATTAAATCATGTCAATCAGTGACATTCACCAACAAATTAATCATCAGCGCCACCTCCTTCATCACGACAATATTTCAAAACCTGAACGCTAGAAATAAGATAAAGTGCATAAAGCAACCGATAGTGAAGGACTCTCTTGCTCATCTGTTCAAATCCACCTGATTCTAGAAGGGTAACACAAGTGCGGGCACAGATGTCGGGTGGGTTGAGTGTTTGTGCCAATTCTTGTTGCACTTTTGGCAGAATAAATGCATCACAAAGGACCTACACTCTGAGTAATATTACACTTGCCAAACCCCAAGAACCACAACCCGCGTGAACGCATTACGACAACCACAGCCAGGTCAACACACGTCAGTCGACCAGACATGGGCCAACCTTCTTGAATGCACCAGCCGACGTGTAAGAGCGAAGCTTCTAAACCTGAGCTACACAAAATGTCTCTGCTGCGCACGAAAACCATCTCACACGACCGCAGGATGGCACTCACGCGGCTGCAGCCACGACTCAATGTGAAATACGCAGGGACATCCGAACCCAAACTGATCGTCGCAACTAGGCAACCGCCAATGACTTTAATACCAAACATAGGGCCACACCACCCTTGTACAACCTCTTCCCCATCTCATAAAAGTGTTTTCCAATAAGGTCCTGCTCGAGTTAAACGACTTTGCTCACACGCACACCTGCGACCATCATCATTTCGGCCACACCAACGTTTCTTCACTTACCAACGAGTGATAAACCAACCAACACACACGATCCCACTCAGCAGCACACCATTGCACTGATCAACACACTCACTCGAACCCCCTCTCCCTCACCCAAAGCACATCAAGGGCCCGCAAAAAAGCAAAAGACAGTCCAATACATCAACCAAACTTTATTTTTAGGCAATAACAGCATTTGTACAAAAATACTCAATCCACTGTTTCATCCATCAACCACATCAGCATCATCATCATTAAAAAGTAACGTCCGAAAGAACACGCATTTGAGAGTATATACAGTTGCAACAATGGCAGGCTAGAAACAGCTCTCCTTCATCAATCTCGTTTTAGCCCAGGCAAAACGGCCTTACCCGCTAACACGGCCTGCAAGACGGCCAAAGGATCGGAGGAGATACTATCGGGAGTTACTACGGGTTCGCCGCCAGCACCGTCACCGTTACTACTAACACCACGACCACCTGAAGATCCAGACCCCCCTTTACTCCTCGCCTCATCAGCCTCGCCACCTGGCTCACTTGCTGTAGGCGACAGGCCAGGAATCTTAACAACACCACCACCAGCAGTGGTGGACAAAGACAAGGACGATGACGTAGTCTCCCCCGCCACAAGTAAATCTAGTCCCGGCAACACGCCCAGAGGACCAGTTGGCGGCAGCGGCTGCGACGGACTATGTGGCTGCTGCTGCTGCTGCTGTTGCAATAACAGCGACGGTGCGTCTGGCTCCCTCTTCACCACGACAGTCTCCTCTACCTCTTCGGGAGGGCGCCCGACAACTTCACTAAGCGGCCCAGACGAGCTCCCTGACGGAGCTGCCATTAACTTTGGTGGTAGTAGCACCAGCTGACGTCCCTCGTCG
>JAUOZQ010001279.1:0-15252 GCA_030710315.1 Anomotaenia brevis
GAGATTGAGAGGGGTATCAAGTCCTCTTGGTAATGAGCTGAGTTTCCTTTGGCACAGCCCTATCGTCTCAAGTCGACTAATGGACTGTTTGATAGAAGAATGCACTTCCATTCTGAATTCTCCACCCAGCCTTTACCTTCTGGCCCTCAACCAGATTTGCAGGTGCCTCGGTGAGGAGATTTCCAGAAGAAGGTGTCTGCTATTGCAATTCACAGAAACTTGGCCGATTTCGTGATTTCCATCTTCCCTGAACACATGGAGCGGATCGGAGTCCCGCCCTCCGATTTGAACCCTCCCAAATAGTTGATGTGCCTGATTTTGAAGGTGAGTGAGCACGTGAACGCGTTTCTATTTGAAATTATGTTCCCCTTCTTGTGGCCTGTCTTTCCCACTCCGTGAACACCATCATTCACTTAGCCATTTTGATACAAGTCTTGGTGTCTGGACTCCAACATATCTAAGCTTTCTGTGCCAAATGTATTTATATCATTTTCATAATCTTTTTCTACAAAATTTATTCGTGCATTTTCCCACCTTTCAAAGTGGATGAGTACTACTTTTCCCGGTTCACGAGCGATGTCGCTCCTCACTTTCACAGTCGGTAGCCTCTTTGCCAAGGATTTTCGAATTCAAGTGGCTGGCAGATTTTATTTCAATGAATAACGGGATTGGTATTCCAATCCAACTAGTTTTTTTCAATCGAGGATCATCGATTTATGTCAGGAGAAGCAGGAAAAACACTTGTGGATACCGTCTTCCTCAAGAGTGCCTGAAATCGAAGGACTTAGCAAGCCAAGTGGAGAATAAGTTGCTCTTCTGACACAACCCAACTGTCGCCCATTGTCAGCAAGAATGTGATGATGATGACGATCAATTTGGTCCCTGTATCAACTCGACTCCTTGGAGCCTCTCAAATCTCAGGAGCTCTTGTCTTAAAATGCACTAGCTTACTGTTACCGGGAACTCGGAAAAGTGCGGATCAATCTAGTTGTAGTTTCAATCTAGATTGACAAGTTTAACAAGAAATCCAACCGGGACAATTTTATGAATATCCAATCAGTTGGTGAGAAGTCGATAATAAATTCAACTGCGAAATATTATTCGCTCAATATCCTAATCCCCATGTCCACATGGACTCAACGTTCTCCTCTTCAGCGTTCTCCCCTAGCGTAATTGAATTATTCAAAGGCCAGAAACCCAAAAACAGGATAATTTTTTATAAACGTTCAAAATTAAATGGATTTTTGAATCCAAATTAATTGAATAGATAGAGCAGGGGTTATTGGGTTGTCCTTCAGCAACAACCTGGGCGAAACGTTCGATATCTTAAAGCTATTGTAAGAAATTCAAGCTAAAATCCCACTTGATTAATTTTGAATCTCAGTTTAGTTGCTTTGTTTCATATTTCTTTACCATAATAACACATTTTTATGGTTTATGCTTACTTCCACGTTTAGCCAGAAATAATTTGGCAGTTAATTACCTTAATTACCACGATTTTCGCAAAACGATAAATTTAAGGTGATAGCAATTTAGAGTAATAGAAGGATTCACAAATAGACCCTATGTTTTAATAAAAAGGGTTGAATTATACCATTTAAGGTTATAGTTATATTTCTTAATTTCCTAAATTGCTGGGGGTGAGGGAGTTAGGTTCTGGCCTCAGTGACCTACAAATTGAATGCTATTAATACACATAACCTTAACACTCCACTAGTAGTTTGGCCATGACCTTAAATGGCATGGAGCTTGAGGAGTTCATTTGAGGAGAGTGCCCAAATTTTTTGATAGTGTCCAGGCTTGTATCCATGGCAGCATGTGCGTGCTCCTCTCTAGAAGGATAAATAATGAATAAATAAATTAGTCCAGTTCACTGACTCATGCCATACATTTTTGTGCTAGCGTCTGTCTAACTTGTCACGTGATTCATACATCGATTTATTGGACGTTAGTGCAAACCTGTCTGACTCGAGTTCATACTGCCTTGGAGATAAATGAACAAATTATGATTGATTGATTTTCCTCCGGAAAAAGCTGAGAACCTACTTTTGCATTCCAGTGAGCGATAACAACGAGAATCGATGATGAATGGAACTGGGCTGTATTATGCATTCTTCGACATTATTGACAATTTAATTGCTACTTCTCATAACGAATAGAAGTTAATTTTTAGATATCACCCGAACGAGATTCCCAACGTGCTTATTCAAAGAACTCATAATTGACAACCTCTGCGAAAGGCAGGTAGATGGTGGTGATGCACGCTGGTTTAGCTAGGCAAAAGAAGTTGAAAATCAAAGTTCGTTCCCCATTTCCCATCCCATGATAGGAGGATCTTCTTCAACTTGGTCTCTCAAATCTGCCCATCAGTAGCTGTTTGCTCTCATACATGTTGCCGCTTAGAACAATCGTATGCAAAATAGCGATGAAGGACCCTTACACTTAGCAATATATAAATTAAAGATTCATATCTTATGAATACACAATGAACCCAAAATTATTTCTTTTTTTAGTTTAAGCGGTCTTATGCAAACGCAATAAATGAGAGTACTGTGGTATCAAATCTATATTATAATTTTTTCAACATACAGCCCGTATGCTGTTTGAACATAATTCATTCCATAGATTATGAAAATATTTCCATGGATTCAGCTCCCTCGTCACATTTCATTACTAAAATTGTCCTTAAGTCTTTCTTCTTTTCTTAATTTAAGTTAACGCATATCATTAATGAAATTAACAGTTGAAACGTGATGTACATCTTGTTTATAATGTCTGAATGGTTGGCAAAGAATCTATCGTTAGTTATGATACTTTGTGGTTTCATCAGGTAGCTTTATTACTTAATTCGAAATAACCTCGAAATAATTAAATGTATCACAAATATCATTTAGCTTGAGGAAAACCGAAATTTCTAGAAAAATGTGTGATGATTGAAAGCCTAAACCTTTTTTCGTACAATATTCCACAAAGAGAGAAAAGCAGCCAACGAGAAACAGCCATAAAGAGCATTGCCTAGAGTTGTTTCTAATATAGATAATTGGTTATTTGAACAAAGAGGAACGGAGTTAAATTATCATGGCTCTGCTTGGACTTGGAAAGACGCAGTAAATTACAAGCTCATACCTTCGGACTGCATTCTTTTGACAAGTCCAATACTTTCTAGAAAATGGGAAGACCATTTTGGCCAGCATAACCACTAGCACTGAAATCCTCAAGCTTAAAATGGAGAGTAAATACGCCCAACCCAAAACATTATAGCATTATCAGCTTTAAGTGCTAATGGGAAGTTAAATTCTGAGGAACGATATGAGTATATGAAATCATTTTATTGTTTTTCTCAGGCCCCAATTGGTCAGTTTGTGCACATTCCAACAGGATATGACTCAACCACTCACATCATTCAGTTAGTAGTAGGGGCCAAAGCAGCGCGGTTGGACGAAATATTCCTTAAGAGCCTGATAGTGAACCACTTTGAGAAGGGTGCCACCAACGCTGCTCCAATTTACTTGCATTATCTCGCTGATCAAGCCACTACCTTCATCCTCCAAGCTATGATTTCAAGCTGGCGTTTGAATAAACTCCATGTTACCTACTACCCAGCTGAGCCTATACAGGCAAGTTTCAAGGACGCAACACTTCAACAAGCACTCAGAAACGAATTTGATGTTTTCACCGTGCCTAACAGGCGAAAATAACCTGGATGGTTAGCCAACATCCTGCGACAAAGGTGGCCACGATGTAAATGTATCTACCTGAGATTCTCAACGTCACCGTTCCAAAGGTGCGCTGCTTTATTATTTAGCGCTTCTCAATGGAAAATACAACACTACATTCGAAAATATGACATATCGCCACAACTAGCTCTGCGTTTATTCATTACAAGAAGTAGCTTCATGACTAAGGCGATTTCATATAAAGCTGGAATTGCAGCTTAATAGTTGGCTACCCTTTTACCAGGATCTAATTTGACATCCACATTTCACACTGCAAATATTTTGGGAATTTTTCAGAGCCAGAGTCTGACTCGGAGCCTCAGATCCAGTTTCGTTTAAGTTGAAGATAGCAGTGTCTGGGATTCATATTCTCTGTCCGCATTACAGAAATGACAATAGATTTATATACATATATATAATGAAAAACTAAATCTGATCTGGAATATACAGAACCGTGAGTTAAGCAGTAATTCCAGTCGAAATTCTTTAAGGATGGTTTGCTCAACCTACAAAAATGTGCTGGCTAGACATTGTCATAATGGAACGGGTCCCTAACATGTTGCCTTTTCTCCAGTTTTCTAATGGTGGCGTCCTTGAGTTCTCATGAAACTTGACTTCTTGAGGTAATCGCTCTGCATCACACCTTCTGAATCCCTCCAGAATTATCAGCTTTCATATTTTGGTCCGAAAATTTCGAATGCGAGCTGTATGAGTCCTCGAGTTCTACATTCTCTTTTATAATTGCAGTTTAAATGAGCCATACTTTCGGGAGTTCCAGAACAATTTCGCCCTTATCTGTGCGAGCCAACCGCCTTCAACAGCCCTTTTAGGTAGGGATTATCAAACTTTGAGTGGATGAAAGAAGTCGCTTTAATGAAAAACTGGATCAGAATCGCATTTCAACTGGTATCTCACACAGAAATCATTAAATTCTACAAATCGAAGAACATTGAACCACTGCCGCAGATTCGGAAAATGTCTGCTTAACTTGAGAGGATTTCTCTCTCTGGCGGTACCGTTTTCTCCATGGGTGCTTTTAAATGAGGGACTCAGCGATCAAAGTGGCGAATGGGATGATGTTCTTCAGACACAGCTCTTTTTTAGCTGCATGGATGACATGATGAATGGATGAATGTAGTCCTTTGATGAAATCGCTGCCCAATTTTGCATTCCTGACTTATTATCGCATTCTCGAGTGCCTTGTAGGCCTTCTGTTGGCCTTAGAGATTTTTCATTCTTATTTGGCTAATTTCTGAAATTCCGTCGTTCCGAAACACATGAAGCCAGGGGCTATTCCTCCTTATCTTGCCTCTGTAGCTGGATGGAGATTAGGACAATCGCAGGCCATCGAAACGTTGGAGTAAGAAGGCGACGGCAAGCTCTAAAACATTCCAACGATTGTTGATAGGGAACGTTTCAATCTACTATTCAAGATGAAAAGTTGTCCGCGCCTTTCTGATACAAGGCTCTGTGATCTCATCCAAATTCACATTTAATAATTTTTAAACGATTTTGATATCTCACCGCAAAAAAGTTCTCTTGAGATGTTAACTCATTTTGTCAATAGGGTTGCGATGAATATTTGATTTGAAATTACCGATGTGTACCATTTCTTCTAAAAAAACCTTCCAAAGAGCCAACTTAATCGAGTTGTTCGCTGCATCCAGCCACCTCTTGTCCAGCGATTTGTACACCCTACGGTACTCGTCTGCTATCTGGTGGACCTCCGATTCAGATAAATCCTTCGAAAAGAGCTCCGTCCAGTTGGGTTTCTCTTTACCTAGATCATAATTCGTGTGTGCGGCAGCGTAGTAAAGGCTGCCTGCTGCCACAGCTTCCATGGAATGACGCAAAGTCAGTGAAGTGAATAGCGTCATGCCTGTGCACATGGAGTAAGCGGGACTTGCCACAGACTGTGGGACCCCGCCGGCAGCTTCAATAGCTTGCGACAGAATAAGCAACGCCTGCTTCACCTCCACATCCTCGAAGCCAAACCACAAACCCCAAACCACCTCAAACTCGTCGATTTATCGTCGATTTTAGAGATTCAAGTAAGAAGTCGATTTCCGCCGGCACTGGCACCGCCATCGTCTGTAGAAGAACTAGGTGGGATGTTTGAATTGAAGAATGAGACTAAAATTCCTTCAGAACCAAGAAATCACAATTTCTATGAATCAATTCCTCGGGGGAATTGAGGCTGCCATTGCAGCAAAAGTTGAATTGACCTACACAATAACAAGGCATGCATTTTAATGATCTATTAATATGCTTCCATTACTTTGTCCAACTCCTGTACCCTTGGCTTTTGCCCACATTCAGCGAAACCTTTCAGCCAGGGCGCACCTTTGATTTAAAAAACTCCCCTAGTCTCATTAATGAAATTTCGCTAGTTTACTAAAAATTGTATTGAAGTAACTCTAACTGGAGGACAGTGATACTAATTTCTGTCTTCCAACATCCAGAAACCGATGTGAAACCACTTATTGCACATCTACAAGGACCAGCATCTCGTGGAAGGCCCCTTGTCGAACCTGACGGAGTACGCGCTGAATTGTCCCAAGCCCAGGGTGCTCTACAGATACAAACCCGGCCTCGCACAGTTTCAACCAATCCACTCTCCACTCCCACACTCGTTTCACTGACCAACAAAACGCTAAATCGCATTCTGGAGCACATTAGAGAAATCGCTTATTTGCGACGCAAGCGTGGCCACAATGTGAAATGGACGTGAAGAAAAAAGAATTCCGCTGGCCGTTTGCAGTGTTTATGCTAAAAAAACGCACTATGAGCTGGGCTGAATGGTTCCTTACTTCCTCCGGTTACATATATTTGACCTTTAAAAATGGAAGCGTTAACTCAACTCGATGCCTCACCATCACATAATGTATATGTTACGTTTACTAGCTTCACGCCACAAGGTGAGGGCCAAAGTGTTACTCTTATGACCATATCCGTTGGTCTGCCGGAGCAGAGAGCCAAAAATTCGTTGCCCCTTCTCAAATGATTTTATCTCGTGCCACAATTACATTGAATGCAAAGATTTCCCTTGGAAATCGATGAACCCAAAAAGTTCTAGTTATTCTATTTTACACCTTATTGCACATTTTTAACAATTTTGCTCTTTTAAATCGACCTAGATTATGTTCGTTTTAAATTCTATATTTAATTAATTGGACTGAAACATCTGTTGCTAAATCGCAACTTGATTTGATCTGTGAATATATAAATGGATATTATATATATATGATAAATGTATGTATCTACCAGTACACCGGCAGAACCAGCTGATTGAACCGTGGTGTCCGTCTGATCCAGATTTTATGTAAATTTTCGGATTTCTAGCCCTAATTTTGGCAGTTTGTGAACTTTTTCCCTAAAACATGTGCTCTCCTTAGCTTTGAGGTTGCTGATGGAAACGGAAATCCTAACAATTTCAACAAAGAACGGTAAGTGAAAGCAATATAAATAGTTGTATGAACCTGTGAAATATGCCAAACACAGAAGAGCAATATTAATAGGTTTTGTCTTTACTAAAGTGAAATGTTGGACGGTGTCCACTAACAGGAACAATAAAACAGTACCGTGTTTTTGCGTACGCTCCAGCGATAAAGGAGATTAATCCGCTTTAGGGATAAGCATTTAGTTCGGTGCACGCGAAAGAACTCAACGCATTTTAATATTTACTTCTCCAAATGAACGCGCTAAGGCGAGCCGATGCATAGGTGAGAAGTGTTCGATGAGCTGGACATGGAGCTGTTGCCTCTTTCGTTTGTGAGGGCGGTGGTGCCTTCGAATAATCACGGGGAGAAGTGAGAGTCATGGCCGCCACCATATTCGCTACTCGTCAACTTTAGAAAAGAAAATTACCTGTTATTTCTTCCACTTCTCGTCATAAATACCCAACTATAACCAACTCTGATGCTTTTTATTCGGTCCAAAATGGTCCAAAATGATACCATTTTGAAGATTAAAATTAATCTGCTTAAAGCAGCTATATTGAAAGGGCAAACCACTGATATATAGCATGCCGGATAAAATTTCAGCAGCAGTTCAATGCGCCAGGGATCCCTGAGGAGGTGATTTTAATGTGAATCCGCATTAAATTAAATATTTCCCCAAGAAGCTCCCTTTTCTAATTTGATAACCAGGATCACTAAGCCAAACTCTTTTTCTGTTCTTTAGAGTATAAGGGCTAAACACCGGGCATGAATAAGTGCCATTTCGTGTTTAAGATGATGAAATGAGCTTCACCTAAATCTTGTTGCTATTGTAAAAAATAAGCCTCAAGCATCCACTAATTTCAATTAAGATGTGGTAAAAGTGGTTTCCTTCTGTTCTTCCAGGTCTTGTGGCTTATTTGAGCGGTTTTGTCCTACGAAATCCTTTAACTAGCGATATTTCATGGAGATGAGTGCGTGAGAAACAAGGGATCTACAGGTTGAGATATTACAAAATGGGCAGGAGTCATCATGTATCAGCGCTAACACATTTGTGCTTTCAATTGCTGGTTTTTAAACTACGACTTACGTGTTTGTACATGTGCGCACCGCATCTGAGGGTGGCATTGTAAAAGCCGGGTCCGCAGGCATAGTCTGAATTGGGTATACGGCCGATCTCGCTGCACACGCGTGCAAGGGGCTCATCTCATTCCCCCACTATCCACCCTCCGTGCGAGCACATCCGCGGGCATGTGACTGTGAGGGATCTTTGCTGTTACCCCTTAACCGCGTTGCGAACTTGCCCGTCATGGAGAGGCACGCACTGACTCAGACCTTCCCGCGAGAAAGGGGTAAGTTGTACCCTCGGAATCTCACAACGGCACAACCTGCAAGACACGGGCGCCTAGCGCATAACAATTTGCCAGGGTGCCTACTATTGCAAAGTCCTTTATTTTTGGAATACTAAGTGAGAGACAAAAATTCAAATCCCTTCAGTAATATTTACTAATATATTAAATAAACCATACTTTTACATTTCAATTTATTCTGACTTCTCGTGAGACAACAATCAGAGCCATGTAAGGGTGAAACTGACGATAATTGGATTTAAGTAGTATATCTATATTTCAGTAGCCAGGAAATTGTTGGAAACCTGCATTCATATAAATCATGAATGGCTGTTTTTTAAAATAATAATGCAATTATTATAAAATTATATTAATATATTATTTGTAGTAATATAATAAATAATAATAACAGGCTGGGGCTCATGTAAAGATTATCGATGATGAAGCAGAAACTCTGTGAAACTCTTATGACTAAAATTAATATGGAAACTTGGTAGTCTGCTGCATTACATACAGATGCCACCTTTTTATTTCCTTTTTGTCTATTTTATTTGTTTGTATGTAGGATAAATATGCTTTTAGAAAGGAGTATTCACCTGTTCCCTCTTTCGCTTATCACTTCTCATCAACTTCTATAATCCGCTCATGCTCATATTTATTCTGTTCATTTAAGAAAATTAAAATTGCTTCATTTGTAAGATGTCAAAAAATTGGCTAAATTAGCTAGATGGAAAGAATTATCACCCCACTTTACCACATTAGATAAAACTCAAGACGTATGGAAAATTATTAGTTCAGAGAAAATCAATACAAAAAGCCCCAGAGAGCAAAAAGGTGAGAAAGTTTCCATTTAAGTTACGCCCTTTTGGAACTCACATTCGTTATTTATGCATCTTTTGTGTTCTTTTATGCATTCCTCTGACTTTTCAAAGCCGAAACATCCCAAAAATGAACCAGTTTGTGAGGTTAAAAAATTAAATATTATGATTGATTGTGAAACGGATTTTAAATTATATTTAAATATTGTCCAGACACTGTGTTTAACATTATTTTGCCATAAATTGGTAAATATTACAGACTCTTAAATGCTTCGAGCATTCATTCGGTGCTGCATTTGTCAGACAATTTCAACAGGGCAAATAAATTTATATATATATTATCTACCGACAGCGGATGAGAAATGAAAAAGGTGGCGGCAACGAATCTCACTTCTTCGGGACTTTCGAGAGGCTGCGCCACCCGGGCTCTATAGAACTAAGGAAAGAGGTAACCGCGCCATGTCCAGCCCACAGAGCGCTTATCACTTTACGTATGTGCTCACCTTAGCACAGGCATTTCGATTAGACAATATATTAAACACCTCTGAGGCTTTCCACTTCCGGCCAAATAAAAGCTTTTCAATAAACCTGAAATTATTGACCAAAAGGGAGCCAAATTAATAACTCGGTACTTTGACTACTCCTGGCGGCTTGTGCTGACTTAAATTTCAAATCAAGCCTTTATTTTTACGCGAGAACATGCAACAATCATTTCGATACAAAGAGCTAAACGAACTAAGAGGAAAAGGTGCTCCTTTTTTCAGTGTGACCTGTAGATAAATGGAAGAATCTTGAATGATCTTTTAATGAAGTGGATAAATCGTGTTGGATTTAGCTGGAAAAGAACTGCGAAAAGTGAAAAGGGTGGCGACAATTAGTCCTACTTCACCGGGATCACCGAGAGACTCTGCCACTGGGGCTCTAAGGGACTAGCGAAAGAGGTCACCGCGCCGTGTCCAGCCCACTGAACGCTAATCCATTTGGGCACTTGTTCATGCAAACCCTCTCTTAACTTCTGCTTAAATCCAGTCCATACAAATTGAGTGAAAACATTTTTACAACTTTCATGGTCAATTTCTTACTCTTGCGAAATCAGGACAGGGTTGGTAAGTGGAAAAACGGGCATGTTGATTCACAGCGAACTACTATAAGTGTTCGTTTAAGTCTTAAACTTTTAGATAATTCCAAAGGACTAACGCAATTTTCTCTTTCCCTGTGTGTTAAATCAGGACCTAGTTGTCAGTGCTTAGCATATCTATCAAAGAGTTCATCCGAATTCACATGATTATTTTTTAGGGTTGTTTTAAACAATAGCACTTTACTGCACTTTCAAAACTCAAGAGATATATTTAGTCAATTTAACACTTGCTACTGCATCTAAGAGACATCTCTCTCAGCTGCGATACCGGAAAGGGTGGCTGGAGTCCTTCTTGGTGCCGCCTGTTACCGATTCCACCACCCGAAATGTGTAGGATTAGTGAGGCAGGTGACTAGTCAGTTTTACCCAAATATGTTTGGTCTCGTAAACGAATGCTTGCTGTTTTAGTATTGAGCAAGTGGACCACTTTTTAAAAAGCAGGAACACATAGAGAGATGGACTAAACCATTTACGATTGCTTTTATCTTGAGTGACACTACTTTCGATCAATTTTGAATGGACAAAGAAGAGTTGAACTTTTCAAATATTTAAGCTGTCCGACTTATTAACTTAGCCTTCACAATGGTTGAATGTAATTTAATTGGTGCCCAAGAAATTGAGTTACAAATATTAACTCTTTCTGAGAATAAGAGATAACGCTCTAGCATTCTGCCTTTGGGATAAATAGATTCCTGCACACTTTGCCGTTGCAAACACATTTAGAAGATCTAAATAGGCTAGCAGTGTTTCACAAGAGTGACATATATTAGACGAAAACTATATGAATCCTTCAACCATATGCTGTTTCCTACACCAGCGCTCTCATAGACCACACTTGGACTACCCACAAGTGAACATTGTCATCATACTAACTCCTGTGGTCTCATCTACGCGGAATAAGCAGGACTTCCTACTTTTAATTAACGGTAGCATGACCTAGTGTTTTACTGTTGATATAACTATTCATATCCCATAAATGATAACGACTCTGCTCTTCCTCTTTGAATTATATTTATTATGTCCACGAAAAATTTAGTAAGTAAAAATGTCATCGACGGTCCACAGTCAAAACATTGAAATTCATGAAATACAAAATAGCGTAAATCTCTGACGCCTGGACATGGAGCGGCGACAAAGTTCCCAAAAGGGTATAATTTAATGCTACCTAATGTCCATTACACTACATTTCCTGGGATCATTGGTGTTGCATGTATCGGCAAAAATTTTTTTAATAAACTGTAGTTCCATCTTGTATCAGGGATTTAAATGATGGGTCTTTGGACTAGGCTGCTTAAACCGCCTTACTAAAATCTTCCAAATTTAATAAGTTAAGAATACAAGGAGGAACTGAGCTAAAGGCACAAGAGCTGGCCATAAAGGTCAATTCAAGGTGGCAAGCAAAAGAAGTAGCAGGTGCTTTTTTATTCTTCTAAAGCCAAACAACTACAATCGACTAAAGGCGAAAAAGGCGGCGGCAACGATTCTCACTTCTTCCGCAACCCGGGCTCTATAGGACTAACGAAAGAGGCAACCGCGCCATGTCCAGCCAGTTGGACACTCGTCACTTTACGCATGTGTTTACCTTAGCGCGTTCATTTAGAGGAGTAAATATAAAAAGTGCCTTTTATGCTTTCCAAGCCCAGTCAACTAAAAGCTTACTACTTAATCTGAATTCAGTGACCAAAAGAGTTACTTCTGATTACTATCATTTATCATTCGCTAAAATTGACGAAAAGCGAAGAAAAGGATGGCGGTAACGATTCTCACTTCTTCGGGATGTTTGAGAGGCTCCGCCACCAGGCCTCTATGGGACCGACGAACAGGGTAACCGCGCTAATCCATTTAGGCACTTGCTCACGCAATGCCGTATATTCGGACTTGATACTACATGTTTTGCCTGGAGGCATCTTTGACTTCACTACTTTTCATCGAAATCTACTTCGTTATCAAAACTTAACTTTTGCTATTTCATTTCAAGATGGGTAGGCGACGATCAGTTTCAACACCATCAGTCAAATTTTAGTTGAAATTAAAACTCTTCAGCATTTTATTGCAATAGTTTCATCTATGTTCTTGTTCGCTATTTACACTCGACAAAAAACAATTTATTTTGCTTGGATTAATTTTGATAATTCATTTTATTTTTTAAATTTGTTAAATGTTTGTTCTTTGCCAAATGAGAGTCCTTCCCTTACCCTTTAGGAAGATCAATGCAAGTTCAGTCGGTGAATTTGGTGTGTTGTTTCACATTTCATTGCTTCGAGTTTTCTTTTCGGACTGCAATTGTCAGATAATTTTAATGGCTTAACCTAATTTACACATCTGTTTTCTACCAATAAATGGATCTCTTTATCTATTCTTACCATATTTCTCATTCTACAGTCTAGTCAACAGGGTTGGTGAAGTGGCATAAGACGAAGCTTTAAACTCCATTATATAGTTGTATTTATCAGAGCTTTGCTAGAGCATTTGCAGATAAGTTTCTAAAGATAAAATATCTTGAATTTGAAGATGGAATTTACATTTTACCACTTGGACATAAAAACACAATACGTGCAAGGCAATGCCAGCATCAAACAAAAATATATCTATTAGATTTCCTAACATAATTGGTAAATTATAAGTATATATCACACCATATTAATAACATATCATATCATGAATTTAAGTACATCATATTCACATAGAAACAAACAAATTTCTAAAGTCCTTGCATAGCCAGCAAATGTAATGTTATCGAGTTTGTCAATTAGAACTCTGTCCAATTCGTAAGAGCGCATGATTACCGAAACCACACCGGTAGAAGTGCTTGTTTGAATTCCATGCAGATCGATGGTAATAATATTGCTAAAAATGGAAAAACAACAAAAATATTTGTCATTTCTAAATACTTTTAGTAAAAATAGCAATAATGATAGTAGATCAGCACAATTTTCGTAATAATTTCAAGCCATTGATTCAATGTCTTTAAGGACATTCAGTGTATAGAAAATGTTTTCAATTTCACAAAATTTTGGCATATTCTTTGGCAAAAGTATGAATACCAATTATTAGTTTTTAAATTGTTGACGCATGCCAGCAACTGTAATTCAAGATTACATAATAAAGTACTATTGTTTATATAAATATCATTATTATTGAGTGCAGCTTAGAGTAATTGTCCAGGGTAATAAAATGTCTTACGAACACGTAAAACATACGGAGTTCAGGGTATAAAAGACATCATAATTTTGGTTCCAATTATTGATAAATCGTCTGAGTTCGTCACAAAATCTCACATTTTTTTTCTTTATAGTGAAGCAGCTCACCGTGAGTTTAATTCACTTAATGGAAACTATTATAAGGAGCAGCGTAAATTTTACAGTTTTATAAATGCAAATTTCATTCCCCACCAAAAATAAAAAAACGGAAGTTATTATTGTTTTTAATGGTAAGTGGTGCTTATATTTATCCATGCCCAATATAAGTGGCAAGTGACAATTACTTTTCAGTTAAGGCAGAGTTGCAATCAATTGAATTGAATGCCTCCTGAAATCCGGAGAGAAGCGTGTCCTTCAGGGATTTCGGGGAGGATACACCTCGAATCGAGTAAAAGCGATTAAACTTATTCCAGTTATTCTAAGCGTTTTAAATTGCTGAAACCGTACATTGAGTTGGATCAGGAGACGTGTCACGTTAACCTTTAGCACAGGCCTGTTAACTGCAAGACTGAAAGGCAGTGATCTAAAAGAAAAATGTCAATTGAGTTCCCATGTCTCTTAGTCTATCGATGACCCAATAACAGCACTGGTTGCTGAATTACTGATCATTTTGGCTTAGTAGCAGCAGGAATAGCATCTCCGTGTTGCTCATCTGACAGCGCCCAGCTGCCACGACTACATATAAGGCCTCTAACCAACGCGTGAGTATAAAAGCGTGAGAAATAAAGAAGTTGTAGGCATTGGCCTATTTTGGAGCATTTACCTCTGTCCCATTGTAACGCCAGAGTCACTGAACATCACATGGCCCAGCAGAAGTGTGCATCTGAAGTCACTCTTATGAGGCCAGCATTCCCCATGCCAATCTGATGTGTTGCCGTCAAATCGTATTTGCCTTATCCCATTCTTTATGTAGAGGCCAAGCAGGGCCTTATGCACGTAGTAAAGCAACATGATTTTAAGTGCCTCTGAATTATGATGTGCGAAGTCGCTGCATACTTCTATAATGAATGCAATTACTGGAAATCTCCATATTTTGACATACCTCTTCCATCATGAACTAACTCATAGTGGCTCGATGATGAGCAGCCTAAGGCGCATACCACTGACATCGTGATTAGGTACACTACTTGCATACTTGCAACCTGCTCTGATATGAATCGCTCTTATATACTTACAGCTTCTGCTCAAAGATTGCAACATATATGTTAGGAATGCCTATTCCTTAATCTTGCTTTCCGTTTCCAAAAACTAAATTATTTTTCTCAATGACCATAATAAAAAACCAGAGTTCAGAGCAACCTTTTCTGCTTCATATGATTCTCAATTTAAATTCTCATAATTTAAAGTACTATTCCTTGTTGGAAAAAGCAGCATTTTTCAAGGCATATTCTGTTTAAATCTTAGGCAATGAGTGGATAAATGTTTAGTTTCAATTGAGTAAGCACTCTCTAGAGACACCGTTGTTTGAGTATTATGCAGAATCCTATATATACAATGCTGAAATGTATTTAAATCTAACCATTCATATTAGGATATATAATTGACGCATTTTTGTTTGATGCTGATCTCTTCCCCGACAGTAATGATTATTGGT
>JAUOZQ010001280.1:0-15250 GCA_030710315.1 Anomotaenia brevis
TCATTTGTTATTATTGGAAAGATGCAATTCCTCACAATGTTTAATTTTTTATCGTTTGCTCTAAAACATTGTTTTCATTAGAATAACGCATTTGGCTAGTAAATGTTATATAAAAATGTTTATTAAAGAGTTCACTGCTGGAAATTTTTACAAAACCTCATCTTATAACTACCTTAAATTAAGGTTAGACGAAAGCCTAACAGAAAAACTGACTGCTTTGCCATCTTTCCCCGAGTATCGCCTTCGGTTGTGAAATAGCTGAGTCAAAATAGAAAAAAATTACTGCTGAACTAATTGCGGCTTTTGTTATTCCGCTTGTATATAGATTTTGAGTAAAGATTTTGTGATAAAGTGGGTTTATTCTCCTCCGTGTAATTCTACTCTCGTTTTGAATTCCTTTTTTAAACTTATTTTGCGGGAAATGTCACTGGCTATTGCTTCTTTTCATCCTTCTAAAGGGGTCCACGTTTTTCCTCCAATGGCTCAAAGTTAAGACGTCCATATTAGAGAGTGTGCCTTTGTCTAGCTTAAATAGAGTCTGTTAAAATATGCTTGCACGCAATTAGATTAAGAGGTGCCACCTAATGGTCCGTGTGATGAGCCACTCAGGTCGCCCTAACTTTATGGTCTGTGCTGATCCATCTAAAGGGGCAAAGGCAATTCACATCTCTTCAGGTGCGCTTGTTGTGCAGTTTGATTGCTCATTACTAAAATAAACGTGTGTGCTACCATTATCGAAGTGTTATCATCATTTCAACACAGCTTTAACAAACTGGCGTTTATCTTTAATACAGCTATTTTTACCCTTGGATTTCTGCTTAATCCATTCTAATTTAAGCCATACCTATATTATGAATAATTATTACTACACCCATCGCAATGTGTTATGAATGCTTATGGGCTGATATTTATTCACCTTTAATTCCATTTACTTTGGTACAGTTCTTCTTTTGGTGTAAACTGAGTCTTATCTAGATCAATTCAGTGATTTTGATAGTTTACCCTCAGTTCTACAACTCTATTGCATATGTAAGAGTTATCCATTTGGCATCTTGCTATGAAAGACTCATTTGAAAAGACTTACCTGGAAACAGCTGGACTGTGGAACTTTCTAATTTTTGCATCCAGTGATAACGCACTGATTCCTGACTTATCCTATGTGGAGGAAATTGTAACACTGAAAACCATTGCTACTTTTAGTCTTCAGTTTCTAGCTAATTACATTCCCTTGGAGAATGAAAATGATTCACACCACTTCATGCTTTAGCTTTATCGAGTCTTGCTAAACATGCATAAACGTTCTACTTATCATATTAATTCAGCCGAGAGCAAGTGTATTCTAGCTCTGAACACGCATTCCAAACTGACTGCAACTTTTCCACTACGTTAACGGAATCCACTTTGCTCCTCCACTGGCTCAATGCTAATGCGCGTGTAATAGCGAAGTAGAACACATTCAACATTCCCAGTATATATACAAATGCTATTGATTTGACTTATGTTGAGATTTGCAATGATCGAATTGTTACATAGACTTACTCGTTGTGATTTAGCATCCGACCAGAACGTTAAACTCGTTTGCGAGCTTTGTGATGTAACCTGATTGTAGCTAATAGCACAGCTAAAGTGTATCTCCGAAAAGGATCATCTACTTCCTAATGAAAAAGACAGAAAAGAAGAAATTTGTGCCAGAGCGTTTACGATGACCGTTTCGTTAATATGTGAATGTGTGTGTTGAGATTTATGGTCGATACAAGCAACCTATATAGGGCTGTGGTGGAGTTGAGTCAGGGAATGTGCGCGCGATAACAAAGAAATAGTGTCGAAATTGTTTATAGTAATCGACTTCTAAACTAGCTCTCTAAGTAGCATCCAATTTGCAACGCTGGTAAACTCAGCAGCTCCAAAGCAAGGATTTGGTAGTGCCCTCATGGAGATCAGTCAGCCTTGACCCACACGGATCTTCAACTGCTGGTTGCTAAACTGTTGAACAATGAATCCAGTCCAACAATACTTTAACCACTAAATTCAAATTTTCCGTACGTACCCAGATCTTCCCATTTTATTTGTGGATGGGAATTCATCAACCTATGCGGATAGACTGATTTCTTTTAACATGAGGTCGAAGAGGGCGATTATCAGTAAATTGAAGTCACAAACTCACAACGAAAACCAGTTTTCTTAGCTCGTCTCCTCAGATTCGCCTGAAGAATTGTGGACTCAAGCCACTCAAAACTTCAGCCTAAATAGAGGAAGAAAATGAAGATGATGTTGGTGATTCACCGTCTCCTGGAACAGAATCGGATAAAACAGCCCTTGTTGAAGGTTACATCTTGTGACGAATTCAAGTCTTCACACCGTTCAAATTATTAATTTCTTTATTTCTTAATTTTCATTTACTGTTTATTAATTCGTTGTTTGTGAGAAAATTCCTAGGCGAGATATGCGGCAAGGAGTATAATTACCGAAGTAATCTCCTCGGACACGTCAAAAGCGTTCATGAGGGTCAGTTAAATATCATTTTAAAATGCTAAGAAAAACTATACGTTAAATGCTATTTCTTTCGAGATACGAAAATATGTTATTCCAGAGTTTCATAATTGAATTGCTTGCACTTACCACGATAACGCCCGTTAGCTATTCGGAAAACACGCATTTAAACTGGAAAAATATAGTCAAGGACCTGCCACGCAACTCTGTTAGAATAAATATTTGCTGTTTATTTAGATAAACCCATAATGCGTGCTATTTTGACGGTGCATTTGGAATTATTTTACTGAAACTCACGATAGTACGGTTGCACTAATGTGCTAAGTGTAAACAATGCTTTCCTTGAGCCCAATCCTTAACAGACACGTGAACAGCCCTCACAAAGTTAGGAATATCAACTTTCTTAACAATTTCGATTTCAATCTTCAGAATGTTTCATTAGGAAAACCTATTACGAATCAAAAAACCTAATGCCCCACGCATTTTAACTAACAGTATGTGCCTCTGAGTCGATTAATTTGAATGCAATTTGTGCGAATTCACAGGAGTACGGCCGCACTAGTGTGAGGAATGTGGACAATGCTTTCCTAATGCCGGAAACCTGACAAGGCTCGTAAACAGCGTTCACAGAGGTAAAAATATGATATTTCAACTGTTTCAATCCCATTCTTTTGCATTTTTCATTTTATGTAACTATAAAAACAAAGCTCACAGAAAGGAACTGTTGTTGTTGACAAAACAGTCTTCAATTTTTAAATATCTTTAGTGTACGAATCATTTTCGAAAAGGCTTTTACATTTTTGTGAACTTATTTTATATTCAATTGCAAGGACGATGATTGGGATGAATGACGCGCTCTATTTCCTTTGGATTAAATAATGCGGATTCCGCCTTTATCGTCTTTTTCAGGGCAGAAACCCTTCAAGTGAGACCTCTGTGGGAGGTGTTTTTCCCATCGCAGCAGCCTCAAAAGACACCTGGATAAAGTAAACAGTCCAATCGGAATGATCACTTAAAAAAATTACAAGGTGGTTCTTCAGGCTTTAATACAGTTGTTAGCGACACCCATCAGACTCAGGTCGTCGAATGTGCCCTCAATGGTTATCCCTTGAGTCAGTAGGGACAATGAGTACAAGTTTGTGTATTTCACAGCGAAATGATTGGTACTGGTCTCTTGGTTATGAATTCAGAAATATAGCCAATTTTTGCCTTCCATTTTGGAATTTCTTCATCGTGTAATTTGGTGAGCTCTGCTAATGGTAACCGCAGAAAAAAGGAAATTTAAATGTGACCAGTGCGGCGGCCGAAAGTCTAAACGAACTTGCTTACTAACACGTCACATCGACTCATTTCATAACGGTTAGTGTGTATCTTAATCGGCATCTACAATTAGCATTATTGCTATCCTCTATTTACACATCATAACCTTCTCCGAAGCAAAGTAAGAGCGTTCAATTTACAAGCAGAAAAAGTCGTCTTGAAGACTTTTTGATAAGAAAACACGTTACGCAAGGAGACGATTTTGTTTTGGTAGATATTACTTTACTTTGTAAATGGCGCTTTCCATGTAATGAATAAGTCGAAGAGAATTCAGTTTAATCTCAACGGTAGAGGTCGCAATAAATGTTTTGTGATTAGTATTTACGACGTGAAATAGATTCTTGAAAAATTATGGATATCTTATAAATTGGTGTACATACATGCATTTTCACAAACATGTATCCTGGTGAAACTGACTTGTTTGACTTGCTGTCTATCTAGTCAAAGAAAGTATTTAATGTTTTTACTTGGCTACGCACAAATCAGCGTTTTAATGAGAGAAGTGTTTTCACATGAATAATTCTTCAGTAGCTCTGCCAACAAGATTTTGGGTCAAGGAACGAAATTGGTAAGTTTTACTGTCGTAATGTTTCACTTGCCATACGGTGCAGTGGGGCTCTCTAGTCACCACAGACCCTGAGTCGAGGTGACCTGACAGCCTCATCATCCCGTTTAACAGGTCACATCCCCTCATCTTATTGCGTTCGAGCATTCCCATGATCCACCAATTCCGTGAGCTATGTTCAGCCTGCGTGCACTGATCCTTAATCTCAACGCACGCGGTCCCAACGATGACACTGGCACTGACACCTTCTCTTTTCACTCCGGTTTTGGGACACATCATCTTATGCTGTTTAGTTGCTCCATCTTAGAGATACTTTATCGTAGCTATTAGCTGCTGTAGACAAAAAAACATTCACGAAACTAGCTAAGGAATTTTCACATTGTTCACATATGAAATTGCAACAAGCATACTCAAACAACTGTCAGAAAAGTACCTATATTTATTGTTACAACATGTTTGCACAGTAACAGTTGTATCAATTACAGGACTCCATAGTTTAAAAAAGACTATCTTCTAGGGGTTTGCCCGCTTTTTAACCTTGAGCCAGTGGAGAAGCTATGTGGTTTCTATTAAGAAGGTGGGGTAAGAAGTAACTGCCAGTGGTATTACTAAAAATACAATTGCACTGTGTGCAAAAGGAGGCAAGAATTGCAGAACGATGGAACTACACGATAAGTGAAGAGATTGCACGTGTCCTGAGGCTACTCAACAAAAAACCAGTAGGTCATTTCCCATCCTCACCGGAAGTACAACTCTTCTAATGGGTCAATTGCATTTGCTTTTCGCTGCCTTTATTTTCCCGAAAAGGTGCCGATTCTTGGATCGGATGCTCTAAGTTGAAATCGGGAATTGCAGTAGATGAATTCTAAAATTCATAAGTGGAGGTTAACCTCCCCCCTTCCACGACGAAGAATAAGACCGAACCAGACGACGTCCAGTTGAGTTTGCTGATATGCTGCTACTTGAGGAAGTTGCAGTTGAAGAAGCCTGCTCTGCTCTATCAGTAGAAGGACTGGCATTTTAGAATTTGGAACATGGCGCACGCCTCATGAATTGTCTGAAAATATACTAGCTCTTCGACATCTGCTCGTCTCTCTTCCCTCGTCAGCCTGTTTTACCAATGTTGGATAGACTGGTAATTAAGGCCGCCTATAATAAATCTCTCGTCAAAATATTAAATTGCATAATTTGTAGCTGCTTCATAAGGGGGAACGGTTCTATGCTCAACTATGCTGTCATCAGTTAAGGCGTTTGAGTTAAGCTTTGAGAAAAAACTCGCTCTAGTGAATCGAAAACGTGCCATTTTTCATTAGGACACAGAGCCTGAATTACGTCACACAAGATCGAAAAAGAACTCCTACTCCACATCATTCTTCGATCCGTCATTTATTTCATTTTCTACAATATCATTTGGAAGAAGACAGAGCTTTAGGTGTGCAACTTAAATATGTTGAAACTAACATTTGTGAGCTACTTGAATTAAAATACTTTTATCATAATGAAGTCTTCATTAAGAAGGAAGATATATAAAAATGAAAAGTATTTTGATGACTGAATCACTAATCCAATGAAATCACTAAACTTATTGGATGCAAAGATGAGGATCCCTCAAGAGTTTATGAAAGAAACAATAATAATTGAGGAATTCTGGAGGTGATACGCCCTGATGAGATCCTTTATACTTTAAATAATTCCCTTATTCTTGGCGCCGAATTGCGGCAGGCAGTTTAGTTGTAGACTAACCTGCCATTCTGGTACAATTGATGTTTAATCATTCTGCGTGGCTGAAGGTATATATGAACACAACAACATTTTGTTTTCTAAACCTCATTTTCCCAGTAAATGTATCATAAAGTAATAGTGTTCACTGTCTCTGCATGTTGTCTTCATTATAAGGATGTACTGGGCTGACTAAGTGACAATCGCACCACGAGCTATGCAGGCGTAACTAACTAGTGTAACTAGCTACTTGGGTGTTCCTTGTGCCTACACAAAGCTGCACAGCCTGTGTGCACGTTGCGGCAGGGCCTTGTCAACCCAAATGACTCATCTCTTTCGTCGTCCAGTAGGTCTTCTAATTAGAATCCTTTGTCGTCTTGCCTCGTAAATAGGGGACACGTTTGAACTCTAGCGATCGCTGAGCGGTGGGTACGCACGGGCATACAGGATCTCCGGCGCTCGCTGAGACGCAAGCATGCCAACAAAATCTAACTCTCGGTGGTCTAGTCTAACCAATAAACCTGTGTTCTCCACAACCGGCCATTTTCCAAAAAAATCTCAATAAGATACATAGGTTGTGGTTATCCCAGGAGTAATATTATATCGCCAACCATCGACAAACCCAGCCGGTCGCACCTAAGTAGTGCGCGTGCATTTACCTGATTCACACATAACACTAAGTGTGTTGACCCTAATCTAATTGGTAAGGGTGTATGTTGATAAATCAGGTCAAGTACGTCTGAACACATCTACGCCACACTTAGACACTCGTTGTTATGGAATTCTTATCTTCCTTTTCGTATCGTGACTACTAATATTATGCAGTATAGATGATTTGTCTAATAAGAGAAGAATGGAATAGATATTCGCTGCAAGACAATTATGAAGGGAGGAGATACACCACGACTATTAAAAAGTCCATGCCGTTATCTTACTCTAGCATTAAATAATTGTCTCTGCCTATATGCCTTTAAGAAAATAATGGAATATATTTCCCACTTAAAAGATTGCTTAACTCACTTCTTTCTAGTCTGAATTATGTTTCTTTGAAACATGTGGCATATTTGCATACCAAAAACCATATCTTAACAACCATTTAACCCCATCAGACTGCGGCGACTCCATTTAGGAGCCTCCTTAAAGTGACAACGAATATCTTATTCAAAACTTCCCTTTTATCTGCTCCAGTTCTGTCCTGTTAGAATATGAACTCTCAAATGAACAAGGGTCCATAACGTAGCAATGAGTGAGTGATACAAACAGAGTACGATTTCCGTTCCTCTACCCATATAAGTGTCTTGTCGTCACATTTGCGCAGATGTTTTATCCGAGTATTAAGAGACAAGATTGTTCGAATTTTGCTAACAAAGTCTGGGTTAATGCTCGACTGAGTTAAAATTAGAGGTACATAACGGTTTTTCTTCAGTGAAGGAGATGAAACGATATTGTAGGTTTGTGGTAAGAATCGCTGCATAGACCTAAAAATTTAGCGATGAACTTCGTTAATAAGAAAAAAACGTTACAATTTTGTTACAATTTTTTGATTTGATGTATAAATTTCTGAAAAAAATCAATCGATTTTTCATAACGAAATAATCTACTTTTCATGTAGAACTTCAGCCTGAAAGAGGAAGGAAATGAAGAAGGTGGTAATGAATCGCAGGCTCCTGGAACGGAATCGGATAATACAGCTCCTGATGAAGGTAAAAACGTGTGGCATGTCCAAGTTTTCAAACCAGTATATTGTCAATAACGTTATTTGTAACTTTTCATTTATTGGTAATCAATACGTTGTTAGTGAGGAAATTCCCGTGAGAGGGATGCGGCAAGCAATATGCATCTCGAAGTTATCTCCTACATATAAAAAGCACTCATGAGGGTAAGTTATGGTTGGAGATGTTCTTGTTTAGTCAAATTAGTTTTTCGGTATCTCAAAGTCAGCCAAAAACGCTAGAATACTTGGCGTATATCGCTATTGCCTTCGAAATAAGAAATTATTCTAGGCCACAGTTTCATAATTTAATTGCTTTCTTTGGGCATGACACACCATTTCATTTCATCTAAAGGAATATAGTTAGATGACTGCCATATAACTGTAATCGATCAATTATTTGCCATGTTTATTCTGTCAACTTAATAACGTGTGCTACTGTGTCGATATGTTTGAGGGCATTTTATACAAATTTGCAGGAGTACGGCTGCACAAATGTGATGGGTGTAGAAAGTGCTTTTCTCGGGCCCAAAAGCTGAGAGCACACGAACACTTAGAGCACCTTAAATGTGTGACCTTCGCTGACAATCTTCAGGGTGTACTTTGATCCACACATTGTTTTAAATAAAATGAGAATAAGTGTTCCTCGCTGCTTTGTCAAATTTTGAGTTGCATTCCGTGAAATAGCTTTATATTTTAACAAAATGTTGTAAGGTAGGATCATAGCGGCTGGGTTAAAATCAAGCAGCATTCAGGAAGATATACCAATTGAACTAATAAATATAAAGAGTTAATATTAAAAAGTAAAAATAATATTTAATCAAAAATTAAATTATTAAATTAAAAAGCCTGCAAAATTACCTGATTACTAACCATCCCACCCCACCACCCACATACCTGACTTTCACTCGCTCACTCACTCACTCACTCACTCCCCCATTCGCTCACTAATTCCCACTCACTCAGCTTTACCGGTAGCAACTGGGCCAGCGAATGCTCTTCCACAGCGGGCTTCGCCACACTTCATTGCTTCCTCCAGCAGCTGCAGCAGCACCACCATCACCACCAGCACCAGCACCACCGGCGTTGGCGCCACCAGCACAAGGACGACGACGAAGAGGCTGAAGTGGAGGCTGTGGCGCTCTTCTATCAAAATCGATCAAACCGCGACCCTCCTCCAGCAGCGCATTCATCCACTCCTCGTTCGCCTTCACGGTTCGCCGATCCTCCTCCCCATGGTAGTTTCTGCAGGATGCGGCGTCGTAGCGGCAACGACCGCTCGCATGAAACAAGCAGGGCTGCGTTTTGTACTCTAGGAATTTCACAATGTTCTCGTAAGTCCAGGGCAAGTACCTCGTCTGTTTATTTGCCGACATCTTTGGTAGCAGCGAAAATGGCAAACGCAAGTGAAGGTACTGGTATGCGTAATTGGCCTTCAAAATGCCCTGATAGCTCGACTGACGACGACCACGACCATGACCACGACCACGACCACGACGACAGCGACGACGGCGACAACGACGACGACGTGGCAAATTATAGGTTGCTGCATTCCCAATAACAAATGAAAATGAAATTCAGATCCAAACACTAAATATAAATTGCTTTACAAAATGTTACTGCACTGGCATTGATAAACCGTATTCAGAGACTGTGTAATGACAGAGTTAGAAAATGCATTATGGTAATTTTCGCATGAGATTTCACATAAATTTCTTCAATAAATCATCTAAAGTTTAAAACAATGACATTCAGTGATCACTTTATTGTTGACTGAGACATTTCTGGAAATTATATATCGGAATTTAAATTAGAAAATAGTAACGCATAGTAAACAAAGAATTTACTAATGAGAGAGTAATAGTATTGGATTAGGGCCCCTCATCCCATTGTAGGCAGCTGAATTGCTTTTTGCTAAAAGGAAATGCTAAAGTGTTCCCTAGTTTGACCTCGACAATGCCTAGCAATTGGTACCAAAGCGGAATTAAACATTTTACATCATTAAGCGTTTGGGAGTTTGTTTTAGATCCATTACGCTTTCTTTATATCTGCCACAAACCACATTGAGCTCTAATGATACTTGCCATAGTCCTTGAAAAATCCCTTAGAACTACCTCCTCATTTTCATAAATGATAATTTGATATCAACGAGGAATCATGATGTTGCATGATTTCAAGAATATAGAAATTAGCTTCGCGCTTTTGTGAACCTGCTCGAGGTGTCATTTTAGATTGCCTTTGTATGCGATTGCTACAGATGGCAGACATCAATTTGAAACATCCGTTTTCTTAAAATATGCAAATTCTTTTGTGTAAAATGGATCGACACAATAGCATATCACTCCGCCTTCAAAGGCATCATTGAGTGCGTTCATTGCCATTTAAAGGCTGCTCGGATGTTCGCCGAACCCAGGGGTATGAAAATTTACCAATGGTTTTTCTAGGCATTCAGGCAGCATTGAAGTAAGCCTCAAAACATCTTTCGAACTTGTTTACGGTGCATCATCGCGACCCCCATGTCAGCTCATCGCTCCTATATCTTTGAAAGCTGTAGGATCTGTCAGCAACATAGTCGACAAGACCCAATAATTCCTGAACTATAATCCAGCAGAGTCCTTTCGATCGCTCAACGTCTCGACATACGTCGACCCGAAGCTTCAAACGGTTACCCATGTTTTGTGAGGCCTGAAAACTTAAGTGGCCCGACTAAATCATCACCTCAGGTCACCCCTTCCAGTCTTTTCTGCGGTTTGGCGAAAAGAATATTCTAAAGTAAATGCCTCTCTTGGCCGTCTCTAAGTGCACGTTCACCAACCAGAGGTCAGAGTATCGATTTCTGCTGAAGGATTCTACTCCGTCACTCTAAACGCTTTGAACCGGTCTGGATGAACACTTTTTCATGGAAAATTGGTTTTCTACGTGTTTATTGAGCTGGTACAATCATCATAGAAATCAATTTAAAGTCTTATGTCCACTATCAGCCAGTAACTTCGACTTTAGGCCAAGTTTATGCTTTTCTGAGGACGAAGTTTCCCTTTTTTTCAGAGGATGTACCCATTACTGTTGGACAGTATCTCTTGAAATGCCAACATTTCGGGCAGTTTCGCTTCTCAAACGCCTGCTCTACGAGGACCAACAATTTAGCCTCTTTGAAAGTCCGAATTTAAAAAGAGTTAAAATCAGGTATTTCAAAAAGGTACTTCTATTGACAGAAAGTTGTGCGAAAAAATGTCAGTATTCATTATTTATAATTTGTTTAAGGATTGGTAGGCATACACAAGTGATGTTTTTACTATTTTCTCCGATCCCTGCATCATCAAGCATTGGCTGGATCAATACAATAATTTCTATTCATATATATTAAATATAGGATGAATCGGTACAAGCCGATTATTCATTTCAATCATTAAGTTGTTTAATTTAATGTTCAATACGCTTCCATAAATACAGAGGATTTTAAGCACTACTTTCACAAATAAGCTGTGGAGAATCAACAACATGCTCTTCTGGAAGATAAACACATTTTTGCAACAACAAGGTTTTTCAGAATTATCGGTAAAATAATTTAAAAGAGAGAAAGATGTGCATCTTGCTAACTACGACGCCAAGTCTGCTGCGAGTAACTCTCTGCATTGAGCGCATTCCAATTCTCCTACATAACATCAATGCTTTGAAATAATCTTGCATCTAAATAATAGTAAACATCAGCCCACTTTCGTTAAAATTGTGCAAGTTGCTCTTAATTTAGTAGCTTTAACTTTCTTTCACAGGGGATTTTACACAAACAAGATGGAAATTTGAAATTCTTGCAGTCATGTGTGTACTTTTTATTTACCTGTAGGATTATCAAAACCAACTTCAGGGGGTCGATGCTTTTTCAACAAGAAACCGAGAACGTTAATTTGCAGTATGTGTGAGAAAAATGTCGTGAGTATTTACTGTCACTTGGACCGTTATGGAATGTTTATATCACAAATAAATGGTTACCAGCGAAATTTTTTTCAAATTTTGAATTTCAAATCGTTAATTTGTAATTTATATAGTTCCCGCTATCCAGAATTTGAAGAGTTATCTTTCATTTAAATGGGTTGAGCTTCTGGTAAGTTTAATTTCGATGCAGTTTATACATAGCTACGACTGACTACGCTGAAGTAGCAACAAGAAATAACTTAAAATTGGAAGAAATTTCAGAATAATAAAGATGTAACGTGCTTGATTTTCCCGCGCCGAACTGTTCCCAATACCAAACGAAAATTGGAGCTTTCTCAATTTCAAAACTAAGCGTGCTATTCAAGAAATAAGGAAAAAATTGTTTAGGAACTATTACGTGATTAATAGTCCTGTCAATAACACGTTACCCTAACGGAAGGGGGAACGCAAGCATGGGATTATGTGCCGCGGGAGGTTCACTCAGTAAACTGTACCATTTTAACATTTAAGTCTCTGTTAGTAGATCGTTTGGCTAAGAACCCCAACAGGCAGCTTAAGATTCGAAACATTTCTCCTTTTTAAATTTATATTACTGAGCTTTTACAATATGAAAAAAAACACTATCCAGTGTTGAAATCTCGGTCTTTAGTACTGAAGTAGTGGATGGATTTAGACAACTGTGCAATCAAAACTATCAAATTAAATTTGTCTTAAAATAAAGCGTTGTAGTCGTGTGCATGTGAAATGAACTTGCTATTCATTTGAGAAAAAAAAACAATAAATTAAAATCTTCTCATTAAAAATACAACCAAGTTAGAAGACATTTTAAGTCAGTCATATAAATGTCTTATGTTTCAGATTAAAAACAAGAAATAGGAATAGTTTAAATTAAGAGAATTGCATGGAATATCCATAAGAGGCAGAATTTTGTTTTGCTTAGAGCAGAATGATGAAGCAGTGAAACTGAAACTGTTGGGGAATCAACTATGTTCTCATGCAAGAAATCCACAAAACAGGATTTAGGCAACGATGTTGTTAACGGAAATCACTGCGCCTTTCGAAACCAAATTTTCAACATTTAGAACAGTAGTATTTGATGCATCACAGTAATACTAAATTGTTGTTTTAAAATTCGACCTTTTCTTATTCGGAACTCTTATTTTCTACAGTTGAACAGGTTTTCATTTATGAAGTGCTGAGCCTTTAAATAGAACCAATTGCTCCGTATGTAACCGGCAAAGTGAGCTCAATGTATTTAGATTATTTGGTAAGTAATTAATAAAATTCTTTAAATTTGGAAGTAAGTAGGGCTCAACTCAAATACCTGAATCAAACTTTGATTAGGGCTTTTTGGACAATTGAGAACACAAAAGTTTCAGTGAGCGCTTTAAAAAATACGCCCATTACCTTTATTCCTATTGAAATTGAGCAAGACATTTATTTTAATACTTTTAAATCGGTAATTCCAGAGTCACCTTTTCATTATTTTTCGGTTATTGCTGCAACCTCAAGTACCTTAAATGATTTAGATTAGACTCTAAATCCCATATTGGTGTTATAATTCAATCAATTTTATTGCATCAAAATTGGAATCCAGTTTTTGTGCTTTAACCCTTAAAAACCCGAGGCGTTCAGAAGTGCCAGCTTCACCGTCTCGACATACGGGGACCCGAAGCTGCAAAGGTTATCCAACATTTTGTGGGGCATGATGTGGTTAATAGCCCCCATCGTCCTGTTTGCGACGGTCCGTTCATTGTTTTGAAAAGGACGGAGAAGACATTCACCATCGACCGAGACGGTAAAGAAAACTTAGTTAGCATCAACCTTTTGAAACCACCATATTTGGAAGAGCAGCTCAAAGAAAAAATAACACTCCCAGTGAATAATATAAATTTCCAAGCCACATAAATATCATCGATCATGCAAATGACAAGGGTCACAAAGTACTCTAAATCCATTCCAAGTAAATCTGCTAATGACGTCAAACGACCCATACATTTACCAAATCGGGTCGCAAAGTCTATTTTACTGACTGCTTGCGCTACCGAAACAACATTCTCCTAACGTTTCCAGCACAAGTTAAATCCACCTGGCCGAGTTCATTAACCCAACAAAAATGTAGACTACACTTTTCCTGACCAACACTCTGATTCAGCTCTCGACTCAACTTCTAATACCGTTTATTGTTTTCTCCATCACTGGCTGCGATATTCAACCATCTTCAACCAAAGTGGCATTGGATTAATTGCACTTTCCTCTACATACCCCTAAATCTGTTTCTGTACCAGATATATGTTTAAACACAGGTAAAAACCCATTTAGACTGTCTTCTAACAGCCAACTGCCACACCGAAAGGCATCTATACCGGATCGATATCCACCAATCCTCAACTGCCACACACACACGCACTCAATCAGATCGTCGGCAATAAGCCTCTTCCCACTGGCCCACTTACTGATCCTCGATGACCACACTCCATTGGATCAACGGACACCAGCCTAATCAGCGAAATCGCAGACACCTGAATTCTTCTTGTTCTGTGTATACTCCCGCTTTTTTCGGCCCATTCCCCACCACCCTACGAAATAATCTTGTCTACTCTTGTCTCCGTAAACTCCCTTTCTAGTCTGGCTGTTTACAGAGCTTTTCTTTTGTACGAACAAACGCTCTGGGGCGAGTATTATGGCGGTATGACGTCATACTGACGGGCATTACAACTTAATCAATATCATTTTTATCAGGTTCACAGAAAGCCGTTCCCAACCTCGTTGCCGGATTGCCTTGTCGTCAAATCAGGTCAGAGTCGATTCGCACCCTGTTCCTTTATCTCATGAAGCCATTTGAGTGCACTCCTCATTTACATAAATTGCCAATAAACGTCACAGTTTGCACACCTCCTTTTCTCACCCTGTTATTCCGGCTATACAAAACCGCAACAGTCCCTTTTCCGCACAAAGCCGCACTACTCAACACGCCCGCTGGGGAGAAAGGTTCTAGTGCACACGTATCATCTTCTCTTCTCACTACTCGAGGGGGCCACGAGCGAGGTATCCACTGAGTGCTCTGACTCCAATTACTATTGGGCAATCTATTGACCAATTATTCCAGTCGAACCATATTTATATCCTTGATTAGAATTTCCCGAATCAAGCACTTACAGATACCTTCTAAAATATTCTCGTCTTATTTCTGGGTTAGCATTCAACAATCTTTGCAAGTTTTTTTTTGTTTGACATGACTTCGAAGTCCCGATTATTGTTTACTAGATTGAAGTCACCATTAGACAATGAAGACTAATATTATTGCATCCTTACTGATGCAAATCACTGCCAAACCTGAAGATTGGCCTGAAAAAGGGTGGACCCAAGACACGCAGAGCTTCAGTTTGAAAGAGGAAGAAAATGAAGATGATAGTGAAGATCCACATTTTTCGAATACAGCTTCTGGTAAAATTGCGAACATGTGGCATTTCCACGTTCTCAGAACATTATAATTATTAATTTCGTTATTTCTA
>JAUOZQ010001281.1:0-15245 GCA_030710315.1 Anomotaenia brevis
AAATCCAAGTGGCCCGCAAACGCATGTACACTGTTAGTGAGTACGAATGAGTCCGTTTTGGGCTACTTTCTCGTATACGTGTTTGAGAACACTTGCAATCGATTGTTCGCCGCCGTGAGCTTCTACGGTAATTGTTACCAACTGTCGCATTATTGTTTGTTGACAAAAGTAGACAAGCTACTTTGTCTTGGGCTGCATGTTCGTTCACCTTGTAGACACCGTTAGGGTTTCTGACTAACTGAGCAAATCCGTAGTCGAAAATCTACTGTATAACTACAACCAGGATGATTGCTACTTGCCCCAGTTCTCTAGCAATGTAGTTCTTTACTTGCACGAGCTAACTATTTTTTTAAAATCCACCCAGTTGTTTAAGTGAACACGTTGTTCAAATGAATGCATGAATGGATGAAGCTTAGATGCTCTATGTATTGTGAAACTTCGACACTGAGGTCTTCACATTTTAGTTACTTGCACGCGCATATCGCACGAAGCTGCTCATCTTTAGGCATATTGAAGCAAATCACCACCGCTTAAATAAACCACTTGCAAATAGGGCGAGTCGGTCAGTAACCTCACAGCCTCCTCGCTCGAGATGGCGTTGCGCGAGGGGTCAACACAGAGGCGGCCTCCTGGGTTGGTAGCACAATTGGTCATTGCTCAGGTGATTGGTCCTCAACTACAGGAAGCTCAGGGCCGAAGATGCCCTCCCTTCAGTCAACAACCACCCAGTCTCTGTGCACAGAGGCTGCAGCGGTCTTGCAGGTCTCATATGCAAACTGACCTTGGGGTGGGGGGAAGTCGGTTCGCGATTAAGAAGGGAACTGAAGAGATGAAAGTAACTTGGCGCTCCATAGGCTTTGGCATACAGACGCAAGATTCTTAGGGTGTAGACATTACGAGCCAGATACTCGTGATTTCAAAGTAGAGGACAAGACTTTGATAACGGGCATCTGCTGATATTCTCCCTCAAAATCAGGAGAGAACGGAGTTTAGCTCAAATACCACATTGGAACATAAATAAGAAAATGCCCATCGCATGGTTTCACAATTACAACTCTATTTATAGCAAAAACTACAACAATAGGAGTGACACGTAAACTTGGTGGGGTGTTTTTCGATGGAGTGTGGGTATACGACTAAAGCAAAATCAATTCTGCTGGTGGTAGTTGTCCAATGCCAATTGCTGTCCAATGTCGTTGTTCAACATGCAAGTAATATTATTCAGACGACGACGTAAACGCGGTTGCATGCATCGAGAAACAGCTACACACCGGTTTAGCAGCGAAAAATCTCTCTATGCGACAGGAAGCGCAGGGCCCGAAAGTGCCCTCGCTTCAGGATGGGGAATACGTGCCCGCAACTCAGGCCCAGTCCACATCCACGCAGGCAAGAAAGCAGGATTTTGCTGCAATTTGTGGCCTGTTTTGCAACATATCATTCCGACCAGAATATCTAATGGGTGTGGGCTGATATGAAGACAGGAAGAAGATGAGGGAAAAATAATTCTGAGAGTTTCCGGATTCCAGTAGGATCAATGAGGTCCAACATCAGATGAAGGTGCCCTCGGTAGGATATTGTATGCAAGTAGAAGGAAATGTGCTGAGTGTTAAATTCTTTGCCTATCTATAACCGTATTTAATTTAAAATTGCCTTTGTGGGTTTCCAACTTCCTCCCTCGATGTTTCCCCATTTTGCGCAAGTCTGACACAAATAACATCAAGAATAAGCAGTGTTGAAAAACAAGTGAAAAAGTACACAAGGGAACTGATTTACTGCTTGACTGCATAACTCGTGAATAGTATCATATATGCATATGCATGAAATAATTAGACAGTCGTTGATATAACATTTAAATGTAACCTCTTAAGCATCCCTATTTCCCCTTAAATAAATTCACCACTTTTGTTATTTTGCCTCTCATGAAGTCGATATCTTAAAAATTGAAATGACGAAATTTATGAAAGGCGTGTTAGAAGACAGGGGGTTCTATTGAAAGCCAACTCCAACAACCAAAGCATCAAGTATTTGCAATCAATAAATCCCTCCTCTAGACCACCACTGCTATCCTCTTTTTGAGCAATACGCAATTTCAATCAACGCTAAGCTGTGTTTAGCTGGGATCAAATGATGAGTTAGTGGTTAGCTCAATGAAGGAACCTGATGAGTTGCGAAATTCAAGAGAAGAAGGGAGTTGAATTGGGCCCAGCTGGAGCAATAAATCTCACAGAATGCGTGGTGCGGTGTACAAATCATCAGATCAGTTCCAGGTGGATGTAAGCTAAATTTGTGTGGCCTCTTGGAGATTTCCTCAGAGTGTTATGGAGGTATCTTCGGTCCTTCCAAGAGGCCCCTTCTCCCAAGAGATTGGTGCATGCTCCTCATATGCCAGTGCATCTTCTAATTCCATTGCCTCTCATAAGCCTCAACAGCTGTAACGAAAGCTAGCAAAAGTAAAAACGATTTGAATATAGCAACAAATTAGTCAATTGGATTGAATTGCATCAGAATAGAAGTTGGGGTTATTGAAATAAATTGACGATGACAAGAAACCGCCGTATTAACTGATAAACCAAAGGAATATTTTTACACATTGACTTTCTGTACATAGGATATACGATGTGGTGGCGATTGCAAACTCAACCATTTAATGTCGACGTATGGGAAGAGATATTCCCTGAAGATAGATTTTATATGGTCGCTTAAAATTGTTTTGTCATAGCAGTTACATTTTTGTTTGTTTGTTTGTTTATGTGCATTGTTTATATCTACTGCATTCTTACATATTTGTTGGCATCTTTGCATCTTTGCAATGCATAACATTACATAAAGTGAGTTGTGGTGAACAAATTGTCATGTGTGACTAGAGCAACAGGGCGCCTTAATCGATTCCCCCTGAAACATCCCATTGTATCTGCTCCGCCATCTTTGCCTGTTTTAAAGCTGATTACTATAAATATTACTGATTACTACAAATATTCGACTACCGTTACTACTACTACTACTTATTTTGCACTTATCTGTTCGGTTTCCGTTTCTACTGCTGTTTCATATACAAGTGGAGATGTGATGGCATTATCACGGCTTTAAAAGCTAGCATAGGGACCGATTTCATTTTTAACCATTGGAATGAGTGCAATTTTTCAAATTTATCTAATTTATTAGCAGAGCGTGATGCAACAAATCGATCGTATAAAAATAAAAAAATTGCTTAAGGTTCAAAAATAAAATAAAATAAGTATGGTCGGAGAACATGAATTATCATGCGAATTCCTTAAGTTGGCAATAGGCCGCGCAAAATGGTCGCTTTGAATATTTAAATTCCACATACTTTAATTTAAATAAAAAATTAGACCCATTTCAAGTTATGGAGCACTAACCTTGGACTCTTCTTTACATGTGTCTTTTGGAGAAAAAAATTTCCTAGCAAGCCAGCCATCTCGGACTCATGCGTCGGAATATTTACAACATTACATTACACTGTATTACAAAGAATGCCTGCAAAGATGCCTAGCTGAAATTTAACACTTTAAGACAAGCAACCGTTTATTGTGAACTAGGTAACTAGTAACAATTACCTCAGTAAAAGCATAGGTCTGCACCTTGCGAGTTCATCCAGAGGGTTTTCAGCGTGTCTTCTTTGAGTTTCACAAACTTGTGCTGGGTCTCTACTCTTAGTATGAGAGATTGGGAAAAGGTGCAGCACTATGCCTGGTGATTTATATTGGTGTGTGCATTATTACTGTCGTATAATAATCAGTTTTATTTGCATTGAGTGACAAAATAATGGTTTTCATGGCGCTCATTCAAAACCTCTCTTATTTCAGGTAGTATGTGTAGATGTTTAAAAATAAAGTGTTGTTTTTTGAGGGGATTAAAAGTTAGAGGATTATGTTAAGTGCTTCATTAAATGCAATTTATCTGTTAATAGTTTTACACTATTCTATTACGCGTACACCAATGATCCTTCGCCGAATATCATCCGAATAATATCGGATAAATTTGAGATTTGTCGTAGTAGCCTGTCAAAAACTCAGTGGTTCTGCAAATAGCTCAGATAGCTGGCCTTTCGCTAGCGTTTAATGGCGAGCAAGAATCGGCAGCTCTTTATTTCCACAAAACCCGGCTTTGAAAGCATTTTCTCACATTACAATGAAACCTGATTGATGGCATTTCGGGACTCAAACTAAATGTAAGAAAATCGTTAAGGGACATTTACGCTTCAGAAAAGAATGCATTTTAAAGAAAAATAGCATTGGTAAAAGCAATTTTTCTGCAAAAATTTGCTATACAGATCATGGCCGTCTCAGATCGGCGTTCCCAGGTTTGGGAGACATAACTGAAGAGTTCTGAGGAGGACGTTGTCTGATGCAAGTATCAATGAAACATCTGATCTCTTCAGGTTTCACTCACTGCTTTTGTCAGGTGATTCAAAAAAGGTCTAGTTTGCTTAAATTAAAATCCCATTATAATCTTTCGCTTTTCTCCTACTATCATAAATATAGTTCCGGATAAAGCAGATGAAAAGAAAAATATGCTTTTTTAACTTTTCTCTATAAAAGTCTCGATTTCCATTTTGGTGTGTATAGTTAAACACAAATAAGTCTCAATTTATTTTGCTTTGTCGAAAATAAAAATCTCACAACTTCACAGACAATGTTAGAAAATGAAGAAAACGAACATGGCGCTGTTTGATTTGCTTTAAAAAGGTGACACTAGTAAGGTTTAACAGCTTTCATTCAAAACCTGTGTCATTAACAATGAAACTGTTTTTAAAGGAATGCGTGGGAAATGCATATTAGACGCTTCATTAATGCTTGTGTAAATTGTACTAATCTGTAAATATTTTAGCTATTTTCTTTTGCGCTTGCACCAAACGGCTTTAGTATGAATATCCAAGTAATAGAAGGAATTAGATAAATTTGAGATTTATCGTGGAGGACTATGAAAAACCCCAGTTGTTACTCAGACAGCTAGGATAACAGCAAACACCGACTGCTTCCGTCCTAGCTGTCAATTCTTATCCTCATGCTTAGCTCCCTCTCTTTTTGGCAGCTGTTTTAGCTTAGTAACTCCCCACGTTATGAGTCACATCTGACCCCAGATGACCCAGTGACCTCTGTTTGTGATCCAACCTCTCTACAGTAAATGGACAGTCTTTACTTTAAACACCTATTGCAGTGATGCTAAAATTTCGTATTGTGAAAAATGATGACTTTATTAACACTGTTAAAAACACCGCAGTCTAAATTAAGGGTGATTTGAGCAGTGCTCAGTGGATATAAACTGGACGAATCGGACTTCTCTGAGCCAAATGACTGCATCACGTAGGTTTTAACAAACAATTTATTTGTAATTATTTTTAATGCAGGAAGACGGTAAGTACTCAGGACCTTGAATAGAGATGTGAACAGACAACCACTCGGAGCGTTCAGCTAGCACTGGCCTGGCTTGAATGTACGGTGTCCTGATTGTGGCTCCATTCACCCCGAGAGGAATGGATTGTGTTGGCCAAGGGACCAAATTGAAGTTTCCCCGTTGTGGGAATGTGAGTTGAAACAATCGATATTTTCAACATAAGGTGGGATTTTCAGGGCACAGACGTGTTTGGGACTATAGTAAAAGTGGCCTCCAAAGAATATCACAGTCCATGAATGGTTATATAAGTTGGATGCGAGTACAAATATGTGCTTGTGCAATTTGTACATTGGAGATACCTGAGTAGTATAATAATTTCACTTGAACAAAGAGCCTTTTCTCGAGCACGGGGCTGTTTAAGTCCTGTGAGCACCATGATTTATGAATTTATTATTCATATTCATAAAATACATTTCAGTAATTTGGGAATTGTACCTGTACAAGGTGTGATTTTTCAAGCACAATAACCATAATGTTTTACCAACAGTCTCAATGATTTACATTCAAGTTTAAATTCAAGTTTATAAATCTGAGCCTCTTCTGTATGTTTCCGATTTCAATACCCTGAAAATATTGCAAATTTAGTTAGTTTGATGAGCTGATTCGTCAGTTTATCAGAAGAGTGCACCAGAAAATGTTACTTGCATTGGAAGGAGCAGATTCATTTAGTCAATCCAGGATTCTCTCATATCCTAATTGTCCCAAGCACATAAGTAGTATTTGTCTTAAAGATTATATTTAATAATCCGCAAATTTGTATAAAATGTGATATAAAAAGAGATGCAAAGATGAACGATTTTCCGAACGCAGGTTGCCATTCAGGTCAGTGAACAACGCAGACCTACGTATGCCGATTTGAAGACTGCTTGACTGTTTCTGGAAGAAGTGGGACACAGTGCTCTGCTTCTTCTTTGTCATTCTCAGAGTGGATTTCCGTAAGGTTATTGAAGTTCTGGAAACGTGAGAAGCCTAATGGAGGCCTAAGGGAGGAGGGAGGCTTGGGAGCATTTTTCATCAAGATGACCGAAAGACACCTTGCAAAGTCTTCAAAGGATGCGAAGATTCATGGGTGACTTTATGAAATAGAACCCTTTTCTAGAGTTGCTTACCTCTGTTAGATTTTGAGAGCAGTTTTTATGTCTTTGCTAGTTTTTGGGATTCCTGTTCTTCCATTGGGGTGGGGGTCGTATGCAATGTGGCCTTTCTTTCATCCTACTTGTAATCTGGTCTTCTCTCAAATGTGGGTGAAATGAACTTCCTCTTCTTCTTCTTCTGTATTATTTCCATTCAAGTGGTACAAAAAATTCAGCATTTGAGCTAACTGAAAGCTACCGGTTTTCCACAGATGTCGTTGGAATAGTATGTTCCATTGCAAACATTGAAATTGATGTTTGCAGTCAATTCCTTCAAAAGTGTTCTGACCAGTTTTACTTCGAGAATTTTACTGCCAGTGAAACTCTCCTCGAAATCTCTGATCAAGTACTGTCTGAATATCCCTTATAATCAAGGGTGCTGCCAATGCTGTCTGCTTCAGGTCAAGTTGTATCTGGTAGACAAGCTACTCTAATTTCTTGAAATTCAAACCACACCAAAGTCGACAGATGTCAATCGTATTCAACCTTATGCGTTTGACCCAGTTTTCATCACATCTGTGTGATTTTATAATACAGACAAAGAAAAGGTCATGGCCTTTGCAAGCTTGGGTTGCAGTAAGGGGGAAGATTGTGTGGGAATCGACTAACAACCAATCAGTTACCGAAATCCGATCTCGTCGCCCATTGGCGAATGCGTGTGCACATCAATTTCATACGCAAATATCAGGCAGCGGTGTTTGTTGATTTCAAAACAAAACATGCAGTGCTCGGACAAATCATCGTTGCACAGCTACCCTGAGAATGGTTCAGCAGGAAAGTTCTTCTGCTCTACTAGGGATATTTATGCAATGGGAGACGCTGTCTTGAAGAAGAAGAAGTTGGCAAAGGCCCTAGGGCGTCTAGTCGGTAGTGCGTTTGTAATTGGAACGAGTCTCCGATCCCCGACATGCCAAGCCCTTGAAGCTGTTCATGAAATGACCCCTGTAATGCTTGTGATAGAAGTCGGAAACTGTGAGATAGAACTTTGTTAATCGCTTTCAGTTCCCTTTTGATGCCAACACTCTCTGACGAATCAGGTGGCATCCTGTCATCATTTAACAATAGATTTGAAAACCATAAACACATTTATAAGTGCGATTAGGGCATTTTCTCCTATCACATTTCGAACTTCATGTAAATTGATAGCCATGGTTTAGGCCTTCATTAGTGACGACTATTTGCCTTTTTTTAAATTTGCGTAATAAATAGAAACCAAAATCTTTCGAAGAACAAACAAGACAACTGTTGTGACAAAATTATCACAGACAACCACAAAATAAAATACCAAGTGAATCAATGCATCCATAGATAGGACTATGGAGGATTTCCACATTTAACTACCTTCATAAACGAGTGGACATTTGGTCAGTGACAGGCCGTTTTAATAGGCGAGAAATTTGCACTTCATTTATTTAAGTAAACAATCTGGAATCAAATCAAGTCCTCAACTAACTGTGATTTCAGCCTCGCTCTTGGGATATTAACATTTAACATCGTACCTCCATGTGCTTAATTAACTGACACGGTGCACTATTAAACGTCCAAAACTTGCTCACTAACTGCTTTCAGCAGTGCTTAACACTAGCATCAAAGTCTCTAGTGACGATCCAAACAATCAGAAAATCTTTCTAAACCGACAGAAATAGTGACGAATCCTGAAACAAAAATGGATCAATCGAATAATTTTAGAGAGAACTAAACTCTTAAGCTAGTGTAGAGGTCGTACTATCCTAATAAATTTAAAGGCGTGTAGTGGTATTGAAAAACACAAACTTTATTTGCGTAAACAGTGAAAACGTAAAAGTTGGAATCATAGATCCAGGCCTGAACACAAGATGACCCCGTGACCCCTCACCAGTCTGCATTACTCACTGCAGTCTTCAACAAAAGACAAAATAATATCCGTGAAAATAGACGTAATGAATTTTGGAGTTGCAAAACGGATCACAAACTGGGCTCTATCTATGAGATAAAACCACCAATTTCTACCATATTAGACTCAAAATAGTTGGCTTATTTGCCTAGATTTCCGCTAAGGAATAAACGACCGTTACCATCTATAACTCATATCATGGGGAGAGGTAAGTAAGATCGTAACACCCTATTTATGTTTTGTTCATGACCTTAAATAGCTTGGAGAATGCAAAAGGGGCCATCCACCCAATCGATTATGGAATTCAATTTGCGCCGCTAATGTGTAGCTGTTGTGCATGCGTGCACACACACGAACTTGTTTACTAATCCATACGTATGTTGGTTTCAAAACACATCACTATGGTTGATTACCACCCGCATTCCCCATCATTTGAAAGTACAAAATCCGAGAGGAAATCCTGAGGATTGATTGCAAGATTCAATCATGATCTTGGAAGGTACTTAGCCCATCAATTCACAAATGCACTTCCAGTCTTGATCTTCTGGCTCGTAATGGAATTCGCAAGTGCCTTGGAGGTGAACGCCCTCGCACTGTCGAGAAAGTTGACCGATTTCGTGATTTCCACTGGTCCTGAACACATGAAGTGTTTCGGAGCCCTCCCTACCTTGTCTCAGTGTCTAGAACCTTCACAAATCATCAACGTGTCTGATTTGGTGAGGTGAGGGTTAGGTTGTAAACATTCCTCCAATGGCCAGTTGATTATCTGTCAGACAATTTTTGCTTCTCTGAATAAACCGACATTGTGGAGGCCTTTTTGGAAAGCTCTTTTGATATCTAACTTAACTCTCCACAGGAATCGATTAGCAGGTCCAGTGTCGACAAAAACGAGCATGTCAACTGACCATTGGAAGGACTTCGAGTCTTCTAGCAGAGAAGGACTGATTTTCCCTTCATTTGCACAAATGCAGGTGTAGAATGTTTATCGTTTTGTAGTCCTTAATTTTAAATTCAAATAGCATCGATGCCTAAAAGCCTTCCAGAAGGTTCTTATCAGTTCTCCTTTTAATATCCGTCTGTCCTCGTTTACTAAGTAGTTTTCTTTACAACGGTACCATTTCTCAAGTGGCGCTAATTCACGCAATCCAGACTGCTGCAGTTAGAGCAACTTCCTCTCGATTCGCAACTGTTTCTCCCTGCATACGCGAAAACCCACACATTCTGCGTCATGTTTAATCCAGGATGACCCAGTGACCTCGGTGTGTGCACTCACCGGTATGCCTGAATTACTGCCATTTTAGCCACGCTGAAATGCCTATCATCATTAGAAAAAGAGATAAGAGGAGATAAGATAGGAGAGTTCACCAACTGGACTCAAAACGTGAAGTGGAACGTTATTCACACATAAAACAGGTAATACAACCACGTATTAACGTCAGCCTCGAATACTGACCGGTTTTACCCATAATTTTCCCCATCTATATTTAGTCGACACCACCCATGACTCATTGGATGGTAATAAGAATTTTTCTTCAATTTGCGGTTCCACCGTTACCAGCTAGGGAAAACGGTGAGGGGATCAGTCAACCATCCAATTAACCAACCAACCAATCGATTATGTGAATCCGTTATCGTGGCTCATTGGTTGCCGAGATGTGTGCGTATGCACACCCGCACTTGCTGCATACGCATTTATGCTGCATGCACGCTTGTTGACCTTAAAATACGGCACACGTTGACTTTAAACAACCCACTCTGGCTAGCTAGCCTTCTGCAATCAGGATAGCCTTGAGTATTAACCCACTTTGCTAGCAGGAAGTACCATGTGGAGAGTGACGTCGGAAATCACCACACCGATAAACATGGGAATGGCGTTCATTCATGAGATGACTCCAGCAATGTTTGTGATCGAATCAAGCAACAAGCATTTGCTGCCGATCTTGGCTCGCAACGGCTATGACCGTAGTAACGGAGCCGTCCTAACCAGAACCTATAAAGACAAAGACCTAGCAAACACATGCGATTCCTCTCATGATTCCCCATTGAAGAATAATGAACCGTTTTTGATACATCACCATGATTGCTCGCTACCCCGTTATGAGTCATGACTAACCACGCATGACCCAGTGCCCTCGGTGTGTTCTCCCAACGTTCTGCTTGAACTATTGCGTTTCCCACCAAACTAGAATGTGATTCGTCATCGCTAGAGGAACCGAAAGGTTGGAACCTTCACAAAAAGGACTTAAACTGTGAGTTGATGTATTATAACTCAAAAATTGTTGCAATAACCCCAGAGGCTATTCCAACTTATTTGGGTATTTTCAACCACGTTTTAGTAATGAATAGTCTACTGAAACAGCCTATGATCAATTCGATCGGTTTCCTATTAACCTGAAAGGGAAAACTTTGAGGGAACCAAGCAACCAACCAATCACATGGGGGATTGCGATTGCGTCGCTAATTGGGCACTGGGGTGAATACGTGTGCACATCCATATGTACACTCTATGCGCGCTGGTTGACCTCAAAACACCGCACGCAGTGTGTTGACACACATCGTCGTTGGATTATTGCAACCGTTTCTGCCACTTTGAAGATAGATCTGGCTTGAAGACAACGACAACCCACAATCGATCGCATGCAATGATCTTCATCTCCAAGATACCTTTGTAGTCGCAGGCGCCGAAGATTTGAAGAGGGTTCATTAGTCCTTTCGGAATAAAGATGTCGATGCTCTCTCCGAGATACGTGCTCTCGGCATTCTTACGTGAGATGGCCATAGTTGTGTTTTCAATGGAATCATGCCAATGGCAATTCCTACCAACTACCTTCGGTGCAAATGTTTCTAACTGAATTCAAATTTGCCAATCCAAGTGGCCCGCGAAAGCATGTTCACTGGGGGTGAGCACGAATGAGTCCGTTTTGGCTGCTTTTTCGCTGACGTGTTTGAGAACTCATGGAATGGCATATTCGCCGCTGTGAGCTTCTACGGTAATTGTTACCAACTTTCGCATTATTGTTTGTTGACAAAAGTAGACAAGCTACTTTGTCTTGGACTGCATGTTCGTTCACCTTGTAGACACCGTTAGGGTTTCTGACTAATTGAGCAAATCCTTGGTCGAAAATCTACTGTATAACTACAACCAGGATGATTGCTACTTGCCCCAGTTCTCTAGCAATGTAGTTCCTTACTTGCACGAGCTAACCACAAGCGAGAGCCTCTTTAGACAGTTTTTGAGATCCAAGTGGAGATGTCAGTCTAATGGAAATCATCAAATACCGTTAGGAAAGGCAGGAGCAGCAACTTCTTGAGATGCTGCAAACGGCTGCATTTTCATCTATCGATACCAGCTTCCTTAAGAGTGCTTGAGATTGAAGGACTTAACAAGCCAGTGTAGCGTGTAGCTACTCTAGGATTCTCTTCCTACATTTATTCACAAAGGCAGGTGAGATGAAAGTCCACTAAACTGTGGGCGAAGAAGAAAAAAGGTCAGTCAATGGCGTTTCAGTGAAGACGGCTGTGTTAGTAGGGTGGGTATGATTTGATGTTGTCCCCACACAACACGACCGTCGCTCATAGACAGCCTGAATGTGGTGATAATTATCCATTTGATCATTGAATCAAATCTCTGTAGTTACTACAATTCTAAAATTTGGGCTAAAAGGGGAAATGCGTTAGAATTAGCTAGCTAAAGTAAGTAAGTTTCAGTATCGCTCGGGAACTCGGGAAAGTAGGGATCATCCTGATTGCAGTTATAAAGCAGATTTTTTGATTAAAGATTCGTCCAGTTGGACAATAACGTTACCGAGTCTATCGTGTGAAAATCCAGCCCTTTGGCGATGAATCTGCCCATTACGCTCAGCAAACGATATTGAGGAAGTCGGTAGTAATTTCCCCAGAACCACAGAGCGAATAGCCTCAATTCCACTGCTTCCTCAAACACCTTAGCGAGAAGGTGTTCGATGGGAGACTCATGACAGTAATCGCGCTCCACCCCGCTGCTGTCAAGGAGCTTCTAGTTGGGTGAAATCGCTTTTGAAATCAACAAACACCCGGCAAGCAACTGTGGGTGCATACAAGCACCGCGTCAGCCAACGAGCGACGCAAACGGATTTGGATAATTGATAGGTGAGTCGATCTTTTCACCCTTTCGTTCTATTGAAATTGATGTGTTCAAAGGTCACGACACCAAAATTAATGCATTTTTTGTAATGTAGTTTAAATGTATTGGTCTTTTATGGAATCCAAATGACTATATGGGAAAAATCCTGAGCATCAATGACGTATGCTTTGTAGCTGCTCTATGAGAATGATGTATAAGTCCCATTTGTTGTTAAGTAGGGTTGCATCTCATTGCATTTTTGGTGTCTATATCTAAAATAAAATAAGCGAAATTCCACCATGTAACTCTGCTCTACTCTTTTAGCGAAAAGGTGATTCGCACTCTTCGAATGTTCGGCTGGTTCTGTGGATGCCATTTGAGCGTTTCGCCGGGAAATACTTCCATGCCTTCCATTAAGCTCCATCAGACTTCTTATTTTGTACAACTCAAATGCATCATTGGAGTAACTCCTTTCGACGCCGACACAAAAGAAACTCCCCCAAACTCCCGATTCTCGGCTCCAAATGTCCCATCCTCCACAATCCTTCACACGCGGTCTTCGAAAATGGAAACATAGACTTGAGAAGTGGATTTACACCAATGGCAATGCTATTTGTGAATGGACCCCTGTATATTTGCTGCTGTGAAGAAAACATTTACTTCATGAATTATTAATAGCTTCATGACAATGGAATCATTACATTAAGCAATTTAGACAGTCTTCTGATTGTCACTATTGCTATTTAGAATTGGATTGAGGTCAAAAGAAGTCAGGTTTGGCAGCGAAAAATATCCCCATGCGAACTAATGGCACCACATCAATGCACCTTCTAAAAGTTAAATTGGATAAGTAAAAATGTAACAGTAACCCAGCAAATACCAATGGTACATGGTTTGCTTATTAATGTGAAATTCAGGTGTCACCAAATCAAATAATGTCAAGTAGAAATCGCTCTAAGTAAAGCTTTGCAGTTCAGTGCCTATTCACTTTATGGACTTTATGGTGTAACTTGCTTGGAGCAAATAATGGCGACTCAAATCAAAGGCATTAAGCCTTCAACGTGGGGACAGGATTAGGTCCGATATAACGTCATGAGAATCCAAAGTGCCTGCGTGCAATTCGGACGATTTTAACACTACACCTCCAGACTCAACGAAGTGGGTTTATCTAGAATTCCTATCATATGAGACTGCGTCTTTCGCTGGATTATCTACACACATTCCAATTGATATTCCTGCTCACCAACAATTACATTGCATCTTGCATAGCAAACGAGGTTCCTTAAGTGCCGATGCTGCAATAGTTGACCAATAAACACTGCCTCGTTGTTGCACTGTAATACGACTTTGAAATAACGGAGAATTGGTTATTTGAAGCCTAAATGAGCCATAAGAAATGGAAGCCTGCCCTACTAAAATGGTGACACAAGGGAAACGCAGTCGCTTGATGGGGAGATGGCGATGAGGCTTCTATTGCAAGTCGAAAAACACGAAATAAAGCCATTTATTGAAAGTAACTTAGACGATAATTGGATGGACGAATGGCCTATTTACAGCAAATACAGATAACACTTGGACTCACATTTAAATCAAGATTATTCGACCCAGTTTCTTAATATTTCAATGAGTCCCTGGGTCCTATCGTCTAAAGATATACCTATCCTGCAGGGCTTCTGTGTTCAATTTGTCACATAGCTCAGTTATCAAACATTATCATCGCATTTTATGAGAAAAAATAATTTATGAAACCTCCGGATGCATTTATAGAGGATCACTGTATTAGCTCTCTAAAGAACTGTTTAAAACGACAATCTTGCATTTATATCTTTGGTGGATATTCTTGGTGGATATCAAAATGGCATCCACACCACAGAGAGTCTGAACGATGCTGTACATTTAACTGCATTGGACCCACTACTGCTTTGATGTCGCCTAAAAGTAACGAATACAGGCCACTCACTTTCACGCTGCCAACTCGTGTCTTCTAGTTTGGGCTTCTCCTTCTCGTAACTGTTTCAAGTTTTCAGCTCGATAACCTCTATCGATATTATTCAGTGAACCACCACTAAAACTAACACGAAGTAGTGGTAGTGGGAATGCACATGATGTGATCTTCAAAGGCCATCACCCGAACTTAAATGCAACCCAAAAAGAGAGATTTTCACATTCAAATATCCCTTAGCAATCAGCAGTAAAACCGCAACTGATATGCCGGAATATTCAAAGATCATTAACATAAATAAGAGGAGTACCACAGTTACATCGCGGGGCACCACTGTTTGAGCCATCTTCCAAAGCGTCGATTAACGTGGTGGCTTTTCGAAAAGGGGAATTTTCTGGCTATAAATAGTGTGACATTGCCGCTTCACTGCTTTGCTTTGACGTGAAAATCAACATATAGTTATTCTAGAAGTAATTTCCTATAATTTCCTCTTACACCATCACCGATCCTGATTCGATGCATGTGAATGCAGCAAATCAAGGTAGAAATGCATTTTGAAGTCGTTAGCAGGTTATAACCCCTAAACCTTAATTAACATTGGCAATGACATTCTACGTCTCTGTAAACTCCATCCTTGACCCATTCCAATCAGGCGATCTTATTGAGCCAAGATATGTTTTGAAAAATTATTAGTTACTAATTTTGCAATTCGTTCAGAAGTCCATCAACGTGGCCACATCGCGAAAAACAATTTGAGAGCCAATTACCTTCTGCTTCTGG
>JAUOZQ010001282.1:0-15230 GCA_030710315.1 Anomotaenia brevis
TGTCTAACTTGTCACGTGATTCATACATCGATTTATTGGAGGTTAGTACAAACCTGTCTGACTCGAGTTCAGATTGTCATGTAGATTGTCATGGCATTCCCTGCGTGATTACAACGAGAGTGGGTGGTGATGAATGTGGGACCTAAGCTCTAATATACATTGATTTCACCATTCTTCGACATTATTGATAATTTAATTGCTACAGATTACAATAAGTGGAAGTTAATTTTTAGATATCACCCGAACGAGATTCCCAACATGACTTTATTGAATGGACTCAAATTGACAACCTCTGCGAAGGGCAGGTAGATGGTGGTGATGTACGCTGGTTCAACGAGGTAATAGAAGTTGGCAATCAACAATAAAGTAGTTTCAAAACTTAGATCACCTTTGTATCGTTTAATCGGGTGCTACTTAGTCGAACTACTCCGATATTCTAGTAAATACTACTAGTTTTGATCCTATTAATGTTATAACCATATTTTGGTGACCTAACTAGAGATGCCCTCAAGTTATGAAATTGTATCCATTACTTTATCGACATGTTGAAAGTTGTTTATAGAAAAAATGGCACACATGGACTCTTGAGCCTAAATAGGTAATTCTCAAATCGAATATTCATCGCAACTCTGTTGACAAACTGATGAATACACCGGGAAGAATTGTGCGGAGAGGTATTGAAATCGTTTAAAGGTTATAAATTGTGAATTCGGATGAGATCACAGAGCCTTGTATCAAAAAGGCTTGGACAACTTTGATCTTGAAAAGTAGAATGAAACGTTCCCTATCAGCAATCGGTGGAACGTTTCGATGGTTTGGGATTGTCCTAACCTCCATCCAGCTACAGAGGCAAGATAATGGAGGAAAAGCTCCTGGCGTCATGTGTTCCGGACCGATGGAATTCCAGAAATTAGGCATATATGTATAAAAATCCAATATTAGGCACCTTCTTCTGTAAGGTCTACGGAAGACCTACAAGGCACTAGCGAATGCGATTATGAGTCAGAAATGCACGATTGAGCAGCGACTTCAACAAAGGACTACATACATCCATCAAGTAGTCCATTCAGCCCAAAACGGCTGTGTCCGAAGAAAATATTCCCATTCGCCACTTGGATCGCTGAGTCCCTCAATTCCAGAGAGCGAAATTGCCGAAAAGATAAGCAGCCGTTTTCTGTATATGCTGAAGTGGTTCTATGCCCTTCTATTGGCAGAATTTGATGAGTTCCGTGTGAGTTGCCGGTTGAAATGTGATTCTGATCCAGTTTTTCATTGAAGCGACTACTTTCATATACTCATAGTTTAACAATCTCTTCTTAAAAAGGATGTTGATTGCGTTTAGCTGGCACAGATAAGGGGCGAAATTGTTCTGGAACTCGCGAAGGTATGGCTCATTTCAACTGTATTTGTAAAAGAGATTGTATTTTTAACTATCTGCCCAGACGATTGAAAAAAATTTAACCAAATCTGTTTTTATAAGTCTGGTCAATGAACTAGAATCCCCTCTATTTTGCTAATCAAATGGCAAAAATGCGGAATGCACTAACAGTTGCTAAGAAACTGCCTAGCGGAATAAATGCATTTCTGCACCATCGCAAACGCGTATGCGAAAAAATAGTCCAAAGCAGACTCAGAGTCAGCCACATGAGTTCATAGAAAATTTGGCTTCTTGAAATCTCAGTTGCGTCTTCCATTTTTATGACAGGAACGTTGACACTGTTTTGATCGCAACGGTGAAGAGCAAAGACAGCCAGCAATTCCCAGTTTTCAGTTTCGATCACAAACAACTCATTTCTGACTCAATCGAATTCTCGAGTGTCTTGTAGAAAGGAGGAGCCTACTATTTAATTTTTATACATATTTGGCCAATTTCTGGAATTTCATCGGTCCGGAACACATTTTGAAATACTTTGCGCATTTAAAAGTGCTTAAGAAGATTGTAATTCTTCAAGTTGATTGTAAAATTATTTCTCGTTTTTAAATACACACCTTAAAAAAGCAGAAAATTTTAAAAAGGAATACTTTACAAAGTTATCAATATATAAGTAATAATAATGGAGACTAAAATAAACCGAGAATATAGTGACGCCTTAAAGTAAGAATAACAGTATTGTCAATTGACTGCAACGCTTCATCTAACACTTTTTGTAAAACTGAACTGTTGCGGATGGGCCGCACCTAGGTTCTGCAAGGCTGAGCAGCGATTTCAACAAAGAACTACATTCATCCATCAAATCGTCCATCCAGCCTCAAAAGGGATGTGTCTGAAGAACATCATCCCATTCGCCACAAATAAAACATTAAATGAATCATGGTACTTGTTTTATGCTCCAACATTGTTTGCACGGTGCGATTGCATTTTTAGTTTATAATATAATTACATTATTTTTCATTTTCAACGATATATTATGTTATGTTAAAATACAAGAGCGTGAATAACATAATCATTTAATCATAAATTATTTCTCTTGTACTCTTTAATTAATAAGTAATATTGCAATAATTTTCATAAAACTATTCGATTACTGTTAGTCGAGTACATATTAAATTAAATTAATTTCTCATGTAAACACTGCCGTATTCGAATTATAGCAAGTAGTGAGCTTAGTCTGAAGGTATTCAGACAGTTTGTAGATTGGTTTGTTCATGTAAAAGAGGTGTTGGACTTTTATTAATTGCAGGAATCATCAAATGAATAAATGAGTACATTTTCTTGCATGAAATTACCAAAGACCATACCCTGAGCCATTGCTCAAGCCTTGTTCCTTTGAACGCAGCCACTAAAATCCATCGACCTTTCAGAGAAGAGTAGTTCCATGGGATTAATTTGATTCAATAAGAAGACCAATCACCGTGTCAGTATGAAATCAAAGCACAGTCAGGTATTTAAATTTCCTCCAAAACAATTATGATTTTGCATTTGATAGAAAATATCGCCTCTTCCCTATGAGACTTGTAAATGCATCACAATTAGCATGTAGTTATTGAAAATCGAAATAAGGACATCCAGTTCACCAACACCACACACATGACGTCTAGCAGATCCACGAAAGAGTTCAGATGATCTATATCCTTATAAAAAATTTTGTACTGATTCGACTATTTTTCCCACACACATCACACCTAGGCATCCTGCAGACGCTTTCCAGAGCGACGGAGGGAGGTCCGTTGAAAAATTACGCGGCACCTCAGAAGATATCCACGTGGTCCCTGGCCCTGGTGGGTAGGACCCTTCGCTAAGCGTAGGCTCACTTGGCATGGTGATGTTATCAGTTTCAGTATCAGTGAACCGGTAACGGTGTTGGTTGATTGAAGAGGGGGGAGAACGCCTAAGTTTGTTTTAGTTTCTCCGTTACGCCAGTTGCGCTTTCATCTGCTGGATTCTACAAGCTATCTTGATTAAGGGCAAGGGCCTCGAGGAAGAACTCCAGCTCGGGTTTCTAAAATACTTATTATCTCAGATACTACTGCTATGAAATTGACCTTAAAATGCAATATTTGCAAAACTAGTGGAATGGACTCACTCTGTGTGCAGCTGTTATCCTCCAACACCCTTTGGCTCATATTCGATGCTATGCTCAGTGTTTTCAGCATTTTGAGATTTAAATGTGAATATCAAGAGTCTGGATTTGTGTGAAGAAAGGCGAAAAATCTCATTCCCAAGTTCTCTCCTCCGTTTGCCGACTTTCTTGGGTTTTTCACAAGTGATCGCTCGGGACTCCGTTTATTTTGGCATCCAGCCACGAGCATTCCTACTCAGATAGAGCTGCTTAAGCAATAAATGAGCAATATAATCTGGTGAATACATAAATTCACAATTTTCTTACGTGTTTGCCCGAGTTCCTTTCATCGCTGAACGTTCGTTTGCAAATTTTCCGCAAAGAAAACGTGATTTGATTGAAAGGCACGTTGTTTTATTGATTTGGTATTTTCGTAGATGACACAGGACAATTTTGGGCAACGATTTTTATCATTTACCTTATTTATTTAACGAAACATTTAAACAAGCAATTTTCCCAAAAAATTACTATTCAGTTCTATTCAGTACTCATCAAGTCGGTGTTTCCTGGTAGACTCGAGGGCGTGTTTGAAGAATTACGGGGAGAGTTCTGTTAACCACTTCTGGGTTGTGAAAAAAGGTAGAATTCTGACAGAGTATTATCAAGAGTGTATTAGAATCGTGAGTTAAGCAGCAATTCCGTTAAAGACGGTTTCCTTACCCTGCAAAAATGTGCTGGTTAGACATTGCCATAATGGAACGGGTCCCTAACATAATGCATTTTCTCCTTTTTTCTAATGATGGCGTTCTTCTGTTTTCATAAAACTTGGCCATGTCAAACTCTTGACTTCTTAAGGTAATCTCTCTCTATCACACCTTCTGAATCCCTCCAGAAATCCCAGCTTTCACATTTTGGTCCGACAATTTCGAATGCGAACTGTTTGAGTCCTCGAGTTCTACATGATCGCAGATTGCTTTCACTGGAGATTTTCAAACTAGAAATCATAGCTGCATACGATTTTTCTCTGTGGCCATAATCTATTCCAAAACAATTCTCTCTTATTATTATTCCAAAAGATAATGCCTCCCATTCCCCAACACATTTGGTACTCATAAAGCCGAAAGCCTCCTTACCAGCATGAATAGTCTCATTTTCAGATGCATAGTCATTTTGCGAACCACCATATCCTATTTTCCTTGAACATTTCTTTTTGAATACAATTATGAGTCAACTCTAGGTTTCAGTCGTTTCAAAGTTACAAGATAACTGACCACATGTAATGTGTTGTTTGTAATCGAATCTGGAAACTGAGAATTGCTGTCTGTCTTTGCTCTTCACTGTTGCGATCACACAGCGTCAAAATTCCTGTCATAGAAATGGAAAAAGCAAACGAGATTTCACAAAGCCAAATACCGTATGAACTCATGTGGCTGTCTCTGAGTCTTCTTTGGACTATTTTTTCGCATACGCGTTTGAGATGGTGCAGAAATGCAGTCATCAGTCGTAGTAAAAAACCACTTCATTCACCCACTTATTTCTTAATAGTGTGCTTCATTTATTAAATTGATGGGTTCGAGTCATATTCACTCGTGCAAGAGAAATGCAATATGATATCGTGAAAATAATGTAAAATTAGTACATCCCCTATTTCAAGCCTTGCATTCTTATCAATATGCATCCCTCATCCGTTTGAAAATGCAAAGTTGAAAATATGTCTGCACTCTCTTTAGAACTCAAAGAGGTTGGTCCTTGTTACTGTATATCTGGTTGCCTGTTAAGTGGTTCCTTGAATTTATAGACAAAGCAAATCAAATACCCCACCAACATATAGTGTCAGGAATTGTTACTTGCATGAAACATGATACGATACGATGTGCTTTTTCCCAAACAAATCAGAAAATTCTAATCGAAACCAGTGCACATTTCTTCCTGCACATTCCTGCAGCTTGCATATATTGATTCACACGGTGCTTGTTAGGACCCTGTAGCTTGCTTTAAAATCCCGACGATCAGATAATATTTGTAACTTTCGAAAAACAAACCGATGCTGAGGTGTTTGTAAAACAACTTTGCTTAAGTCAATTGTCGCGAACTAAAGAACTAAAGCTTTAGTCTTGGATCAAGAAAAATGAAGAAACCATTGCAGACCACAACAGGATTAAAAATTCTGCACCTATATAGACTTGAATTCTGTTTCAGCTTCATCGAGAATCACCAGATGGACTGATTGTCGAAATTGAAGACACGCTATGTGTTAAAACAAACGCGATTCAGAAGGGAGGGAAATGCAAACTGAGCAAGGTATCACGATAAAGTTAACTTGCATCATTTTGCTGTTGGGCACAAATGGTTTGGCGTTTTCGTTTGCACCTACTAACTAGAAGAAGGGCAAGAAGTAAATAAAATTCGACCTCAGTGAGGTTTGATTGTGTCCAGAAATTGAAACAGATCTCTTCAACCAATAAACAGTTCAGGAGGGTAATTTTAACCTTCTCATCTCGCCGAACCTAAGACCATGGTCAGAAAACTTGGCAAAGCTGTATAATTCAATGAGAAATTTCAAATTGTTTTTTATTATTGTTATGTTCTTTAATCTGATTTATTGAAATTAATGACAGTTTAAAAGGGCTCATTTATGAAATTTCATAGTATTCAAGAAAATCCGAAAAGTGTTCGTTCCTCGTTAAATGCCAAAATTGACTACGCAATATCTCACCATAGGAAATAACGTTGTATGAATCAAGCGACGACGGGCTTTATGCGATAATTTGCAGCAGGTCGAAAGTCGACTGATAATTTCTGGACCTACATAGCAGTCTTAACAGCAAAATTCGTGGACTGATATATAGAGTTTCGAAAACAATCGTTGTACTTTTTTCACGGTAGAAAGATAAATAAGCATCGCAATATTCAATGATTTTCATCTTTTCACCCTAACCCAAACGAAAAGTAGATTTCCTATTGGTTCTTTTTTCTGACTTGAATAACACATCTCAAATTCATCACCCTGAATAAGGTTAAGCAGAATAAATTTTGTTTGTAATGTGGAAATGAAAAAATTAAAAAGTAAAACAAGGTTTGAATGTTAAATTCAATCTTAGAGAAGTGGCCAAAGAGGTCAGAATGTTGCCTTGAAGATCTCAGCTGAGTTATTACAAAGATTGTCTAGATGCACTTTACGTTAACTAGCATAAATATTCCAAGTGTGCAGTGCTTTAGAAGCTTTGAAGTTGTTTGTATGTTTGAGCGGTGTTTTTTGCCTTTTACTTAATTTAGTTTGGCTAATCTATTTAACAAATAGTTCTCTAGATACTCTATATATATTGGAAATCAAAGTGAATTCCAGAACTACCTCACTACCAGGACCTTAAAACAAACGCAAAAAGAATGCGTTTACGCACCTATTCACTACCATAGGTCTATGTTCTTTCTGCAAAACAGCTTTTTAATGAATATGCTCTTGGAATGGAATTACTCCGGGGACTTACCACAGTGACTATATATGGATATTAGGAACTCACTGCTTGCAGGTTAACGGTGAAATTTAAAAGCCGCAAGGATACTAAATGATGCTAAACTATGCCTTTATCATATATGATGTTTTTTTAAAACTAGGCATTCCAAGTTAACCGTAATGCAATGGAAATTTTTAAAGAAGATTTTTGCCTTGTGGTGAATACTGTTCAAGATTAACTAGTGATTTTTAATGAGCGTTATAATAGGTGCCATTTAAACCATATTTTTGAGTTAAAATAGGCTTTATATACAACAATGCCCCAGAGTCTTTATTCATTTATATTAATGATGCAAATACACAAAATAGAGTGGTTTTCATGGAGCTTTCTAATGTGCACACAAAACCCATGAAATCATCTTTATTTAAAAACATTTTATATATGGGTGAATATTATGCTTTGGCACAAAAAGATTACACACAAATAGAAGTGCGAAAACGACTTATATTTTGCTAGTTCAAGCTTAGGCTTGCAGCTTGTGTGGTGTGTTGGATAATAAGGCCAAGGTGCAACTAGGTTTGACGAATCTTATTGGCTCTATTGGCCTTGTGATTGCGCGTCAACAGGCAAGCATTGCATACCTCGATTGAAACGAGTTTGTGTGATTAGCCCTAGTGTTAGACTTCATGCCAAAATATTGCCAACTATTATCAGTTTGAGGAATTGTAAAAAGGCAGAATAATCGGTGCTTTTTAGCAAAATATTTTATAATATGATGAGATGGATAGTTGTTTATACAGACCTGGTTATTAAAAAGACCATTTGCTAGGCAATGACATATTGCGTCTGTTTTAAAGATGTTCCAATCTTTGTGAACACCACAATTGAAAGCGAGTTTTTGTGATTAGAGCTCAGGTGGAATGGAAGTGCCACATACTACTATTGCAACAGAGCTCTAGCGATAAAACTCATCCGCAAACCGGATAAACCAGCAGAAAAGGAAGGTGTCTTAGAGGAGAAAAGCAATTTACATACCACGATGAAAGTGGCTCCTAATGGGCATGCTCCAAGAATTTCCCAATTTTAAACTGATTATTCCCCAGCCTTCTTTAGGCAGTGACTAGCAACATTGATTCAGTATTTTGGTAACCAGCTCAAATCGTTCCTTTTCCCTGTTCAGCAATGATATTTGTAAGCAATTCTTCTTAGTGTCATTATCCCTAGAGGCGACGAGATCTTTTTCTTCTTTAATAAGCAACAACTATACGACATCTGAACAATACCGTTACATATACCTCAGGCGTAAAAAATCGGTGTCTTTATAAACTCAAATCCACTACTCTTATTCTAGTACGTTTTGTTTCGTTAATTGTCTTCCTTATTTCTTATGGCTTCTATTTCTCTGCGCTAAGGCACCAAAATGAATAGTAAAAGTAACTCATACAATTTCGTTTAGTTCAATAATGGTCGCATAAGTTAAGCTGACTTCTTCATTGATCTTGACCAGTGCTGCAGTTGAGCAGCATTATTTCCATTTTTCCTTTTTTACCAAAAATTGGCCATAGGCATTTTTGCAAAGTTTAAAATACAGACCGTGTTCATCTTCATGATTTAATGCTAATCATCATTTCATTGATTCAATGCCAACTAATCATCAGTCACACCTAAACCTCTGTCTTCATTGCTATTATCCTCCTGATATGAACAACATTCAAAAATATTCACTGCAACTACATGTTGAAGCAGTTCCATTATTATTTCAGAGCAACCTGAAAATAAATCTGCAAAAATTGCATTTGGTTGCGTAAAATATGTAATAAGCAACAGTTACGCTTATCAGCGAATGCGTTTGTGGATACCTCTTTTTATCAATGCATCGGTTGCTCAACATATATTGATAGAAAAATCCAACAGCATAAATATGATCAATACTGAAAATAAACTATATAACTTGTTTTCAGTAAATATTTCTTGCTTTATTTCTCTTATTAAAAATATGATTAGCTAAAACAATTTTTCTCACGATTTTTATCTTAGTTATGTTAATTTCTGCATAGTTAGATACCGCATGAATTTCATTCATTTTTATTTTATGAAAGTCGTATTCAAATAAATTAAAACCATATTTATATGTTGAGTTTTTGAGATTGGAAAGCTATTTTAGTAGACATAAAGTTTTTAAGTTAATATTGTGTATGTATCCTTCTTTTAAATAAGCTTCTCACTTCTCATTCTTGTTTCATTTTAAATCAGTCTAAAAGAATGAAAAGTTATGCCACGTTATCACTTCACCAGTATCCTGATCAAAATAAAACTACAACAAAGAACCATATTGTAGTAAGAGCACTTCTTTGAGAATTGACCACTGCCCTTCATGGTAAAATTGTTGATGTAAGATTAAGCTGTGGTGGATAGGCTGCAGTTGCGTTATGATGAAGGCGGATTGATTATCCCGTCTTAAGTCCCACTGCCAGAGGGAGAAAAGGGCACGTACGCAACCGACCTTTTATAAGAGCCTTGCAGTGAATGATAGGGCGCAAATGCACTTTAGCGTGAAATAGGGACGATGAGCGCGACTCAGACTTGGATTCTCGACGAGGGGAGTTCGTTAAACTACCAGGTCAAGGAATACTATCCAGAATTTAGTTTTTTCCACTCTGAGTAGCTGACGTTAGGCTGAGTCGACGCTTAGAATTGGAATTTAGTCAGGCGTCACAATTCCCCCCTTGAGCGTTCGCTTGGTTACTATGAAACATTCAATAAACCGATGTCATCGGGTGTTCGTTTGTGCATATGAATAAATTATAGGTGAGGACTGGGAAGAAGAGGAGGGAGAGTAAGCAGAGATGTTTGCGGGTGTGCCTGGCGTCTCTTCTGGCTTGGCAAGTGAGGCAATGTGGCAATCCATTGAAGTGGTCAAAGATCTCCCTCAGTTGTGATTGATGGACGAAATGTCTCTCTTTACTTGCCGTTAGACATTGCAGTGGATATGGGCACCATTAATGAGGAGCTAGTCTGATGATGCGTAGGTTTAAATAACGAAAAGGTGGCCTTAAATTATATGTTGGAAGCGTATGTAAGCCTTTGGATTAGGTTTGTGACTGTTGATCTGGTTGTGATGCTCTGCATTGTGGCATTTTAAAGTTAGGAGACAGTCTGTAATGGGTTATGAGACATGTCAAGTCTGCTTTAATTGGTTTGGGATTTTCCATGTGATTAGGTCAAACTTCGTGAGCAATTCCCCAACTCTCTCTTAAGATTAGCTTCAGTTTTGTTCGTTTGCTAGAAAGAACTGGAAGCAGCCCTTTCTAAAATATAATATCGAAAAATCGCTTGACAATGAAATTAAGAAGCTTCAATTGCAGGCGCCGATATGGATTTTAAAGCAGTAGAAATCACTTAACGAACACCACCTAGTCAGTATGCCACCATGGTTCTTAAACTTGCATAATAGATTTATGTCTCGTCGCTAACACAATGTAAACATCAATTCTAATGCTCAAGCCGGTGTTCTGCATAAAGACATTTTTCAAGCGAACTAACAATATTGCTTCTTACCCCAAGTATTTAGAATATGTCCGTTATAGCAGGATGTCTTCTAAGCAGTCCCAAGAATGTTGCTGCTTTATCTGGATAGTTTCCAAGACTTGCCTCTATGTCCTTATTTTCACTTTCTCGCATTCGAAAGATTTCTTTGAGGTCAATCGGCCATATGGCGATGCCATGTTTGCAGAGAGCAATTTTAAATCTCTGAGAACAGATAACTTTTGCCACAAAGTGAACTGTCGGTATGGCCTCATCGTCATGCAAGTATATTAGTAAGGGTTTGACTTCCTATTGAGAAGAAAACTCGAAAAGTTGTTAAATGGCCAGTATGAATTAGGAGCTATAAAGACAACGCATACTTAGCCTGAATGGGGCTCAAAACATTTGAATAAAGCCGTAGAAAACTTTGTTGGAACAAATGGCGGTATAATTGGCAAATCAGATGTGAATTTGTCCATGAAATTATCAGAAAACTTCCGCATCCCAGCAAAATCGCGCTGACTGATAGAGGCATCCAGTTGGGGCTTCTGACCACTGTTTTCACAAAGCTCTGTAACAAAAGCCTCTTTAGAAGTCCGTGATGGAAATTTACTTGACGAAATTTCTGGAGGCACTTCTAGCGGGTCTCTTTTATTGACCTTCTAAAAACCTGTTCAAAGAAAAATAAACCAATGATTGATCTATTAAAACGAAGCACTGAAAATACTGGACGATATTAACAATAGCATAAACAATGCTTTTTCATAGCCGAAATTTTATTAACGTTGTAATCATATGACTGAAAAGGCAATAGCATCGAGCAAAACAAAAGCATCGACTGACTATCTACAACTTACTTTGCTCTCTCCGCCAATATTGGTGATGTTTCCTTCTTGAATGCCTCAAACTGGATTTAAAAATAAAAACACTTGTATATACTTATGCAAATTATGTTACTCACCTGTGTTTCGGCGAAAATGGGCCGATTTTCGCTCTGACCAACTTCTTCTGAACTGGGCCGATGCGGCTCTTCATTATTTGCGCCTGTGAGTGACCAGTTTCGATTGCTAGTGGACTCGTAGTTCTGGAAGTGAGTTTGGGTGACTTGCTCCAGCCGCCTCAGTGTTCCGTGGAGCGTTCCACTGAAATCGCTGCACACAACCTGGCCGTCCTTTCGTCGACCGATAGCAACCAGTCGCGGATAGAACCTTTTCTCAAATAGACAAATGACACTCTTAATGAATTTCAAACCTCAAATACTAAATAGACATATATATACATATATATAAGGGGTACACTTAAATTTCTTTATTTGATGGATCAATAGCACTAAAACTGATTCTAAGATGCAGCGTCTATTCACGTTAGGGTATGATTTGCCGCTCTAAGCGTGATGGAAGTAAAGACTGAGATTTAGTTTGCCGACGAGAGAGTTAATTGGCGAGGTAGACCATGATATGTGTCTGGAAAACTATCTAGAATCCAGTCTTTCGCTTCTGAATAGATAAGTCTGGCTGAGTTGGCAATAAGAATTGGGGGCTTATTCGGACCACCACAAATAAAACATTAAATGAATCCTGGTACTTGTTTCATGCTTCAAATATTTTGCACGGTACTATTGCATCTTTCATTACTAATATAATTGCATTATTTATTTCATTTTCAACGATATAGCTGTTTATTAAAATTTGTTATCTTAAGGTAAATTATTTCTCTTTCAATCTTAAATTCATAATTAAATACTGTAATTATCCAATGATAAAACTATTGCCAGTGAAGTACACGTGAAAGTAAATTTAATTTTACTCACAGATCAATGTAAGTGTGAAATGTGTCGTATGCGATTATTTATTCTTTTCTAAAGAAATGATGTTAGAATATTTTTTCTTTTCTAGAGAAGACTAATAACTATTTCGGACCACCAGAAGTGTAGTAATACACTCTAATAACCTTGCTGGTTTCCATTTTTTTAGGAATTAATCAGTTAGCGCTAAAAATAAAATATTTCAACAAGTGATGAGATTAGTCCTAAGGTATTCAAACAGTTTCTGGATTGGTTTGTTCATTTAAAATATGTTGATATTTTCTAATTGCAAGAAACATTAAATGAATAAACAAATAAATTTTCTTGCACGCAATTACCGTAGACCATTACTTGAGCCACTGCTCACGCCTTGTTCCTTTGAACGATCGACCTTCCAGAGAAGAGCAGTTTCATGGGATTAATTTGCTTCCTCACCAATGTCCTCCACGCAATCCACTGTCGTCACATTCGTCAACGACTCGTCTCCATGAGGATATTAGCACAGGCTCAGTTGAAATCCACTACAGAGTACGCGGCGCGTAAAATGCCCATTGCTGATGGCGTCTCCACCAACGAGCATCAGAATTATTATCGGCCGCTACAACAAATTAGTAAATCATCTAAATTACAAAAATGTAACATATTGAAATTTACATGATGGAGAATATGATATGAATATCATTGAATCATACCATGTTTTTCAAAGAAAGGCGTTCAAAATGATCATGTCTTGCATAAAGATGCATTTTTCGTTTGAGAAGAACTCAAGAAACGGATTTTATTTTGCTACTCGTGTTGCGCTCAATCGGCTTTAGTGACCAGACTGCTGGTTAGTCGACAATGATTACGAATCACTAGTAGTGGATGTAAAGTTGAAACTCCTCGTAGCTGCAGTAACACCAACACTCTTCCAGCTTTATGAAATATGTCAGGAGAGAATCCTGAACAGCTGTTTACTAGCTATAATCATGATATTCTAGCATTAGGACTCGCCGGTTTAAACTACAGAAAGGAAGAATTAGAAAAAGCCTCATATTGCCTAACAGGTAATCCGTTTACTATCGTAACGCCTCTACTAGTCCCGATTTAAAAGATATCTGTGTTGTTTGTAATTGAATCTGGAAACTGGGAATCGCTAGCTGTCTTTGCTCTCCACCGTTGCGATCTCAAACAGTGTCAAGGTTCCTGTCATAAAAAATGGGAGACACAATTGAGACTTCACGAAGCCAAATACCCTATGAACTCATGTGGCTGTCTCCGAGTCTTTTTTAAACTATTTTTTCACATTCGCTTTTGAGATGGTGAAGAAATGCTATCATTCCGTTGGGCAGCTTTTTAGCAACTGCTAGTGCATTCCTCAATGCCATTTGCTTAGCGAAATAGGGGGGAATCTAGTTCATGGACCGAACTTTCAAAAACAGATTTGCTTAAGGTTTTTTCAATCGCCTGGGCAGATAGTTAAAAAATACGATCTCATTTACGAATACAGTTAAAATGAGTCATAACTTCTTGAATTCCAGAACAATTTCGCCCCTTATCTGTGCCAGCTAACCGCAGTCAACAGCCTTTTTAAGAAGAGATTGTTAAATTTTGAGTGGATAAAAGTAGTCGCTTCAATGAAAAACTGGATCAGAAGCACATTTTAACTGCCAATAGAAGTACATAGAACCACTGCCACAGATTCAGAAAATGGCTGCTTGTCTTTTCTACAATTTCGACAATCTTCTCCATGATTGCTTAGGACTGAGGGGCTCAGTGATCCGAGTGGCAAATGGGACGATGTTCTTCAGACACAGCCCTTTTGTAGCTGGATGGACGACCTGAAGGATGAATGTAGTTCTTTGTTGAAATAGCTGCTCACTCTTGCATTTCTGACTCATAATCGCATTCTCGAGTGCCCTGTAGGAAATGCCTTATAGAAAAATGTGCCTCCTATTGGATTTTTTATACCTATTTGGCTAATTTCTGGAATTCCATCGGTCCGAAACATATGACATCAGGTGCTTTTCCTCTTTATCGTGCTCGCAGACATTCCACCGACTGCTGACCGGGAGCGTTTCATTCTACTTTCAAAGCCTTTCTGATTCAAGGCTCTGCGATCTCATCCGAATTCACAGTTTCCGATTTTCAAACGTTTTCAGTACCTCACCGCACAATAATTCTCTTGAGATGTTAGCTCATTCTTTCCGGTGTATTCATCAGTTTTTCAATAGGATCGCGGTGAATATTAGATTTAAAATTACCTTTTTAGCTTCAAGAGTCCATTTGTGTCATTTTTTCTTGTTGATAAAGTTAAATCACCAAAATATGTTTATAAAATTAGTAGGACCAAACCTGGTAGTATTTCCTAGAATATCAAAATAGTTTATCTTAATAGCACCTAATTAATTGATGAGACGATTTCAATACCTGAAATGATGATGAGACGTGATCAAGGGTTTGAAACTGTATTTTAGTGTTTCACACCCCTAATGAGGAGTTTAATAATTAATTTCGCGTCACCAAAGCCATTCTGAATAATGCGCCACTTGAAGCCACATATTACTAACAAGGTCGTACAATCAGTGCACAGCAAAAGCACTACCTCAGTGCCCTTTGCTTAAGTTTATTTAAATTGTTTAAATTTACAATTATACATTGTACGTAGAAATGTTAAGCGAAAAAGGCGGAATTACGTAAACATAGGCTGTTGGAAGTGTAGTCATTAAGCGCAGTCGTCATTAAGGCGAGGAGTTGCCTGCGTCTATCCATGGTGTTCAGATCGTTAGGTAAAACGAATGTCCGGATTTCAATAAGATACACATAAAACTATTTCTCTTCAACTTCTTTCGAAAAATAATCAGTGGAGTGAGGCCCTCAACCAAAGGTACGTAGAGAATGACCATTTAGCAGTAAATTCAGATTATTTAGGGTTCGATAGCCTTACTTCACAAAATTGTGATCCAA
>JAUOZQ010001283.1:0-15225 GCA_030710315.1 Anomotaenia brevis
TATAAATCTAGCAAAATGAAACTTAAAATATTTAAATCCATATTTGGGGTATTCACTACCTAAAATATTTTTCATCAGTATGCAAAGGAGCAACGTAGGTCAAGGTAGCTTATGACCATATTTAGCAACATGTCACGTATAACTTCTAGCATCAGTCCGGCAGTCGTGAGAGAATCTTCGTCAACATGCAAATGCTTGAGTCCTCTCATCTAGGAGAAGAGGCACTTCAAGTCTCACCCACGTTCGGTCTGTGGAGCATCGCCTTTCGACTTGGCATTTTCCTCCGTGTCAACATGTAGCCGATCCAAATCACTGTGGATATGCACTAGAGCCTGGTTAAGCACAGTCATATGGATCGAATTGGCTGAGCATTTTGGGATCCATTCCACTAAAGAGATCCATCGCTATTGCTACAAAGCGTTCTATCATGGGGAACACCACCAGAATTCCATCGACTCGGGTCTAAATTATGCCTTGAAGCATATCCACCTCGTTGACAAAGAAGCTATCTCTCCATGGCCTTAGTGAAGGCGATGGATATTGCGATGGCACTCAAAAAAATTGACCAAATAGCTCAGAAGTCAACTCTATGAGGTGCGATAACTTCCAAAATCTTTAGCCCTCGTTGCTGCCTGAGAAAAACACCTTTAACTCATTCCCCGCCATCATCAGGAAGCCGATTTGATTCACTACAATTTAAAGCTGCAAAATTGACGTCCTATGAATCTATTTTATTGCTCAAAAGGTGTCTTTATTTGGTCCATTTATTCATCTCAAATATCACAAAATGGCCAATTATAGTAAGATGGAGGAAACATTGAATTGAGGCGTTCAAACGCCTGTTAGACAAATACGAGAAGTTTCAAGATCATGCAATTTTTACATTCGTGAACTGAGTTGTTAGTTCTTTCAAGAATTTGAGTGATTCCCTCTCTTTCATTAAATCTAGGCAAACTTGATTAATTACTCAACCGAAGCCAAGTACATTTTTCGGAAAGTCGTTATGTTTAGCGGATCATTGAGAAACGTTGGAAGAGTTACCAAACCAGTGTTCACGGTGTAACGCCACCTGCATTTGGACAGTGGACTAATTAGAATGTTAAGTGAACCATACAACTATTAACCATTGTATGTTATTAATTTGGATTCTTCGAATATAATTTGAAGCAGTTTATCGATCCCTAATTTTCAAATTTGTGCTGGCTGTTTGTTTTACTGAGTGTTATTTGAAATTACTTTTGTGTTTTAATTTGACAACTAGTACTTCTGTTTTCCTTCAGCATTTAAAAGGACATTTGATAAATTATGTCAAAACTTAAACTGCTACTCAGGAACTACTAAAATGGCAAAAAATCCATAAATTTAATTCGACAAAAAGTTTAAATGATCTAGAAAATGACTGGAAATTTAATTGAACTATAATATATTCAAAAAATGAAATTAATTTTGTCGCTTTCGTGCCGACTGACGGGCTTGCATGTGTGCATACATGAGGGGATTGGTTCTTGCAACACTCTGACGAAGAAATCTCATTGGCTAGGAAACGACGCCAATGCCCGTAATTATATATGAGCTGCACTCCTTCTTATGAGCAAGTTTTCGCTTTGTGGCAATTAGCATGGATGTTCTAAGCTCGATCTGCATTAAGTGCTATTTTATTACTCATGATTGCTAAAATTGGTCTTTGAAACAAATTCGGACTTTGCTCTCGAGATATTAGAAAATGTTGAATGATGGACGTGAAATCTGAGCGATTATATTCGACTCCTGTCAGCATTTACAGAGATTTGGGTTATTAGGAACCAAATAATGAACCACTCTCTCTAGTCCATTCTCCTTTGCTCTCTGCCAACAATATGACTGAAATCGAGCCACTATAAAATTTAGACATAATTTGACATTAGAGAACGTGTTACCCACGTCTCCTTCAAAGAGGTGCTAGAATGCCCAAGAAACTTATTTAATAGGAAAGTGAGTGCCACGATTCAAATATTTTCATTGATTCATGCAAATATTTGATTTCTATTGTCATACGAACACATCTGGATTCATGGCAGCCACTCTAATTCACTTAATTCCACTCCCTCTGGAATGGTTGTCTCAAGCTTTCACTGGATTAACCAACATGATCCTGAGTCCAAATAGCAAAATCAGCGGCTCACATTAAGTGGACATTCAGATTCCATTTAAATCGAATCGCCAAAGTCGGCTCAGATGTTGACACTCATTTTCATAGCAGTTTTTTTACTTCAAGTCCCACCCGAATTATTTTTGTGAAATTTTATGACCTAACTTATGCAACAGACTCTTGAAAAGGTGAAATGCAAACTCGGGAGTGTAATAAATAATTTAAAGTTGAAATATAAGTGATTCAAGTTTGTTTTAAACGATAAGCAGCTTCTTGAAGCAGTCTTTAAAGAAGCCTATCTAGAATTAGTGAGACTACTGAGACTTTAATTCACAAGGAGTTGAAATTACCAAAGGACTTACCGAATTGGGCGTTCCGGTGAAAGCTACGGTAGGATTCCTGAACGTGGCTGGCATTGACTGCAGAAAGCGCGAAATGATGCTGTGTTTTTAAAAGTCGGCCATCAATGCAAATTCATGCTGAAAGTTAAAACCCAATCAACAGCTAGATTTATACAATAATTTTAAATGAAATTGCATTAAAACTGCGATCGTCCAATTTGTCAGTGATGTAATCGAGGAAATTTGAAATAACTCTTCAGATTTGACTGCTAATGAAAAGTGACGCTTGTGCTCTGCTTTGGTAGCAATGAAAGTATCCTAATAGGAGTTGCTGTCATTTTCTTATGAACGAACGATTGACTTAAACAAAAGTATCTCACGGAAACAGATAGCCAGTGATAATGTATCTACGATGAGACTACAACGGTTGCCATTATCAGGGAATTGAATCAAGACAATCTGGAAGAACCATATTGATTTGCCTACAAGTAAATGTCAATTAATGTGTACTGCTATAGCGAAAAACCTAATTCAGCAAAAACTATTAAAATTTACAATAAAACACTATTGCGTTTGGGAAGATGAGGTGTCGTTTAATGTTAAGTGTAACTGGAGCTCAAAGCCAGGGAAAGAAGTGTGAAAATTCTTCACCTGAAAGTACAAATCAACAATGGACTCACCGGATCTGGTGTCCCGTTGAGAGCTACCGAAGGGTTCCATATAAAAGCAGGAGGAGGAGGAGGAAGAGGAGTTGGAACTGCTAAGGGATTCACAGCAGGAACCGTCAGATTATGTTGCCAATTCAAGGCAGAGAGAGGTGAGTTAGACTGATTAGGTTCATTCAAGGAGGAAGCGGAACTTGTGTGGGATTCGCGGCTCGAACCCTCCGATGCTGCTGCTGCTGCTGCTGCCAAGTGTTGCAATCGTACTCACATACAAAGTCCTGCGATTGAGCAGTTGCAGCTAGTCTACTTGTATTACTCATACATTTCTCTGCCAAAGATATACCCCAGTATCCTACATTCGACCTTTTTAGTATTAAAAAGGATCAAACTGCATAACAAAACAGCAATAGGTTTGAAATATCAGAGGAGCCATAGAGTATTTGCAAAACAAATACATATCTTGAGGTGTTTTCGACAAAATAGCAGCTACCAACTACAGAGTGAAGAGGCGAGATCGCTTTATGAAAATTATTTTTGAAATTCAGAGTCACCTAAACATGTCGGAAGTAATACTGACTCCGGTAATCGATTTTATCGTGATATTATCGAATGACCCCAAACAAGGAACTTTGTTCCAAAATGCATTCATCCCTGAATTCATGCTTATTTTGGGCTAAAAATACTTCATTTCCTAATCACTGCTTTGGTAAAATTCTTGGCGTATGCATAGCTCGCATTTCAGCTACCAGTTTAATGAACACGCTCTGGTTACCATGGATAACAATATTGGTCAAATTCAGCATAAGAGACCAGCAGTCCAGTAACGCAGAGTGATTTCAGTGGAATCATGAGATTTTCCACAGCAGACAGGAAGAAGGAGACAATTTAAAATATTATTTTGCAATTAACAGCATCTTTTTGATTCAATGGAATTACACAAACAATGTTTAGGAATCACAGCATGGTGTCACGCCGAGTTTTCACCTGAAGGGAAACAGAACAATAAGCATTTGATACAACTGAATACACGGAGCAAATTCTTTAAATAAATTAGGAACATTTTTCAAGGGAATATTTTTAAATAAATATCTACTCACCTTAACGGTGAACATCGGTTTGGGCACCACTTGAGTCACCAGTGGCCTCAAAACCTGAAATCTACAGAAAAATTATAAAAATAACCAATATATCCTAATCTCTGATTGGTTAAAACCACTTTTTCCAATCAAATCGCCAGATATACAGTGTAAGACATGCAAATCTACTTTGATATAACTACACATCTCTAGAAAGTCACTTCATGAATTGGGAAATAACTCTCTCTCGAGAGAGAAAGTATTTTAGGCAAAATATACTCACTGTTATTTGGGACACAGGCTTGAGCACCACTCAGCTCACAAGTAGCTGCTTCGGGAGCAGCGTTCTGAGTTGGCCTGTGTCCATTACCATTCGGAACGACAACACCGTTAGTGCCCATTTGAGGAATTAGCGAGGACCAAAGTGATTGCAGAGCAAGTGCTTGTGAAGACAGAGTGTCATTCATTGGTAAAGTCTGCATCTGCTGCAAACTTCCATTTAAAGGAATTGAAAAGTACTGTAGAAAAAAGGGGTGTTTAGTTTAAAATCATCTTCACGAGTATGAAAAGGCATTTAATGATGGAAGAACTCACTTGGTTGGCCATCAGCTGGGCAAGATAGGATGCAGCGATATCAATACTAGGGTTAACTGAGGTCAGCAGCGGTGGTAGAGGAGGAATGATCACGGAATTCACTGCGGGAAGGGGCATTTGTTGCAGCTGCTTTAGGGTAAAAAGAAGTTATTTAAACATACCACTTGAGAGACATAAAATAGCGTTGGATAAAAGCGACGTCTACTTAAACATAAGCCGTTCGCAGCAGTTAAATAAGGAGCATTAAACGAGATCTGTCATTGAGCCTTTTTAGATTTAACGAAACTAAAATGTTCTACTATGTGACTAAAATTTAAGAACCCAATGAAGTTCCCAAGAATCATTTACAGAACAGAAGCCGAAGCAGCTAAGACTATGGTCTCTAAATTTATGACTAATAAAGGAATGTATGAAATTCGAAAGTTGAGGCTTCATCTACGAAAATGTAGACCTAAGTTGACGTCTTTTAAACGTTGGTCGAATCAAACAAATATTTATCGTCTCCATTAGAAAATTGAACTGATTTCCATGGGAAAACCTTCGGAGTTGAATACAATCCAGAGATGACATCAGCTCTTTTCTCCGTTCTCAAAAAATTGTGGAATGCACAGAAAGCCCTTTGACAAGATGCTGCGCTCCCTACTGTTAGAGTTGGTAGCTGAAGCTCATGGCACAATAAACGGGTTTGGTCTAACGATGAACAGCTTATTATCATGCTTTGTTAGCTGAGGAATGGGCATTTAACTTTAGTTCAAACAGTAAAACCGTTGAAATTGGTGTATTACAATTCCATAACTGGAACTGACGACATTTGGCTTTGGTGAGACTACTGAGACAAGGAGTTGAAATTACCAAAGGACTTACCGAATTGGGCGTTCCGGTGAAAGCTACGGCAGGATTCCATCCAGATGAAGGAGACTGAGCCAGAGTGGCATTCGCAGCAGGAAGCGTGAAATTCTGTTGTATCTGTAAAAAGCGAAGTTATTTGGCTGATTCTACTCATACTTGACTGATTTGCTTGTATTTAAGTAAACAAAAACCACACTTTAAAAGTTGAGAGTAAATGTATATGGGAAAGGCGGCCAACAATAGCAAATCCACACAGTTAGTCAAAAACTGGATTTATGCCGAAATTCATGAATAAAATTATTGTGCCATTTCATGGTGGGTAAAACCGAAGCTCAATAACGCAGGAATAAGTGTGACAAATCTTTATAATTCATCAAAATTAAAAAGTTCCAATGGACTCACCGAGTTATACAATTCGAAAGGGTTCCATGTACCAAGAAGAGGCGTAATTGCTGAGGTATTTGCAGCAGGAAGTGTCAGATTCTGCTGCTGTTTCAAGGAAAAGAGAAGTTAGTGTCTAGAACATTTATAATACCGCATCTTATATGACTTAAAATTAACTGATAATACCAAGAGACACAGGTTATTGCTAAGAAATTCATTCGAATGACTGGTGCATGGATGTGTGAGATTAATGGGACCAGTTTACAGTACTTAGAATCTCCAAATAACTCACGAAGTTGTTGGCTGCAGTGAAAGCTGCAGCAGAAGTCACTGGAGGATGAGGTGGTGGTGGCGGTGGTGGTGGTGGCAGTGGAGAAGGAGGAGGAGGAGGAGGCGGCGGAACCTGTGTGGGATTCGCAGCGCGAGCCCTCCGATGCTGCTGCTGCTGCTGCTGCTGTCGCTGCTGCTGCGGCTCCTGTTTCAGTGAAAAGAGAAGTCAATTAGACTAAGCATGCGGATTAGAGTTTTTTTAATTTCTGAGTGAAAATAAACCACTTTAAAAGTGAACATTAGGATATAAAAGTATGTAAACTGATGGCCGCAGTGACAAATCTCCTGAGGAAAAAAAACCGAAGATAACCACAAATCTTGTTATGAAACATCCAAACTGAAGTGGATCGCTTTATCAGAGACCTCATTCGAGGAGATCTGAAAACACGCTACTGATTCACCAGCTTGGGAATGCCAACCGATGTGCATTACAGTAACAATGAACCTCTAAGCAACATTTGTATAAGTAAAAACCGTTACTTCTGACAAGATTTAGTGCCATTTACTGTTGGAGGTGGTAGCTAAACCTCAGAACGATTTAATAAAGAGTGGGAATGTCCAAAGAACTCACCGAGTCCTCTGAGGGGGTGCTTGGAGTTGTGGGTGGAGCGGGAGGAATTCGGTTCGGAATTCCTGTAGGAACCGTCAGATGCCCCTGCTGCTGCTGCTGCTGCTGCTGCTCCTGTTTCAGTGAAAACAGAGGAGTCAGTTAATCCGTTTCTGTATTTTCATGCAAATTTCCTGGTGCATTATAGATTACAAATGAGTAGTGAGGGTTTAAGGAGACCGACAACCCGCGATAACACACATAATTATTTCGAAAACAAAGGTGATTGCAAACTGGATTTCATATCCAAACTGTAATGAAACTGCAGTGGATTACTGTATAAGGGAGCAATAGTTTTGCACAAAAGTGGGTTCTACGATTGTAAACCACGGTAGCAATTGACTGAAATTATATTTTAATAAGATATTAGGAGTTATAAAACCACTGCTTTTGTCAAGCGTCTTTTTTGTCCCAGGAGTCGGTAATTGAGGCTGAGAGATGCATCGAAATTAAGAAAGTGCAAAATATTCACTACTTAAAATGCTTTAAGTAGTACACGAGTGGACGCTTTCTGTCATTATTGGGAATTAATGAGTGGAAGTGCTTACCGATGCTCCAGGCAGTCCTGGCTGTATGTCTTCCATTGCAGGACTTGGCGTCACTTCGTTCTGACCATTTTGTGGTGGTTCCTCTTCTAGTCTTCTCTGCAGTTCCTCTGCTATCCGTCGCGCCTTGACAAAAAGAGAGATGTACAAGCTACTAATCTCATCAAAGCTCTTTCATTACAGTAGGTAAGACGCCTATCATGCATCGGAAATGCATCTGCACACCTCAGTGACGCTTACCTGATCGAGTTGCATGCGGTAACGTCGAGCCTCGTGCCGTAGGCTCCTTCGAATGTGCGGTGGAGGGTGAAAATAGCGGCAGGTTGCATTCACACACGCCTTCGAGATAAATAAATAAGAAGAAAACATGTTTAGTGCATTGATTGGGCAGTCTTTGAGGCTTCATTAGATGGTGGTCGAAACTGGTTCGTAAATGAATCCGTGGCCTAGGCATTAGCAGAAACTGGATCGCCATACTCGGTGTCCCAACTACCATCACTAACCCACAGAAGGTCACGATACAATTCCACTCTTTTTCACCACTTGAGCTGTCCCTCCTTGAACCGTCTTGCTGATCGCCAACCACCTCCATCTATGCATCTTCCAACGCGTATCTGTCTAAACGCCACCAAGTCATCTGCCCGACAAAATGGTCTTTAATTCGGAACCCAAAACGATGCCTACTAGTCAAAACCATCGCCCCGTACAATCACACAAGGATCGCGTTTTACTTCGCGTCGTCGACTCCATTAAGAGAACCCTACAGAAACGGTCCTAGTTCCCAAACCCATGGACTCGACCATCGGGTGCATCGGCAGCTTCAAGGGGGTTAACTTGGAAACTGGCTCACTCGGACAATCACCTGGACGCTTCCCACTTCGTGAATGAAGGCAGCAAAGGCACTCACTTACCCCTCGGCCATAGCCCAGATTGTTGACGCACACGGTGACGTATGTGTCGTCGCTGCTATAGGTGCCAGGAGGCGGGTGAGCGTTGTGACATGTCGATTCGTCACAAGGCTCGTGGTTTCTGTGCCTGTGACAGATGAGAACTCTTGGCCAGGTCTTTCGAGGTGCTCTTGGAACTCCTTTCATTGTGGTGGTGTGCCTTCTACTACGTGGAAAGAGAACATGACTCGTCAATGTTGAGGAAATTCAGCCTAATTAGCTTTACCTCATTTAGAGGTCAAATGGGTAAACAGGAAGTCCAGTAATGGGTCCTGGGTCAAGGTCATACAACTTGACCCCGGACAATTTGACCCGGAATCAATTTCACACACATTAGTGAATTAGAGGGGAGGAAGGGGGTATTGCTAATTAAGCAGTTACTCATTGTCCCTCGGCTATAATCACCCATGTTTTTCGTGCACAATTGAACGGAAAAAAAGAAGAACCTTGGTTTTCTTGAAAATAGCATGGATAATGGTTAAGATTTGGCGTAATCCGATCTTCGTAAAAGCGGTGCAAATAAAAAGATTCTTATTGTAAATGAATAAATTTTGTTGTAGTCAAATTAAAGTGTTTAAGAGAAGCTCCTTTCAGTAAACCGGGACTCATTTCTTTGCGATGTTATCGAAGCTCATTGCAAACAAGAGCCAAAATATGCGTTTAATTTCTACATGTAAATTGCATTGATGAAAATGCTACAAGCTACATATATTAAAATAAATGTCGTTAGCTCCTTCTAAGCTTCGGACGCAGAATAACACATCCAATTGAATTTTAGTGTTAACAAGTAGGGTAGAATTTGCGAAACAATGCCTAAATTCTGAAAAGATTGGTCAATATTTCATGAACTATTAAAGGTTATACTAATGCTGCAGCCATTTTCCATATTTGTATCATTAAGGTTCAAATGAGATTGTCAATTGAATTGAAATTGAGTTACACTTAATAGGAATGCACCAAATCATTTTGTAAAGATGTAGGAACTCACAGTAGTGCAGCAGAGATCCTTCAAGAAGCGGTCGAGACCGAAGAGTAGGTAGAGAGGAATGCGGTAGCGTGCAGGGGAATGTCAACTAGACTACCTGGGTCCGTACTTCTTGGCCAATCAGAACGATGGCAAACTATCTACCAATCGCGATCCGCACCGAGAACCAATGAGCTCGTCCGCGCAAGCCGCACTCACGCATTCATGGACTCACACACCCCCCACAAGGTTAATCTGACAGAATTTAGTTATTTCAGTATGTTTTTCTAAGTTTTAATCCTAATAAAAATGAAATGTAGCTCAGACTTCGTAAATACCCTGCCCTCTGATAATGACCATTTTCAAGTGTTTACTACTGCATACTGATCATATTATGATTGAAACCAAATATCTCCCTATTGTTTTCGATAAAAGAGTTACTTTTTAGAGAGTTTTATCCAAGATTTCCGTTAAATTGTTTGAATGGTTGCAAAGTGACTGTTAAGTTTAAATTACCACTAAATGTATTTTTCGATTCAGAAAATCGTTTTTACCAAGTTCCTTTACCGTCTCTGCGTCAGCTTCCCTTGCGAAAGGGTTTAAATACCAGCTCGTGAACGTACTCTTCGAAAAAACGCATTTAAAGCATTTTAATTCCTCTCTTTTTATCAAAACAAAATTCAAAACGATCTTGAATGTTTTAATGATTATATCTTGTGCTATTGAAACTGTCGTTTTGTCAAAGAAACAGACATTTTATGCATAATTGTTCCTTTAAATGCTTCTTAAAGTCCCCACATTTGGCAATTTAAATTAATGAAAATGACTTTAAATCCAGTCTTTTTATGATAACTTATAGTTGTAAATTAATTCATGGATGGATTTGAATGACGATAGACGGAAATTCATAAGTGGCGCTGATGAACGTTCGGCATTAAAAGATTGACTCTGGGATCTGAAGACAATTTGAAGAATTACTCGAAACATTTAAAAAATTATATATACATTCTACTCACATTTTGTTTAAGTCTCATTTTCAAATTCAACTTATAATGATGATTTAGAAATGAAATTTCAAATTTCCTACCTAATGATTTCCATCGACTCTTGGCATAATTTTTGAGATAATAAAAGAACCTCTGATGCGTACATCCTCTTCTTAGTCGGTTCACCGGTTGCCAAAATGAAAGGTGAGAATGAAACCACCGAAATCGTAACAGCCCAAGTGCAAATAATGCCTATATCTCTCGTTTCGGCTACTTCACAGAGGTCATAAATGCGTGGCGAGTGGAATTCATAACCACGCTACTTGATGGACCTGCAACCTCTGTCGTGTGAATTCAACAGGACAAAAATGGCCTGTTCCGATGCTCGATTCCAGCGAAAAAATGTGCATTTTAAGCCCGTCCTAATGCGACCAGTTGACCGTGTCTTTAGGAACTTGGGAAAACACTGTGAAGTTGTTCGAAACATCAGATAAATGTTGTACATACCTTCATCGAGGGTGTGCTTTTGGAATGACAATTAAGTTGAGTTTCCATTGCACAGGCCACATAGCTGCGCATTTAACGAGAACGGCTATGTTAATGTAAGTGAGTGTCACATGATTTCGCTATCGCTAAATCATTAGAACCGGATGTATTTCCGTGGAATTAATGGGTGAGATTCCTCCTATTAGAATAGGGTTTGACCTTGCCATCATTTGACTCAGAGTAATTCACTGTTTTTGGTAATATCTTACCCATAGTGGAATTTATTTCTCTAAAGATGATATTTTTAATTCATAATGATTTTGAGGTGAGCGATGAACGCGTTTGATGTAATATTGCCTTCAAAATCCAGAATCTACACCTAAGAGTTTTTTCCGAAAATTTTCTACAATTCGTTAGCATTATTCAGGATTGAGGGTGAATTGCCCAAAAGGTGGAAAACTACAGAAATCAGAATAATAATACTAAATTTTATTATCGTAAGGTACTGAAACTCAGACTTAGAGCATATGAGCCATCCATCTTTAACACTCTTACAACGCTGCAAAAGTGTTGGTTCCAAGACTGCCAGCTTTTGCCTTTTCGGCTGATAAATGCAGTCCTTTTGGCTTATGAACTGACTGTATCATCGAATTACTACTGAATTCGGCCTACGCAGGTCTTACACAGGTTCGACACAATTACATGCTCCTGCCTACTGAAAGCTCTAGGCCACACGACTATGCCGACCCATAATTGGACTCACGTTGTGTCTATGAAACTCAGGAATCGCGTATGCGTCTGCAGACCCCCACGATAGAGGTGTGGGTCCAGTTGAAGACCAGAGGTCAAGCGTCTGCTCCATTGAGGTGCTCATAAAACCAGCAATTCGGTATGCAGAATAACGCAGCCATGAAAATGCAGAAAAAGGCCATTTTTCGTGCAATAAAAATGCCGTGGAACAGCTCATTACTCTTTTATGATCATGATTCGTAGGTCGAATGGAGGCAATTGAAATGAAATACGCTTTTATTATTTATTCATGCACTGCAAACACTGAGGAAAAACTGAAACCCCATTTTTTGTTTATTAAATTATACTGTATTAGTTAATAAACAATTTTGTGGTGTTTGCGGAGGGTTTAGCTGGTGACGATTAGGATTCGCACTTTGAGCCATGTTTATCTCCAATCTCTTGACTGGCCAATTTCGCTATTGAAAATGCAGCCTCTTCTGTATGAAACCTGTAAGCCCTATCTGACCGAGAAGAATCACTTTCACCAAGGCAGTGATAATTGTGGATCCAGCTTGGACACATCTCTAATCCACAACAATTTTATCAGTTTAATGCTGACTATGTTTGCTTGGACGAATACTTCGTATCCACTGCTGCATTCTGTTTAGAAATATAGAAATTTTCAACTGCTAAGCAGTTAGACACTGAATTATCCTTAGAATAGGCTTTGCTTCTGGTCATTAAGATGACTTGCACAAGTAAAAGCCATAACATTTAATCAGTTGTGTGTGTGAAATGCTCTTTCAATGCAATTTAAGTTTTCCTTCAAGGGTATCCGTACGGCGTGACACCAAATTTAATTCCTCATTCCACAGCTCATAAATCTCTGAAATTTGCAAGTCCCAGGGTACTGAAAGGGGAGGTCATGCTAATGCTGTGGTAGTCAGTTAATCCAATGAATGGGTCTTCCATTTAGATCGTAATATAGGACCCTATCTTTACTTCATATTAGTTTCTCAAGATAGGTCTCTGTTAATACGATGGCCCGCTTCATCATCGAAGTAGGTCTGTATAGAGCTCATAGGTCAAAACGTGGCTCCGTTAAGGTGCCCTTAAAACCAGTAAATCAGCTTTCAGAGAAGTGCCATTACTAGAGCTCGCAGGTTGACTTGGACTAATTAATAGTGGAACTCAGTAGCGTGTACTGCAAACACTTAGGGAAAATGAAGCGTTCACTCCATGTTTACTTAAATCCTACTGCAATATTTATAGACACTTCGGTAGTACTTGTGACTAATTTAAATAGTGGCACTTTGAGTGACGTTGACTTCCAATTACTCTCCTGGTCAAAATTGCTGTGGTATTAGCGAATGGGCCGATAGCACTCCATTGGATTATCAAAAGGCAATCAGATATTTGCTAGTTGATTAGGAAAGAGGAAATGAACTCATGGTCCCCACGAGTTATTCTGAGGGATTTTATCAAGTCCACAACGTCAACAAGCCAGTGCTTTAGGAAATTTACGAACCACAGCTAATACTGACGATTGTTTAATCCGTGTTTTTTTGAATAAACACTCTTTAAGGGGTGTGTATCATCAATAGACCAATGCAATGTTTACTCTTTCTTGCTCAAACCTATTCGATGCAACGAATCGGTCGAAAGAATAGAATTTTATGACCCATATAGGGCTTAGGTCTCACACACCAACATTCATTCATTCATTCATTCATTCATTCATCTTTGATTCTAAGATTATGAAACGAAAAACGTAGAGGCAATCTCTGCCGAAGCTTTAAGCCTTCTGTGGTTGAGAATCTTTTTCTCTGAGCAGTCTTAAGACAATACTAATATTGATAGATTTTGGCTCTTTTGTGTTTAACACTTTTGCCTATCATTATTCTATGATGGTAGACTGGTTAACCTTTTATGTGGTCAAATACAGATTCAACTTTAACAGCACTGGTGATGTGCATTAGATCACTTGGACAATTAACCAAAGAAAAAGCCATAACATTGAATAGAATTGCACGAAATGCTCCCCTTAATGCTTCATTTCAATTTCCCAAATAATTTTATGGCGTGACCCGAAGCTAATTCACCATTTCACAGTCCACAAATCTCCGAAATTCATTTAATGTAAACGCCATTTTCTTGGTGAATAATTAATTTAGTGGTTACGATCTCTGTAAGGGTCTTTCTTGACCTTAAATCAGTTCCACATATAAGATCTCGGCTGGCATCAAAATAAAATCCTTCATACAGCTCAGAGGCCAAAACTCATAAAACCAATTACACGGCATACAGAAAGGATTATTTTTGTCGACAATAAAAAGCCCTTTTGAAAATCTCACTATTCTTTTATTACTATGGTTCGCAGGTCAACCAGAATCAATCAGCAATGAAATTCTTGGTCGAAGCTTATACTGCAGGACAACTGAAAGCACAGTCTCTGTTTATTGCATTATAAAACCTTAATTATAAACAATTTTGCTGCATTTGTGGTGAACTTGGCTAGGGTAAATCAAGTTTCCCCCTGTGAGCGATGTTCACTTTAATCACCTTAATCTATACTGTGGATTGTTTTATCCATGTTTCCCTCGAATAAACTCCATTTTTCTAAAAACAGATTCTCAGTCGAACGGAGTATTGACTTCCCATTTTCATTTAAAGCTGTTGTAAAACTAACAAATCAAAAAATGAGTATCTTTTTACTGGTATAAAGTGCCAAAGGGTCTCGTATCCTACTATTCATCTGTTTATCTTCTGCACCAAAATGTATGCTATGGAAAGTGTAAGGTTTATCTGAATAACATCGGTAAGCAATATATAGTCAAGGATCGACTTCACTGAAGCAGTGGTAATTTCGAGTTCAGTCTGATCGATTTGAACGCTTTCGTCTCGAACACTTCTGTGTGGAAGTAAGGCGCGTTTCCACGGTAATATTTTGAAGTATTAGTCGTTCTCTGTAAGGAGACAACCATACTAAGTTTCAATTAAGTAGTTTAGACTTTATAGTACTGTTGGTCAGTTGGATTACCACACAACCAACCCAAGAGAAGGCCGTAGCTTTGACGTTAATTGTGTGAAAGAGGATTTTGGTAAAATTCACGGTAAAGCCTCTATCCTGACTTTTAATCAGATCTTCATTTCATCATGATAAAACACTAATGAATCATTGGTGTTATTCATTCAATAATTCTGGCTCGTCGCCAAATAAAGTAGTAAAATTCGACAGATCTCAGATTTAATCTAAAAATAAAGGCATAGAAACCACAATGGAATGGACATTTTATGGGACAGTGGAGAAAATTTTGTGATTTGTAACCCCACATTATTACCCATTTGGAAGGGGTGAGAATAATTTTTAAGGTGAACTTTAGTTCCCTCAGCAAAATTCGCCACCCCTACCTCGGCCATCAATCAAAATTTACGTTAATTTTGCTTTAATGTGCTAAATTTAGTTTGATTGCGTTCACACTGCTTCGAGTTTTGAATACATAAAACAGGTCACCGGATGTTACCTTAAATGGGAAGATTCAATCTCTTATTTACTTTCCGTGATTATCTTTGGCTTGCTTTCAGCTATTA